>VZTG01004872.1:1146814-1310455 GCA_013397845.1 Melanocharis versteri | reverse complement strand
CACAGGACTTGGGGTGTGGCCTCACCAGGGCTGAGTACAGAAAGACGATCACTTGCCTTGTCCTGCTGGCCACACTATTCCTGATAGACAGCAGGATGCCATCGGTCTTGTTGGCCACCTGGGCACGTGCTGGCTCGTGTTCAGCTGCAGTCAACCAACACCCCCAGGTCCTTTTCCAGTGGGCACCTTATTAGCCCCTCTTCCCCCAGCCTGTAGTGCTGCAAGGGGTTGTTGTGATCAGAGTTCAGGACCTGGCACTTCATCTTGTTGAACCTCACACCCTTGGCCTTGGCCCATGGTCAGCCTGTCCAGATCCCTCTGCAGAGCTTTCCTGCCCTCCAGCTGATCAACACTCCCACCCAACTTGGTGTTGCCTGCAAACTGACTGAGGGTGCACTTGATCCACTTCTCCAGATCATTGGAAAAGATACTAAACAGGCCTGGCCCTGATACTGAGCCCTGGAGAACACCAGTAGTGACCAGCTGCCAACTGGATTTAACTCCATTCACCACCACTCTCTGGGCTTGGCCATCCAGACAGAGTGCATCCAAAAAGAGTGCACCTGTCCAAGCCATGGGCTTCCAGTTTCTCCAGGAGAATGCTGTGGGAGACATTGTCCAGGACTTTACTAGAGTTTAGGTTACATCCACAGCCTTCCCCTCATCCACTAGGTGGGTCACCTCGTCATAAGAGGAGATAAGGTTCTCTGAACACCCATGGCTGAACATGTGTGGTTAAAGCAATCAAAAAACATACGACTTTCAATAGTCTTTGGAATTCTTGAAAGGCTTTGGGAGGCCGGTGTTACCAGATGAAGATGGTTGGTTCCTTGTAATATCTGTTATCTCCTCTCCTAACTTAACTCCTAACTTGCAAATCCCAGCATTCCTCCACTGTGTCATGCTCAAGGAAGTCTTTTCATTGAGAGGGTGCTCTCATATCATGAAAGGGAAATCTGAGTAAGGGATACACTGGAATCTGTAGAATGAACAGTGCTGTGGAACATGAATGTCTTTCAACAAATCCCCTTGATAGCTCTAATGTCCAATGCCCATGGGATAGACAGGTATGTAGCTGCATCTGATGAAGGGAAAGATAGTGCCTTGAGTGTCTCTATTGCATATCTCCACTGGTAATTGTCCCAGCATCATGTACAAAATGGAGGGGGCAACTCCTTAGGGGTGAGTATAAAATATCCAGGAAAATAACTGATAGTTGCTTAATTTTTCTATAAGATGAATTGAAAAATTGTTGTGATTTCTGTTTTCAAGGGCAGTTTATGTAAGGGTTCCCTTTTAGTAAGGTAACTCACCATTGGTTTTAAAACAGGTCAGCAGTTAAGGTGTGGAGCTGAAAAACATCAGCGCTTTTCAAGACTGGCATTCTAAAGAAGAATGTGGTGAAGACTTTATATTGATCAGGTTTTGATCGTAGCAGATAGGTTTTCTTCCACTCAGAGAATGTGCCAGGCCTTAGAGCTGGCTGTCTGTGCATCATTAAGCTGAAGAGCTTATAGACATTGTACAAGATGATGTGGTTTTGTTTCCCTTGGGCTCAGTTCAAACTTGGGATGTTGCTGCCTGGTTTTGTTCCTGTTTGTGTACTCCCTTAACAGGTAGGCAGTGATGCTTTCATTTGAAGCCTAATAAGTTACTAGGTTTTAAGTTAAGAAGCTAGGGAACATGCTGGCCCAAACAGTTATCTGCAGTGAGATCTCAAATGCCAGGGTGACAGGATTTTTGAAGCATGTAGCACAGAATTAGAGAGACTGTGAAATGCAGTTCTCTTTTACAGAGCTGACTCAAATTATGTTACCATCCTACAGCTCATGTACAACTGCTTGCTTATCTAGACTTTTACACCCTCAAATTTTATTACAGTGTGAATAATATTACTGTCATGGAATAAATAAAGAAAATAGGTGGGGTTTGGGTAGTAAAAGTCTACTTTAAGTTACTGCCATTATGTAGTAGTAAGGTAAAAGGAATGAGTCGGTTCAACTCGTAGCATCATAATTGTGCTGAAGTAGCCACAGTTGGAAACAGCATCCAGTCCCAGCTCTCATTAAGATGCTCCTTTTATCTGAGATTGCAAATCTTTGTAGCTGCTGGTAGAAATTCAAAAATATGAAGGGTAGTCAGGGATGTAGAGCAGCTGCATTTTTTTTCTCTGTTTTTCGTTGGGGTCTTTGAAGAAATAAATACTGAGCAGCTCTTAATTCTCTCTAGTACTGTATAGCAGGGACCCCAGTGGTAAGAGGTCGCACACTCTTTCTACACACTTTACACACTTTTCACGGAATCCTTCTGCTCTATATGTGTTCATCCTGAAATAACAGATGCATAGTCTGTGTGTGCATGGAGTCATAGGATCATTTAGGTTGGAATGTACATTGTCATCCTCCACAAAAGTATGCCCGTGTCCTAGGGCTGCATGGCGTGGAGAAATAGGTACACACAGACACACACAATATTATCTTCTGCATACGTGCAATAGATTTTATATGCATTATTGCATTTTGTAAGATCTAGATCGTGCAGTCCCCTTCAATGAAACAGAGAGGTGGGATATATTTGGCTAACTCTTGCAGAACCTAAGATGGGCCATATGTAATAATATATCTTTGAGTAGGCTGTTTTTGCAGCGTCATCATACTGACTAGAATCAGATTCTCTCTTGGCTCATCCTAGACACCCGCTTTATATGACCTAGAAAAAAAAATATGGGGGGTGTGTGAGGGGTGTATTTTTAGCTAAACTAAAGGGTATAAGCAAGGTTAAAAAAATAGGGTATTGCAGGAACCTCATGGCAATGCTTTCCAAAATAAATGAAATGGAACAGGCATTGTTTCTCAGATTTTTTAATGCCTGTTGATACATCTGGGGAATCTAGAAAAATATTATTCTGTAAATTACAAGCTCTTCCTATGTTGTTGTTTCATAATGTGCAGTCAGGGCTGAAAATGAATACACACTCTGTCCTGTCTTTATATAGTATAGAAATTTAGGAGTTGTGTGGCCTCTAGTTTGTAGGCTTTAATTTAACCTACTATTAGTGGTAACTATTTCCTAAAATTTTGTCTGGAGTACTGAGTATAAATATCTGGTGAGTATATGACTATTTAGAGAACTAATCTTAACCTATTACAGTATCTTCTTTTAGCAAGTTTTCATTTAGTAAGTTCTCATTTTCCACAGCTTTCTTAAAACCACCTTGCTCAAGTGATCTTTTCACAGTTCTGAGTATCAGCCATTCAAGCAGGTCAAGCTGTGTGATAACCTTGCATTAATCAGCAGCTGAGATTTATATCTGTACCTGCAGCATCACTCTAGGATACCCTAAAATAAACAGCATGATGTTTATATTAGTCATGTAACAAGTGTCTTTCTCAGTTTGGTCACATGCATTTAATTTAAAATATATCCAGTAAAGAAAAAAATCCCTTGGCACTTTCTGTTTCCATTTTAAGTAATCAATTTTAAAATAGAAGCAGTACAGGATATGTTTTATAAGAGGAGCTATAAAGAAGAGGACAGATTCTTTCATCACTCCAGAATGTCTTTGAGGAGGCTTAGAGCAGGTGTAGAGGAGAGATGCGGAGAGGCAGCCCCAGCCTGTCCTTCGCCTCTGCCTGCTCTGGAGCACAGGGGAACTCCCTGCCAGAGCTGTGGACACCCAGCCCATGGCTCTGCTTGCTTGTTTCTCCTTCTCCCCTTTTTCTGTTCACTGCCCTTCCTGATGTAAATTGTGTGTTATGTTTGAGGGGTTCACCTCGGTGTAGGAAAACTGAGCTGTGATCCAGCATGTGCAAAGGGCTGTTAGGCTGCTCTACAGGAGATGAATTACATTCAGGTAGGTTAAAAAAACCCCACTACACAAATGCTGCAGAATGTACATGGAATTGGAAAATGAAAGATTTGGGAAATAGTTAAGGGTCAACAGTCTCAAAGCTTTCCAATTCCACCTGTCCTGTAGGAAGGGAATATCATGTTGCAGGAGCACCGTGTTCTTCTGTGGAATTCACCTCTGAAGGCCAGCAAATATCCCAGTGGACAGGTGGAATTTTAAGGCTATGTATTGCATTTCTTGAGATGGGTGCATGTGTATTTTTTGCTCTCTCACCATCCTTTCACTTAACATCCTGTACTTGAATACTGTGAGCTCATTTTGAATTTATTGGATACCTAGTACCTACTGAAAAAAAAACCTAAAAGCACTGTAACATCCAATTTAAAATGCAACATGCTGCTTTATTTTTAGTTTTGTGTTTAAAGGTTGCACATTGAATACACTGAGGCAGCTAACAGTGGCAAAAATGAAGTGGACCTGAGTGTAGCAGTCTCAGTTGCCTAGAAGCAGAAAACCAATCAAGGATAACATTTTTATTGTTGATACACAGCAATGAAAGTCAGCAGATTCAGAGTTAAATTTGTATTTGTAAATTTGTAAATTTGGTATAGGACTTCTCACTAGTGATAGACAAAATTTCACCTCCTGAAGTAGCTAATACCTTCTGTATGCGTAAGTGGACTTGACAAGTAACTTCTGTTGCAAGCTGCAGTTCATATTGCCTTGTATTTATTAAGTCTTTGTAATAATATTTCAAGACATGTAGCTAATACAGCAGATGTTCCTTCATCCTTCTAACTTGTACAGAGTTTTCATTAGACAAATAACTGCTTTCCTAATATATGGTTCCTTAGAAACTGCTTTTCTTTCTGAATGGCAGGCTTGTCATAGACCTAGAGTATCCAGATGAGAGCTATGGATGGACAGCTAATATCCTGATCTCTACCAAAACAGCCTCTTTGGTATAAGTAACATAAGCATTGCAGTGCCCACCTTGAAATGCTGACCAGCCTGTGAGAGACATGTCATAAACCCTCACTTTAACTGCTCAGTAAAAGCACAAAGCCCACTGCTGTGTATCTAAGAGGAGAAGTCGTATTTGCATTGATTCGGTTTTAACAGTTGCTCCAGGTACAGAAGTCCAGAATAGCCAGAAAACATCCATGAATACAAGATTTACTTAGTTTTCCAGTTGCTGTGTGTCTAAATCAGTAATACAGTGTGAAAAGACATGTCAAAAGGTACCATATCGAGTCTGTTAACGCTGAAAGTTGTGATTTTCAGCAGGTCAAGGTACAGAATGTTACATATACAGTGTGTGTGCAGTTGCATATGCATGTTCATAGACATGACATGAGTTCAACAAATATAATGTCAAAAATTTGACTCTGTGCCATTTGTTTCAGGCAGTTATTTGGCAGAAGACCAGGGTGTCAGATCACAAAATGGCCTGTATGTCAGTTCTGGGAACAGCCGTTATGAGCAGTATGGTACCTTTTCAACACTGCTGCGAATATCCTGAGGTGAGTTTAAACTTCCTTCTCCCAAATTCACTTCAGGTCTGTCAATGAAGAGAGCCAAGGAAATACAAAAAAAGAAGGAGACTTCGAAAAACAAGATGCATCTCCAGATTGACATATGATTAATGCATTTGATTCTATTACTGTCCTCTCCATAAAATTAATTGGTTTGGTGATTGAAAATCCACTCCAAGAATCATCTCGTCAGGACTCATGTGGCACTGATCAAATGGCAGTAAAAACAGTTGTGATGACAAATGCAGAATTGCTGATTGCTCAGAGCTGTCTCAGTTGGGATTCCTGGCCCACAGGCAGGTTGTACTCTGATTAATATCTAAGCATTTAGACCATTCTCATCTTCGTAGCCTCTTAGCCTTGTACTCTGAAGAGTATCCCCTCCATTTCAGTGGGGGCATCTGAGCAGTGAAAGAAACACATATTTAGAAGGGCAAGTTATGCAAAATTTCCACCAAACATGTATTTCAAGGAAATACTTTATAGTTTTCAAAAAATTCTGTGTTCTTGGCTTCTTTTGCCCCTTCTGAAAATGAGGGAATTCCCCATGATACCCTCCTTTGTCTAGTGTTTTACTCTGCTTCCATTTTTGTTGGGGACGTTTTTATTAAAGGGGAATCTTGCTACCTTGGAACCTTCTAAGCTGTTTTTTCCTGGATCATGTAGTAATAAACCTTGACAGGATGAGATGAATCACTGTAAAGTCACAAGGGCTCATAGACACAATTTACCAATGCTGCATTCAGCATGGTACTTAATAATATTATTCAGACTTTAAAGCCCCACTGTTTATATGTTCAGTTTAATAGCATTATTCAGACTTAAATCTTGAGTTTGCTGGAATGCTTTTATACATGCAGTAAAAGGAGGGGGAACTAAGCAAAGTCACCTCTTGCTCGGTACAAAGTTTTAGTTGCTTATGTCTGAACAGAACATCCAGAGCTATTCTTACCTGAATGTAGCTTGGATGTGCCCACAGGACAAGTGCAGGGGGCTCCAAAGGGAAAATAAGGGGGTATTTAGAAGGGACTAGCTTGGAGGAGGCACTCAGGTTCTCAGATTACTTCTCTGCTATATCATGAGGCATCCATATTCCTTGAATAGAAGTTGGGGAACATTCCATCTCTCTCTCTGTCTCTAAATAGTGCGTAAAATACCATGTGCATCATTTATAGGTGTATAAGTGATCCATGCATAATGTCGACGTTCAGAAACTGGACATTCTAAACTAGGCAGCCAAACACTAGGAAGTGACAGAGTTAAGTTGCCTGTGTAACCATTTTTTCCTCCCTTGTGTGCAGGTATTGGAACAGGTGTTTAAGGGCAAGGCATATTCTGCTTTTTTTCCTTCCCATTAGGTCTGTGTCTCGTTTGCTATACAGACCAGAGGGCAGCTCTTTAATTCTTTTAACTCCTACTTGTTCATTGTGTAGCTTCATGCTCCTTTAGTGCAAAGTCTTCTCTGAAGACAAAACTAATCTTGCTGTTCCTTACTGCAGAGTTAAAACTTCTTGAACAAGTGATGCAGGGATTTTAAAGACTGGCCTTCTTGAAAACGTCTCCATTGTGACACTGAGTGAAACAGGAACACATTTCAAATTAGTTTTGAAGCATGCAAACTCAGGAGGTACTTGTAAAATAAAAAGAAATCAAAGATCTGACATAACTTGTTACATGTACAAGACAGTATTTACACATTTCAGATCCCCAGTCTTGTAAATGGATAGATTTACTTGGGCTGAAAACTTTCACACAGGAAATTTCCCTAGTCTCTTCTTTTCCTATGAAGTTTCAGTTTAACAGCTACGCGTGTCACTGGGAAAAAGGTAAGTATTAAAGAAAGGCATTCTGGTGTCCACCCATCACAGATATCTTTTAATACATATATAAGTTGGGTTTTTTATTAAAGTATTAATTTTGAAAACAGTTGATCTAGTATGAAATCAAAGTTTCACTAGTATTTTCCAGTCTCTGTAGTTTTGTCTTTATACTTCATATACTTTCATATATGAAAATTCTACTAAGACTAGTTTTATAAATTGTAGATAACTTTTAGTGAGCATACTGATATTCTACATGGCTGTAAATAGTAACAGCAGTCAGCCATTTCTAAATCTGGCAACTTGTTAAATGAGTTATTTAGAGACTTTCAGTTTTGCTTTAATGTTTTCTGTATATAAAAATATCATTTGAAGTGAAAGACTTGTACAAATATTTGTGAATTAGAAAAAGAGCTTGAAGCATAGAGGAGGAACATTGAGGCAGGATGTGCTAAAGTTGCAGAATAAAATCTAGGAGTGCTGCATGTTCTTTTCTGATAATCATCCAACAGATACTTGACACCTCTTTAATTTGACCAGTGGTGTTTGGTTCTGTGCGACGTTGCTGACCAGAACATGCCAGCTTTAGCACAGAATGCTTGGTACAAGGTCAAGAGGGAATAAGGAAGAGCACATGAGCAGATAGCTGCGTGACATAGATGAATGGGAAGGATAGGCCAAATCCCATGGATTTTAAGTGCCGTTTCAAATGCATGATGATTTGGATTTTAGTAGATACAAGGGGTTCTGCCAAAAGCAGAGCTTATGAGGACTTATTTCTGTGTTCAGTGATCCACCCTGCTACCAGAACATTCTCCAGACTTCCCTATATCTCCGAAATCTCCATCCTCATGCTGCCCCTGCGTTCTTTCATCTGTTAGTTTGGTCAGGTGGCAGAGGGCAATGTGTGAGGCAGGATGTGGGCTGCCCAGGATGTCAGTTCTTGCATGCTGCTAGTTCCTAGCTTTTGAAAAGTTACGATTGCCTTTTCCTTGGTAAAGTCATTATCTTGAGGCTGTTCTCTCCAAACAGCTGTCAGTTGTCACAGGAATTGTGGAAATACATCTTTGGGATTTCTGCTTCTTTATCAGATTGATTTGAAATGCATCCAACAGTTTCCAAATTGCTTAGTGGGGGAGAGGGGGAAGAGATAGGCGCCACGAGTCATCGGCCTTATTTTGACCTGAGAAAACCTGTTAAAGAATCTCAACAGAAAAATCTTAAAACTTGGAGTTCATGTTAGGTACACAAATCATGTGCTGTTTCCAAGGCTCCCTGGCAGTGCTGTGCTCACAGGTTCTGCTGCAGCCTGTGAATCGTGGGTGCTCAGCACTCTTGCGAGTCAGATGATTTGGATACAGGTGGCGTAGGTAAATTTAGGTGCCCTGAATAAATGCCCTATGACAGGCTATTTAAGGTGCTCTGTACATAGAAAGGGAGGGATTGTGTGTTTTGGGCTTTCCCTGTAGGGGTGGTTCACTGCTGCCCTGGCCAGGTTGGGCAGCACTCTCTGCCTCTGGCTTGGACAGGGCTTATGTTGGCAACCCTGCAGTCAGCAAGCCAAGAGCTGCTGGCCTGGCTTTCCATAGCCTCAGCTCCAGGCAGCATCCTGCTGCAACTGACAGCCCAAATGGGAAATATGTCAATAAACTGATCAAGGGAAATAGACACAAACCAATCTTTCTCAGCCTCTTTTTTTTTCTTTAACTGCCTTTATCTTTGTATGTTGTAACTGTCAAGAAGCAGTGCATGCATTTGAATGACTTGGATTCCTGTACAATTTTGTTTTACTATCTCACCTCTATAAAAAAAATATTTTGGGTTCTTTAAAAGACTTTTGCGCTGTATTTGTTTTTATCATTGCAGATAAATCTTTCTGGATTTCTCCCAAAAGCTGAATCAGACAGTTCTTTGACAAGCCTTTCAAATTCAGAAAGGAGTTTCATTTTTATAAATAATCGTCCAGTTCTTCAGAAGGAAATACTGAAGGTAACATCCTCTAGCTTTTAATTCAAGGAATAGAAATGTGTTTTCTTTGAGGACAGAGACACCTAGGCAATCTACAACTTTTTTTCCCATATATAATAATCAAAAGTATTACCGGTGGAGATACTAGCATTTACAACAGAAAGCCCTTCCACAAGTCTGACACTGCTAGTGCCTCAGTTCTATTCCATTTGCTGCAGTCAGACCACAGAACTGGAGGTTGTGTTTTTGGCTGTTTAACAAAATTAATTTCCGATGCTCTATGCAAGACACCAGAATAGTTGATTCTTTGTATTAGACTGTAGAAATTACCTGTGCAATTTCCCATAAGGAAACTTTGTGTAGTTTCTTGTAAGAGAATTCTTCTGTAAAACAGTTTTGATTTTGTCCACTTCCAGCTGTGGGCTTATGAAGCAAACACCGATCCTTTCCCTTTAAATTTGTGTATGCATTGGGTAGAAATGAAAGTGATAGTGCAGCAGCATTGGCTACAGCTAGGCATTGTGTAGGCAGAATTTGATACTCTTGGGTTTCTCTCACTACTGAACCTTGCAGCACTTCACTTGGAGCAGCCTTGCTGTCCTAATCCTTGTCATCGCCAGGGAAGAAAATCACACTCATGCCAAAGTGTTCCTGTAGGTTTTAAAGTGGACACAGCAGTGGTTTTCAATTGGCAGGCAAAGCTTTGTAGATGTAAACCCTGAACTTGTGTTGGTGTGTTAAATGCTGTATAACGGTAATCCATCTCCATGCATTATTTGATGTGCCTGGCTCTTCTGGGAGTTCAAAGCTCAGCTTGAATCCCATAACAGAGATATTTAATGAGAGCGGCGAGACCTGGATTGAAGGTAGTATTCAGCATATTACCATACAAAGTAAAAATACAGTGCCCTGCGTGGAAAATAGGCTATATATCACTTTAACCTCTGTGCTGTGAAGGCATGGAGACCACCAGGAACTGCCGTTTTGGTGATTATTCTGGCATACATGTATATGAGGACCTTTTAAGCATTTCTTTAACTTCAAAAACCAACAAAACCAGCAAACCAGTTATGCTATTATAATGTCAAATTTTGTTTCTGTTCCTTTTTGTCTGTTTTATTGCCTTTACTGACATCTCTTTATTAAATCAATCTGTAGTTAATTCGACAGTACTACAGTCAGGTGACACAAAAGGACTGTACTCGTTTATATCCTGTTTTCTTTTTGAATATTACTGTACCTGCCTCTGCTGTGGATGTGAATATAACACCTGATAAAACACAAGTGTTGCTGCATTATAAGGTAATTAACATTTTATTCTGTTTTTGACTTGTCAGTCTTTATACAAGCATAATAAGGGCCTTGGAACTACCAGAATGTTCAAACATAAACAGTGCCACTGGGGTTTTGGGGTTTTTTTAGTTACATGACAGCTTGCCTTTGTCAGAGGACTGTTTTGATCAAAAAAGTACTGAACAGGCTAGGCGGGGGATTCTTCAAAATTAGTTTCCTAGTTGATTTAAAAGATTTTGATGCTATCAGGTATATGCGTGTACCACTTTGGTTTCAAATGGCTTTACAGTGAGAGAAGCTGCGTGGAATTATGATATGTGGCCCTGCATAAATCGCATGCTTAACTTAATATTTAAACCAAGTAATCACTATTTAAGCACCACCATTAAGGTGAGGGTGGGCAGGAGGCGAGTTGATTTCTCATGAAAGCACTATTTTGTCATTATGTGTATAGATTATTTATGACATCAGTTAATTGCCACAGAAATTAGAAAGGTTGAATTGGTGGTTATTAATGTGCTTACTCAAAGTGAGTATAGGTAGTCACACCAGTATGTTAATCCTCTTCTTCATGTGAACCTTCTGTATTTGTCTGTGTTACTCTTGTAAATGTACTTCCTGTTAAGGGTCACTTATATGAATATTAACACAGCATTCTTACATTTGATCTAGTTTTCCTTTGGCATTAGAAAAAGGGCTGGAGTTTCTTTTCTCTCTTTTTTTTTCTTTTTTAAATTTATTTCTATTTTTTAGGGGGTTGGGTTTTTACCTTGCTCATTTCCATCACTTGGTGCAAAGTTGATTTGGAAACATGCACCATAAAAGCACCTACACAAACACGTTCACATGAAATTGGATGTTGCTGTGCACCTGTTTTGGCTGTAAACTTCTAACTCCATATTAGGTAGGAATAGCTTTACCTGATACTGGTTTACACAGTCAGAACCCTGTTATAAAGAAAACATTTAATTGGTTTTGTGATATCAGAGTAAACTAGTGAAGCAGAATACATGTCACAAAACATTTGAGGCTGGAAGTGTCCAGTTCAGAGTCTTTTGGAATGTGTGAACAACTGAAATGCAATAATCTGTCCAGATTTGTCTAAAAATTACTCCAAATAAGAGCACTTTGCATATTGTTCTGTATTCTTGGTATCTGGCAGTTACATTTTCAGGTGCACTTGTGTGTATTTTCTTTTTTTCCAGGAATCTGTCTTACTTGCAGTTGAAAATGTGTTGAAATCGCTGTATGGGCCACTACCTGCTACAGTCCCTGGTGAAAGTAATAAAACAGATGTTACCTCAGAAGACATGTTTGTTCATAGAACAGACCAAACAGATGTGGCTGTTAATGAAATGGGACCATCTGGAAATGATGAGCTACATGCTCATACTTCATTCCTTTCACTCAGCAGTGATGTGCAAAACTGTCAAGCAGGAAAAAACGCAGAGATCTGCTTAAATCATCAGACATTTAGTGGTGATAATGTACCCAGTCGCCTGGACAAAAGAGAGGTTTCTAAGAGTGATGCCTTTCTAGACAGTTCCTTAAATTTATTGTGTGAGGAGGAACAGAATGGACAGAATATGGCTGATATTCAAAGTAATAGTGTTCCTGTGGACCCTGAGTCTAAACAAGCCAATGAGCATTTTTTGAGTTCTGGTAATATTGACAAAATAGATAAAACTGAGGAAGCCTTAGTCCCTGAGGACTTACCTGAAATCTCTGCCGATAGCTGGAGTATGGGAAGTGGATTTAAAGACAGTCTGGGCGACAAGCTGGAACCTGTTAAGATTTTGATTCCTGGTCTTGGAGGGACAACTAATAAGCAAAATGAATACACTGGTGGAAAAAGCAGTGATCCACAAATCTCAAATCAAAGCATAAAGAAAAAAAATCTGATAAGTGAAAAATTTGGACATGTGACAGCTTATGACTTAATTAATAGCAGAATAATAAAGAAACCAAAGTCTGCATTTGAATTTTTCACACACGAATGTCGTCCAAAATTGATAAATGATAATCCAAAGACCAGCATGAATGACATCCTGCTGACAATTGAAGAGCAATGGAAGAATTTGAATGAAGAGGAAAAACAGAAGTAAGTTCAGGCCATGTCTTGCTTCTGAATCTGGAAGCTACCAAAGAGTCTCTTGTAATGAATTTTAAAAATTGTAACTTTCCGGTTATTTATGACAAAGTAGATAAAGATTTTTGACTTTTCAAGATCGGCATCTGTATTGTGAGTTGTCACGTTTTGCTGTGTGCAGTTGTGCACTGCTGATTGGAATTACTGTGTTTGCCACTGTGCTGTGCAGTAGTTAGGTTAGAGACAGTTCTGCTGAATAGTTATTTAAGATAACAGGCAAAAAAGTGGCCATTTGAGTCCTACAGACTTCTAAGGGCAGCCTTTACTGTGTCACTCCCAATGCACTGTCCTTGAATACCAGCATGGTGATGGATGAGGCACTGTAGAGTTCTTTACAGGTTTTTCAACTTTTATTACTATAAAGTGTGAATTCTTTTTTAGGAACTTTGGTACTTGAACATTTGGTAAATTCCATTCCTCTAAATTTTGTTCGTATCCCAACCTAGGCTACCTCAGAATTGTATTTGCAAAACCCAATCAAATGATGCAAGGAATTACTTTTTCCCCTAAACAGCTACTCCAGTGCTGGTTCAGAGAGTATAGCACCGTCTAGATTTTAATCTGTTTCAAAAAAGAGCAAGTCTCTTCCTAGGTTGCAGTCTGAACACCTAAATTCCATATTTTTCTAAAATGAATTGTCACTGCGTTTTTGAAATCCATCTTCAAGAAAAGGAAATACTTTAGCAAGACATATCTGCATTGTTCTGAATGTCAGCTGTATCAGAGTTAAGTGAAACCTTTTCATCTAGCTTCTGAGTTACCTAATTTAAAGTTTACTATGCAAGCAACATGCCATGGTCACAAACCCATGCATATGAGAAAGTGTTTTGTCCATCTCTGCATAAGTAGAAATATTAATGTAATAGTAGAAATCGTCTCCAATTATATTCATGCTTTTAATGAAATGAAACAAAAGGTTCTGCCAGCTGTTTCAGAAAATTTTAATTTGCTCTGCTTTAGCTTTTGAGATTTCATGGTTGTTTTCCTGGTACAACTGTTATGTTAAAGAGTGTGCCTACAGATTAACTTTGCATTAGTTTGGAAGAAGACCTCTCTGGTAATCAAGTTTTCCTTATGTGTAGGATTGAATGCAACATATTATACACAGTGTATATATATTTTCCATACATGAAGGATTGAATCCCATGCATGTTGAAGGAAGTTAAGAATTCGCCACTAGTTGTATCTATAGATACCAGCTTTGGTTTACCTTTCCCCTTTTACTCTCTTAAAATCACCTCAGAGAATAGCAAATAGGTAGAGATACACAGACAACTTTTCCTGCAGAGTAGCACTCCAAAAGGACTTGTGGCAGAGAACATGTCTTGCCTTCAGGTACTCTGGATAAATTGGGCCACCTAGAGGTAACAACAAATGTATATACATCAGGGCAGCCAAGTGCCACAGCTCTGCTTCATGTATCCTTGCTGGCACAACCCCACATCTCCTGGGCTCGAGTCCTCCATCCTTCTGTGATAACGTCCTGCCTTGTGCAATGAGTGTGCATGGTTTCAGCATCTCTGTTTCTCTCTGTGGCCCCTGCATCGGGTCTAAATTAATTTAAATCCCTTTTGGGAGTAGTACAAGCACCAGATGTCTCGCAGTGACACAGGATGGCCTTTTCAAAACAAGCCAGCATTTATTACACAACCGGAATGTCAAATGTTATGGTCTTTAGGTTATAATAGAGGAGGAAAGCTCCGTGCATGTCCATGCTGGCAGCATCACATATTCCCCTGCTCTGCGAAGGATTTCATTCCTTGCAGTCACTCAGCTCTTACTTAGTACAGCTTGCATATGTTTCTGGCCTTAAGGTTTCCTGCATATCAGGCTCAGGCAGGAGAGGGAGAGCTCCCTCTGAGTGCCATTACAGTGGCAGGAGTAGTTACCCTGAAGGTGTAGGAAAGGTTCAAAGCTACACACGTTATCATGGGACTAACAAATCACCTTGTCAGCACTCTGCAGTAATTCTTCATTAGTAGATTTGTACCTTGGGACAAACATTTTTTCTGGTAGCGTGGTCTTTGCTGTCAGAGTTTGCAACAAATACTCAAATTCAGATTATTTGTCTTATAAGGGCCGAGAGACATATATTAAAAGGGGTTTTTTGTAGTTTGCTGATTATTTTTTTTGGGTTTACATTGCAAGGGGAAAAGAATATATCGTGCATCCATTTTTCTAGTTAAACCAAAGCTGCCTTTGAAACTTGACTTCATTCTAGTCTTCCACGCTCTGCTGACACCCAGTTTTGCAAATGTCCTTGGCTTTAGGTTTTGTAGTGTTAGAAAAGGATCCTGAATTTGCAGTCTTAATTCACAGAGGAGAGAAAAGCTATTCGTGTAGCACTTGTTGATTATATGTTCCTCTGTGGAAGGATTTTCAGATAGAGAAAGATGTTCCCTTATAGTTTGTCAATCTGCACGTTTTCTTTGGTTCTGGGCAAATCATTGATATTGATGTGTATGAATTGAGAAGATGCTCACAATCAAAGTTGGTAAGACCAGAATTTTTCTGCTGGTAGCCTACACTCACAGGCAATTTGGATTTTGTTTGCAAGTGCTTTTGCTTTGGATTATCAGTGATCACTGAAAGCTCAGTTCTCTTACACTTAAATATTTTTCTGCATTACATTTAGGTCTATTTAAAACAAAGTATTTATTGATCTGGTCAAAGCTGTAAATTAATTTGGGATTAAAAAAAATTCTGTTCAAGTGATTTTATCCATTCATTTTAAAAGGAGCAGATGTTTTTTATCTTAATGTTTGCTCCATATTTTCTAGGACGTGATTTATTGCAAGAAACTATTTAAACTGACTTTTTTAGTTAACTAAATATTGGTACCATATGTGAATGCTAGCACATCATAATTAATTGCAAATGGTGACCCTTTTGTTGACCTTAATTTTCCAGCATGCATACACATAATTGAATCAAACTGTTCCAGCAAGTAGCAATAAATAAATATGACCAGCTAAAATACTTATTTCCAATACTAACATATGATAGTACTACTTTTTTTTGGTTTTGTTTTAATTGAAGATTAGACTGGTTTGAATTACCTTCTAGAATTCAGAATATCAAATAAGGGCAAAAAGTGGGAGTTCAGCAAATCACACTCTTTGCTTTCAGAAAAGTAAAATTCATAGCAGTAGAAAAGCATAAACCTGGGACCTATAAAAGTTTAGCTATCTGCATGACATTTATAAACTCATTAAGAAGCCATTCATGTTGTAGAGGTTTAGTATGTAGTAATGTTTTAACCATTTAGACAGCATTTAGGAGTAGTTTTTTATTGACTGTTTTTGAAAAATCTGTAAGATTGATTATTAGTTACAGAATTCTGTGACAATCATACATATTCTGTATTCTTACACTTTATATGGCTGATTTTAGGCCATTTGAAATCAAATACGCTTTTATTAAGTAAGACCTGGGGCTTGGGAAATTATTCAAGCTTCAAAGTCCTGCTAGCCACATGGCCTCCCCTGGCAGGCTGTCGAGCTCTAGAAGCTTAAATGACTTTGTGAATTGAGCTGAATGTGCCTGTGACACAAAACTCCTTCCAAAACTCTGTATTTGACTGCAAATTAAACAAGGGACTGAGGTGAAAAGGACCTTGCTGTAGATCTTTATATGATGCAGTCTATTCCTTACAGTAATAGCTCCTCCCCCTTACAGTAATTCAGGTTTTGCTGGCTGTCTTGATGAAGGAAAATAGGAAAATTTCCAACTTGTATTCAAGAGGCACAGTCACCATCTCCATCACAGTGGGCAGCATATTGATGTGGATACGTGAATGGACCATGGATGTGGTTCTTGGCTGTTGAAATGGTTACCTTGCCTTCTGGTTTAGTGTGTAAGGGGTTGGGGTCTGGAGCTTTTTATCTGCTGATGCTACTGGTTTGTTTTCTCCTTTAAGTTATGAAACAAAAGCCACTAAGGACCAGGAACGGTACAACAGAGAGGTCAAGAAAGCCAATGCACAGCCAATACACCGACCAGCAAAGGAGGCAGAAAAACACAAGCCCAAGCTAAAGAGTTCTGCATCTGACCAGCAGAAGCTTGACAAGATATTCCGTGACCAGACTGAAAAGAAGGGGAAACTGGAACAGCCTGTGAAAATTGTGACAGTGCCTTTTTCTCTGAGTTCCTGTAGACGTCACCTTCAGAGACAAGAGAAAAATGTTTCAGATGTACATGAGCTTTTCCTGATCCGTCGTCAGAGTTTTCCTGATGTTTGGATACTTGCTACTGAAAAAAATGTACAGTTGCTGAATCCATATAGATTGGAAGAGGCCCTGCTATGTAAGAGATTATTGATGAACCATAAGCTTCCAGTAGAGAAGCTGGACAATCCAATTGTGTTAACAGACAGGTATAGTACTATTGAGCAAAAATGTTACTTGAAACATCATTTGATAATTATTTACAGTAAACTCCAGCAAGGCCCTTTTTGCTAATGTTGTGCTTATTTGTGCACTCACTTATTAAAACAGATTTTTGGTTTTTTACTTGAAGTAATGAGTGCACTTGGTCATATTCTAGTTGAAATTATTATGATTTTTGACCAGTTTCATTGGTAGTGCAGCAAATACAAATTTCCTGCCCCTGAAGGAAATTAAATGTTCCACATTTTCACAACTTCACTGTAGCTGACTTCCCCTCAAGAATTAGGAAATGGCTGATAGAATTATTATTACTGTATGCCTAAGCTTGGTCACTCACTAAGATAAGTGAATAGTTCTCATTTTGTTTCTTTAAACAAATTGCTTTTTCAAAATACTTTAAAAAATTTTGATCACTCCTTATCACTTGCTACCTTTTTCTGTGAATTTTGCACACTTGTAATTTTCACATAAGGGATGTTGGTTTTTAACACTTCGGAGATTTTTTTTTTCCAGTCTTATTGGTGGATCTCAGTATATGGCTGCTCTTTATAAAATGCAGAAGAATTACCAGAGTTTCCATGGATCAGGTTATTTGTCAGATCCAAGGCTTGTAGCAAATGGATTCCAGATAAAAGTGATAGAAGGTATGATGGTTTTAAAATCTATTAGCTGCATTGGAGCTTGCTTCTTATGAGTTGATGATTTAAATTATTGTTAATGTGGACCATGTTATTCTGCATCACCTTGTCTTTTAAAGCACAAGCATCCTGCTTTCCTTAACATTGAGATTTTATTTCTTGGCAAAGAATGTAATCTTCTACACAGAACACTGAGTAATGGAAACTGATGACTAAACAGAAAACTTTAATAGTATTTCAAAGAATGCTCTGAAATCCATGTTTTTCTCACTTCCTTTTTCTTTTCTCAAAATGCTCAATGCCCATATCCTCAATTGCCATTCTGACATAATTTAGATTAAACTAATAAGAATTCCTTAGCCCAGGCACCTTCTTCCATGGTGTTACTTGCAGAAGCTTCTGCAAGTATGTGCTTTAGCTGACTACTCCTGTACTGCTGAGCAGTTGAGGAGGTCTGGTAAGGAGCTGGATCTTGGTTAATGTCGTACTTTCCTGTCGAAATTGTAACACAGAGCCCAAAGAGATCAGCAAAGAGATGGTTACAGCATCACCACACCTTCTCTCAGAGTTTGATCTGAACATATTTTGAAGGAGTATACTTTCCAGTATCTCTTCACTGATCACAGAATAAATGCATTTCATGTAAGATTTTTTTACCTTATGAAGAGAGCTCAGATGTTTTTACATCTTTCTGAAGAATGATTTCTAGGGATGCATTCAAAGCACAGGGGCAACTCTGGTTTTATCTGGTTCTGCAGATCACGAATTCTATAGCAGAATTCCAAGAAAAGCAAACGTTTTTGGGGGTAGCACCTAGCTGACAGCTCAGGGAAAAGATTGGCCATAAGAGCTGTTAGAAATGCTATGGCTTCATGCGTTACAGATCCCCACATATGTACAGTGATGACAGATGTACTGTAACATATGGGATCTTTTAAGGGTAGGTACAAAAAAGGGGTGTAGACCAACTCCTCCACTCAGAGGCTGGCTCTTGTGAAGAACAGAGCCAAAGTTGTTTTCCTTATTGAAAAAAACAAGGAAATTTACAGTAAAAACAAGGAAACTTCTTTCTGATTGCCTAAATCTCTACATAAATAACAACACCTTTGTAGAAGAGATGTTCATGGCAATAATCATGGAGTGAACGATTAGGGAAATAAAGCATGTACTGTAAGAGGCAACTCTTACATGGTTTGTTCAGACTAGCAAATCAAAAGCTGAGGAGGTCTGTATGTCCCTAAGCAAATAGGGGAGAGAGGGCTTGTGGCTTAGCAGTTTTGCTCACAAACTTTTTTATTTTTACCTCTTAATATTCTAAGTTTGCTCAAAATCTAGTTAATGTAAACTAGACATGAATAAATTGAATGTGAAAATTTGAAGACAATTTGTTTTTCATCCTGGGTGAAGAGTTGAATTTCTAGTTTATTTCTAGGCAACAGTGGGGGGTTGTTGACCAATCTCATAGTACTGCAGATGTGGCATGGTTTAACCCCAGCCAGCAGCTCAGCCCCACACAGCCACTCATTCACTCCCACCTCAGCAGGATGGGGGAGAGAATTGGAAGAGTAAAAGTGCGAAAACTTGTAGGTTGAGATAGAAAGACAGTTTAACAGGTAAAGCAAAAGTTGTGTACAGAAATGAAGCAAAAAAAGGAAAGAATTTGCTGCTTCCCATGGGCAGGCAGGTGTTCAGCCATCCCCAGAAAGGCTGGGCTCCATCCCACTTAATGGTGATTTGGGAGGACAAACATCATCACGCCAAACATTTCCACTTCCTCCTTCTTCCCCCAGTTCTATGAGCTTAGTGCCACATGGTCTGGAATATCCCTTTGGTCAGTTGGGGTCAGCTGTCCAGCTGTGTTCCCTCCCAACTCCTTGTGCACGCCCAGCCCCCTCACTGGTGGGGTGGGGTGAGGAGCAGAAAGGGCCTTGATGCTGTGTAAGCCCTGCTCAGCTGTAACAAAAACATCCCTGTATTACCAACTGCACAAATTACCGTTTCCTGCACAAATCCAAAATACAGCCCCATGCTAGCTACTGTGAACGAAATTGGCTGTCTTGGCCAAAACCAAACGGGAAACTACTTTTAAGACAGTTTGGTTAATTTAAGAGCAGCATTGTAACACTCTAATAGCAAAAGACTTGTCACAATAACTGGGGAGTAGTCTTTCAATGCTGTGTTCCTAAGATGTAAATTTAAGAAAATGAAATCTCAAGGAAACTGTTCTCGTTTGGTTTACAGTTAGTGAAAGTGCTTTGTATGCACTGTGGTGGTTGATGAACCGTAGGAATAGCCCAGTGAAGAATGGGAATCTAATTCAGTTCTTTGTCCTAGTCTTCTATTTCAGCTATTTGAGCGAAAAGTTAATAACATCAGAGTCTTGTCAGTCATGTTTATAAGCTTCTGCTGATGACATTATAGCAGTTACAGCCTCTTTTATTAAAAGAGCATACCACTGCAGGTGAAGGTAGAAATACCAGCAAACAAATGGAATTTCTCCTGGCTTTTTTCCAACTGACCCAAGGATTTCTACTGAATACTTAATCAGTCTCTCCTTTTTTTCTCAAACTTGTCCCTGAAATAGACTATCTTCTACAAATACTTACTAGCGCTGATTTTTAGACACACGGGTATTAATTTTTAACACTCCTAATGTGTCCTTCTCTGGGAATTTCACTATGCAGTTAAAGGTTATTTAATTAATAGATTCTCGTGTAATCTTTACAGAAAGGGACCTGCATACCAGGAGTGATTTGTCTCACTTAAACCTGAGTATTCTGTAGGATGTCTCAGCTCTGAGAGAACCAGTTTGTTTCATAAAACATTTTTCACTGTCCTTACAGAAGCATTACTTTTTTTCACTGTCTGTATTCAGCATCTGTTTTTGTGGGGTTTTTGAAATCCAGACATATCCTGAAAGAGAGGCATTCGGATGTTTTTGAACTAGAATTTCCTTCAGAAAGGTTTTGTTCCTTCAGGATATATTGTTAATTTTCTGGGCCAGAGCTTCCTACTTTGCATGGTGGATGATAAAGTCACAGCTTGCTGTGGAGAGGTCCTAGAATGGAAATGTGCACTTAACCCATGGTAACTGGAGAGTTTCTCCTTAGCAGCATCCATAGGAGCACACCAGAATGCCATTCTCTGTGCACTCAATCTTTGCAACTAATTTTTTCACAACTTTTTGGATTAATTGGATCAGTCCTGGTATTTGCTGTTTCTCAACTGAACTGTTTCTCCCTGTCAGGGTCCACTGTAGCATATTCGAAAGTCTGTATTTTCCTTTGGTACTTCAGCCCTGATATGGTCATATTAGATGTTCCTTTCTGACTGCTGATTGATTTCTCATTAATAGACACTTATTAGCACTTGTTAATATGCATGGCTTCCTTTTTCATCCTGAGTGAAGAGTTTTATTTTATGTAGCAGAAAGTTTACTTTTTCTGACAGAGAGATCCTCTTAAGTCACCAGCAGATTTATTGATTGGTGATTGATTGACTGATTTCTTAAAGTTTGAATTTCAACGTGCAGGTGGTATTTCTGGTAATTTCCTCTTGCAAAATAACAAGCCTTTCTGTTGATCCATGTGAATAAGTCTGTGATGCCATCGCTAGCTGTAAGACACCTCCCAAAACAAGAACAAAGGAAATTCAGTTGTTCCAACTCAACAGTTTGGCAGTTTTAGTCATAGAAGAGGCTTTTCTTGACCCATGGTGGTCTCTGAAGAGGACTGTCGATCTAGTAAGTTGCACTGATTATTTCTTTAAATCTCTACAGATATTCTGCTATCAAAGAAGAAAAGGACCCAGAGTATTGCTGCTAATTACCATATATTAAGTCTACTCATAATACTCAGATAATAATTTGGAACATTTGACCTCTTGCCTTTGGTGTTGTGCACCTCACTAGGACAGTTTCCTAGATGACTATAGTTATTTAAATTTAAATATAGGACCACAGATTTATTCCTTATTTCCTTGTGGTGTTACAGTGTTTTACAGAACTGTTTATTTATTAAAAAAAAAACCTTGAGCAGCTGCCTTAATTTGGAAGGTGACTTTGGTAGTTCCTGTGTTGCATTAGGCTTGCATCTCAACTGACCTTTTTTAAAAATGCTTCCTTGCAGTTCAGAATCTTACCTTCTGGCAACTTGTAGCACTGGGGGGCTTTTTATGAAGATTTTCATTCTTATAGTTTCTTACTTGGAAAAAACCCCACCCACGAAGTATTAATTTTTTCTTATTTGGGTGACATGTTAGGGGCAGTGTCATTCATAGGATAAAAAATGAATAATTCATTAATCTTGGGATTAATACTCAAAAATTGAATCTTATTCCCTCGCTGTGCTTGGAATTCATAGAAATACAACTCTGTTCTTTAATGGCGAGTACCTTTTAGCTAGTGGAGTGGTTCAGAGCTTTATTTACTCTCATAATTTACCAGGAGTCTTTCTCATAGGCCTGGCTCTGAACCCCACAGCATGATGTGGCACCAGATACACTACTCCTAGTAAGTTTTTGAGGGGTCTAATTAGCTGTTTTCTTCCTGACAAGAACTCAGTTCCACATGGAGTTTTGTTCTTGTTCTGCCATTTTGGTGGGAAAACTGCTTAAACTTCTGTATTTTTACAAATGCACCTTTGGATGTTTATTTTTACAAGAGTGAGGGAGTTGCAGGCCTTACTTGCCTATTGTTTCGTTTGAGGATAAGTCTGCCTTTTGAATGTGTTCTTGCTAGAAGACAGAAAGGTAATCTGCCTTTACTCTCTTCAGAGACTCTGTATGACTGCAGCCAAAGTTGTTCCAAGTACCTTAAATTTTGGAAGTGCCCCATCTGCTTTATGTTTTTGGTACACTGAGATCTTTGTATTATCTCCCTGTTTCTGTTCATATTAACTGCTCATCAGTCTAAGGAGTTTTCAACTAGATTTTTCTCTGGATAGTTCACAGTGAAAAACATGTTGTGAAATAGCCAAGAAAACACTTCTTGCTGTCAGTGTGTCAGTCAGGCAAAATCAATGGTTTCTTTGTGGAATGTGCCAGTTGTTGTAATTTGCAAAGCTGTGACGCTAAGCTCCAGTTTGTCTTCTACTGCCCTTCCACCCCCTCATGTTCTGGCCTTACTGAGGCTTCAAGTGATGCTACCTTTGGGAGAGCAGTCTGTTTGCTTTTACTTAATAAAGCAAATTACTTAACACTCAGTGTTCTAGGACCTGCCAGGCATTTGTTTGCTCACAGTGACCCCTACGTGCAGGGAACATTTCAAGAACTTAAAATGGATTACTTTCTGTCCAATTCTTTTTAAGATGTGTTTATTATATGTGCCTTCACTGCACATCTGTCTGTTTGCCTTTGGGAAAGGCCTAGAGAGAGATGGGAATTCTTGGCTGGAGAGGAACTGAAACCAAGGAACACACCTTAGCTGGTATTGTATCCATGGTGGGCCTTGGGCTGTGCTCCAAGGCAGGCTTTTAGGGTAGAATTGTCTGCGTCATGTAGTCAACATGAATAGGTATAAAAAATGTGCTTATAAGGCCTCAAAGAGCAGTAGTAAGTAAATAACCCATTGTCCTTGGTAATATAAACTGCCTCAGCTCTTGTAACCCACCAGTGGAAAACCGTGCTGCAATTTAATGTCAGTTTGATTTTGACCATAGGCTGGGAGATAGACTGTGTTACAGTGTCACCTAATCTAGGTGGCAGCTGGAAGGGAACAGTTTTTCCTGGCCATCAAGAAGGAATTATCCAAAGATGATTGTAAATGCTTTGTTTGGAAGGAGAAAGGGGAAATTTGTAACAATGAGAAATCCACATTTTTGGTCATTTGAAAGCTAGTTTATTTGTTCATGGAAATACTTTCCTTGGAAGTTGCAAAGTATTTCATAGAAACTTACCATGGCAACTGCTTGAGGACTGCTGTTTGAATACTCAAAAATTTTAATATATATTTTGTCAAAAATTTACAAGTACACTGAGGCTTGGACATCTGCTTCTATCATCAAGTGTTGCCAATATCAGAGTTCCTGCAAAGACTCGCAGATAAATACTTGTTAATCAGCATGCAACTGGGCTACTTTGCAGTTTAAAGAATGTTAGCAGAAAAGGAAAATGGCACACAAACAGAAATACCAAAGAAATAAACCTCCCTTAGCCAGGGTTTGTATTGTTTATTCTTACATTAAACTCTTTCAAGCACATTTTGACTTTCAGATTAAGGAGGAAAATGGTGAAGTCAAATCTGGCTGTCAGATTTTGCAGATGGAACAATGGCTGTTGGTGAAGCTGAAGAGTATATGAGGAAATGTTTTGCAAATCCAGAACCTCACTGTCATAAAATTTTAAAAGGAAGCACAGGAAATGCAAGTTTTTAAACTGAGTATCTAAGTACTTGAAATTTTAAAAAATTTTTGTCCTGTCTTTGGTAGCAAATAGAGGGGTAATTATTGAAAGGTTTTCAAACAGACTTAAGTTCTAATTTTAGAGAGAAAGCGGCATAATCAAATGGTCTGGAATAGTTCCTCAAATCTAATCTCTAATTAAATCAAAAATAGGACAAAAATTAAGAGAAAAGAACTGAAGGAGATTTTAAAAAGAGACTTTGTCGTTTCCTCGTGTCCCTTACTGACAGGTTTTCCCGTGGGGAAATATTAGCATAGTACATCATCTTTTCTCATCTTTATATCTGGCAAACTTTCATATAATTTAACATTTTGCTTTAAGCTGAATCTGAACACAGGTTTACAGTATTACATAAAAATATGTCTCTGCTTGCTGGCCATGATTAGGGAAAGGCAGCTTGAAAAAGAGAAGGAAGACAAGGCTGGGTGAAAAATGAAATAAAGTTTCAGATGTAAAGCAGTGTTGAATACACAGCTGGAAGAAGGTTATGTGATTTTTGGGGGGATGGGGGTTGGGGGGTTGTTCCTTATATCAAATTCCCACTGGTCAAAGTATGCCATGAAGCTTAAAAAGGCCCACGAGCATTATTTACCCAGTGACACACCCATATTTAGGAAAAGTTTCAACCTACACGGTTATCCTGTTCATCTGTGCTCTTATTTAATGACTGTCAAGTAAACAGTGCTTGGACATGGATAACTCAGCTTCATTCTGCCAGCTAATGAAAGTACATTTTGCTGACTTACGTTGCATATATATTTTCTCTCACTTCTGAAATATTTCATGTTGTTGTTTGGATTAGGAACAGGAATTATCCCTTGTGACAGTTTGTTAGTTTAATCCACCTTGGAGCAATCTATTTGTCTCCAGTTCTTTTGACTTTACAAAAACCATCTGTGGCTCAGGCTGAAGGTTATTTATCCTACCTGGAGCCATTACATGAGAGTGGATTTATTTTCATTTTTAATTAAATGTTTCCATGCTGTCTGTGTCAAAGTTTTTACTTGTTGACTTGTAGTGGAGGAAAAGTGAAGGTAGCTGTGCAGGTTGGGTTGAGGTTTCTGTGCACCCAACATGAATGAGAGGATAGTGTGAAGGACTGGATGAGAATATGTGAGCTTGACCAGCAGAGAACTTGCTTCTAACTGGGAGTGGAAAAAAAGTTGCTGTACAGGAACAACTTCAATCAATTTTTTTTCCTGTAATATGAATAAGAAGGGAAATAATGTAGACCTCAAAGCTTGAATAGATACTCTGTTCGAAAGGCTGTTTAATTTTTTATTCATCATTCCTACTCAGAGTGGTACCTGCTCCAGCAGTGATACCATATGAATGATAATATGAAGTTAGTTACAGAGCCTCTAGTTTTATGGGCTTGAGTTTTTCCTCAGATGTGGTAGGAGAAAAAACTGCTTTTTATTTCAGTAGAATCTGAATTTGTTATTATAACATTTGAACTCTACAGATGTTTCAACCAATTACATAGGAAATAGTGCCAACACTGTTTAATTTTTTTTCAAACTAAATTGTGTTTTATTGCTAGCTTCTACTTTAATTTTATGTATGTTTAATTAAAGTCACAGAAGCTTTAATTAAAGCTGTGCTCAAGACTGGGAATGCTGCAAATGTTTTAAGCATTAAACAGTGCCAGCTAGGATTTGGATTAATGTAAGCTGAGACATTTGTGATGTGAATAAACACACATCATCATAATGAAACATTGTGCAAATAAATGCTTTTCATTCCAAGGGAGGAACAAAAAAGTTTCCTAATTGTATTGGACTAAATTACTAAATGAGTTTGCATCAGTTGAATTTTCTGTGAATTGCTACAGAATAGAAATTAAAGCAGTGCATGAATTACTGTTTTGTTTTTGTATTTGCAGGTGTTTCAGCTACAGAAAGTCATCTGGAAATAGAAGGGATGGCAAACTGTCTGCCATATTATGGAATTTCTGATTTGAAAGAAATTCTGAGTGCAGTAGTTAACAGAAATGCAAAGGAAGTATATGAATGTAGGCCTCTCAAACTGATAAATTACTTGGAGGTGAGATAGAAACTTTCTTTTAAGTATTAGCCTGCTAAACTTGTAATAATTACTTAAACAGCTTGAAAATCTTTCTTCAGCTTTGTGTTTTAATTAATTGTCATTGTGTTCTAAACAGAAGTTACTCTTGAAAAAGAGAATATCATATCCTCTCTGATCTGTGTATTCCTTACCAAAATACTTCATCAGACGTACCCAAAAGCAGTCACCCAGAGTGATGTAACACATGCCAAAAGCTGATGTTCACAAGGTCTTTCTTCTGTACAGGCACTTTCCAGACTAGAAGGGCGTTTCTCCATGTTAGAATAGAAAACTAGCACAGAATGGCAGTGACTCATGTTAATATTTTCTATGCAAATAAATAAATTGTCCATCCAGAGACAATAACGGCATGAAGTTTCAATGAAAAGTAACAGATGTGGTACTAGTTAAAGCTGGAGTAACCAACAGTAGTAGTTATCACTTCTTGTCTAGCTGTTTCACTAATGCTCTTTAGTACCAATGCTCTTCAAAAAGGTTACCTAAGTATAAGTAAAGTCGCTTCTTATTTAAGCATTTATAATGTGCCTTCCTGAATCGACTTACTTCAAATTGGGACCTTGGCACATACTCACACAGAATATATCTTTATTATACAAATCTTTCCCTGTCTTTTGAGGGCAGTAAGCTGCCTTTGCAGCAGGTGATTCTGTTACGTACTACTGTTATGTACTACTGAACCACTCTCATGCACTCAGGAAAGAAGCTTAAAGAAGGGATAAGTTCAGTGTCGAGACAGGAATGGTTTGTAAAAAATCTCCAGCAGCTATAAAAGCTGTTATTCAGAAATAAGCACTGAATTTTTTGACCATTCTGGGAGGTAAACACTGGCAATGCCATTCACTGTCATGTTCAGAATCACATAATGAATTAATAATTAATTTCATATTTGAGCAGGCAGCGTGTCTGCTGGTTTTGCTGTCAGTCAATAGATGCAGAAGAAAGAATAGGGTAATGGTTGAAGGAGCAGCCTTCCAGGGTATAAAACAGTCCACAGTGATCTTTTTCCCACTTGGAGGAGTGGGAGAAAATCTCAGAGAAAGAAAATGAGATGATTTAGATTAAATCATTATGAATGCTGCTCAGGTTTGTACAGTATGAAGGGAGATTGTGTGCCACATACATTTCTCTATAGGCAACATGACTTAAGTACAGAAGAGAAGGCAGTGGCAGGAAGGCCCATCTTGGAGGAGGAAACAAAACTTCTTTTTGAATTTCCTTAGTTCTTTGAGGGTGGGTGCTTTAGCAATCACTTCTGCTTTCTAGTGTTGAGATAAGTGGATGCAATAGACCATAGTAAATACAAATTAATCTGTGAAGTTTTGCTGTAGTATTTTTCAGACTTTACTTACTGACTGCTTGGCCTAATTTATGATATTTCTAAAGTTTCTGGTGTGAAATGTGTCTTGTGAACTGGTAAACATCTACAGCTGATGCTCGTGGCAACAGCAAAGAACATCTCCAGAAACACAAAGCATCTTGCAAAAGTAGGCTAAAAGAGAGCAGACGTGACCAGGGGCTGACTGTGCATGCCTCCATTGTAGAAATGTCATGAGCTGACCAGTTAGATATGTTTAAAGTTACATTTAGATTTCTGGGATTTGGAATATTTATCATCAGAAAAGGATGACCTTTGAACAGTGAGTGCTTAATTCCTGCTTTCTGGTAGCCCCAGGCTAATGTCCTAAAAAGTGGTGATTTGAAACTATAGGGATTTTGGTTTTGTTTTTCCTTTCCACAGGGAGAAGCAGTACGTTTAGCTCGGCAGCTGCCCTTACATTTGTCAAAAGAAGATGTACAAAACACAATTTACAGGATGAAGCAACAGCTTGGAAAGGAAAATAAAGGCTGCGTTCACGGTCGTCCTTTTTTTCATCACTTAACAGATATTCCAGAAGTTGACAAGCACAGCTCCATGGAAATTATTCAGTAAATGGAACATTTTGTTTGGGGTCATACTTCTCTTGCTTAATTTTGATCACTACTCTGTAATTTCAGTATGTTTTGTGCATAAGCTTTTGTATAATGACTTTTAGTTGTTATATGTTCACTTCCTAAAGACTTTATTTGAATAAAAATGCTACTTGAAAACTGGAAATAAATACTGTAGAGAAACAACTCACCACTATTTTTTAAAAAAGAATTTATTAAAGAAATGTTCTTAACTGGTTTCATCCTTCTCTTACTGCTGCAGGTTTAAGAAATACCAGTATGTCAGAATTTTTTAGCTGTGAACTGGTTAGAAGTTGCTTTCAACAGAGCATGGCAAAATTTACTATACTAAGGACATCAGATGTTAATTTTCAAAGGAATGCCAGATAGATGTAAGTATTTAAATATGGCATTGCCGTATGCAGCTTTCATAGTTAGACTCTATGGTGTTGTATTTACATTTGGAAATTCTTAGCTCATGTAAATGAGTATTGACAGTCCTAGTGTCCAATCTCCAAAAATTCCACACTTATGGAAGTGTGATTCTTTAAGGTATAGAACACTTCAAAAACTTGCGATCAGCAAAAACTGGCCAGTTACTTGAAAGCAGAATGGATGTGAGTCACAGGAGCACAGGTTAGCACTGAAATCAGATGCCCATGGATGTTAATTGGTGCAGTGCTATGCACAAACTGTTTGGGGGTGGGAAACATAGACTGTCCTCCTTCTGGGAGAATGTGGCATAACTAGGGCATGGTCTGCTATATAGAGAGCTACTGATTTTGTTAAACTGGTTCACTCTCTTTCTACCAGAACACAATGTTTACTCCTCTATTTCAAGTAGTGGCCTACTTCTGTAAACCTGCCCCCTTAGCCCTTCTGTGCAAAGCAGATGCCTTGTCTCTGGAAGAGTATGTTTTAAAAGTTTCAAGCTCACCTGAAAATTCCTGTCCATCCCCAGCTGTTGTTTGCAAATCTTGGCACTGTGAAAATGTGGTGGTAGGACTTAGCTTTGTAGTGTTTCTGTGGCTGCTGGGTAAATGGTTGAAGGTCACTGAAAGGCTCATGTGCAAACTAGTTTTTGGACAGGAGTGTTGGACCAGACAAGCAAATGTAGTGTTTGAATGCTGAACTGGTGAACTAATTTAAGAAATCACATCACAGCCATACATCTCAACATGTAAATTCTAACCTGAAAGGCAATGATTATCTTCTTAACAGAGCCTGTTGCACTAGGACAAGAGGTAATGGTTTTAAAGTGAAGGAGGATCTATTTAGATTAGGTATAAGAAAGAAGTTTTTTACAATGAGGGTGGTAAAACACTGGAACAGGTTACCCAGAGATGTAGTAGATGCCCTGTCTGTGGAAATACTCAAGGTCAGGTTGGATGGGGCTCTAGGCAACTTGATCTAGTTGAAGATGTCCCTGTTCGCTGCAGGGGAGTTGCACTGGGTGACCTTTAAGAAGTCCAACTCAAACTATTATGCAATTCTGTGATGATTTCTTTATGCCATTAAAGTAAGTTTCATCCTTTTCATAAAGAGCAAGGATGATCAGAGGGCATGAGCAGGATGTCTTTCCAAGCTTGATGGTGAGCAAGGCACAAAATGAGAATGTCACTTGCAAACTGGACACTTGCTGGCTCTAAATGTCACTCAGTGCAGAAGATGTGAATTTTTAGAATCGAAGTGAGAAGGTGGATGGAGATAGAGGAAGGAGACGTGACCCTTGGCTCTGATGGGGAAACAGGATCCCGGCCTCGAATGGGATACAGAAGGTTATAGTTTGTTTATTTTTATTCTTGTTGGAATACAAACTCTGAGAGTTTAGAGAGTAGCCATTACAGTGAGAAAAGCCAAAAGCAAGCTGCAGAATAGAAATTTATCTCCTGACTAAGTTTGTTGGAAATTAAATTAATATGTGCACCACTTTTAGTCAGTTTGGACTATAATATATAGTATTTAATGAGATTAATAAGTGCTGGTTCTTTTCCAAAAGATAAGATAGCTGTATCCTAATTATACTGAAGCCAGTGCTAGTATCTTTGGTAACACTTGAGTCTACATCAAGAGGACAAGTTTTAATAAGTGTTCAGGCCCTAGACTGAGGACAAAACATGATTGGCAAATGGTATTCATAGGTGCCAGGGTGGGTTTAGTTGCTACGGAAGCAAATTAGCATCAGGATTTTCAGTGGGTGCAGGTGCACCATGTTAGGCAGCGGGGAGCTGGGTCTTCCCTCGTTTCCTGCCCGTGTTTGCTGGACTTACACCTCAGAGAGCTGCTGTGGATTTCTTCTTTAGGTACATGTACATAGTTTGTTTTCTGTCTCTGGGGGATACTGGGGGATGTTATGTGGCTGGGTGCCAGCAGCGAGTGCTGGAGCGCGGCTTTGGAGCTATAAGTCTGAGTGTCTCCCCCCCACAGTAGTCATGATTGGGACTGCAAGCTGAAGTTGTGAGTTACCCTGACGTTCTGCTGATGGGAGATGGCTTTAGATAGGACAGGGTGGATCTCCCTCCTTGCTTTATCCAGTATGGACAAAAAGAAATGTTTCTTTCTAGAGATGTTCTCACTGATGCCTCTAGTGATGTATCCATTTTATGTTCCTTGTTTAAACGAGAGAAGTACCCCAGTTCTAGGTTTACAAGTTTGAAGAAGTTAAATGGTGTGCTTGAGGTAGCAGTTCTGGAGAAGGAAGGCACATCATCTTCTGCCATTGCATCAGCACGGGGTGCTACGCAGTGAGCTCCACGAGGCTCTTGGGGAAGCACACAAGGGCTGCCTGTGCCTGCAGTTAGTCCGTCCCCAGCTCCGTGGGCTGTTTGTTTGAAAGGAAGAAGAAAACCTGGAATGTGCAATGCTGGGTGGAGTTGGATATTGTTGTACTTGACTTCTTTCCACAGAGGAGGAGCTGTGGAGCAGGGCGTGGTGGGCGCATGTCCCAGGGCGAGTGAGTGGCAACCACTTCCTTGTCCCCCACGCTGCACCCACGCAGCTGCTTCCCCACGAGTGGCCGGCCTGGGGCATTCCAGGGGATTGTCGTATTTGCGCTGCCCTCTGCTGGCATTTCGGTTTTGTACAATTTGGGCTTAAATTGAGGTCTAGGGCTGACCGTGGATAAGCATCATTCTTTCCTTACTTTGTGTCCCCAGCAGGTCAAGGCGTTGTTGCTTACCTTGCTCCTCGTGGTGTGCATATTTGCTTTCCTGAAATACACCTAGTGCAGGTAGCAGTATTCCTTAGGGGAGAGTCGGGAGCTTTCAGGACCAAAGCATGATCTCGTAGTAAAATTTACAAAGCCTTTTGGTTGTACGTAGCTTTACGTTTTCAGAGGATCATTTGTATGCTCGGAGCACGTTTGGTTCTGGTGGTGTGTTTGCAGCTCAGGTGTCCCCTTCACCCAAATCCTGAGAAGCTGCACATCCCTTTAATGGGACACCATTGAATATCAATTTATCTTTAGAAATACAGGAAAATCTCATCGAAAATAAAAATTATTTTTCCTTGCATATAAATATGGGTATAAACATGAAATGGAGGTAGCGCCATTTACGTGTGTCTTTTCTGAATGTAGTAGACCTCTTATTAATGAAGCTTCTGTTCTCTCTCAGTAACCAGTGTGTGTGTGAAGGGGTTTGGACTATTTCTTGGGGGTTTTTTTTCCCTTTATCGTGAGTAGTAGCCATTCAGAGAACTATAGCAAAATTAGAAGAACATTGAAGTTATTTCAGGAGCATCTAGCAGTCATTGGCAACAGTAAAATCTAGATGATGTAATTTGAGATTTGTCAGAATGGATTCTTCTCTATTTTCATATTCTGATACGGAATATTTAAAATATCTATCAATAGAATCAATAGTCCCAACCACTTTAGTTATACAAGCAAACATTCCTTAATCTCAAAGGTTTCATTCCTTTTTTTCCCCCTACAAACTTACTGGTATTACTTTAATGAAAGTTAGCTTCAATGAGCAACTTTTTAGTTTTTTGAAAGGGTTATAATATTTGGTCTTCAGAGTTTGTTTTATCTTCTGTAAAGCCAGTCAGGTTTTGGTTTTGTAGTGGGGTTTGGTTTCTTTTGTTAAAAAAAACTTATAATTCTGAATTTATTTTTTGACTGCGATAGAATATTGAAGGGTTCTTGAGAATTTTTTTTCTTTTTTACCCAGCATTTAACAGGATGGGTTAGCAGTTATAAGAAACTTCTGGTACATCCATTTAATTTTGCAAATGGAAGGCTACCAGAACTTGCTTTTATTTTTTTCCCCTCTCTCCCTCTCTCTGTAAGTATGGTGTATCATATCTGAAATTATGGAGAGTATAAATGTGGAAATGTTAAATCTTTTGTTAATGGCTTCGAATTAAGCACACATTGTTGCAGATGATTTGGAGGACTTATTTAAAGTAAATATACAATTTCAAGCTCAATTATCATTCATAGTTTAACCGAACATAGTGAGATACTCAGTCTGTGAATTTGATACAGTGTTACTTCATAATTTCGATGCTTTTTTACAGTAAATTTGATATAGAACAGTTGCTAAAGGAAAGCTGCTGAATAGTGTGACCAACCATTTTATGGGACACATCTGGTGCATTAGTTCAGGATGTGCAGTGCAGGAGAACAGAGCCTTTTGCCCAAAAGGAGAAGGAAGCTAACTCCACATGTATACGTTTTGGGGACATGCAGAGAGGTTAAACAATTAGGAGTTAATTGTGTAAGCTAATAGGAGGGGTGTTTGTAATGTCATTTCAGAATAGCTAAGGAGAAAACAGAGGAGAATTATTGTTTTAAAATCTCAAATGAATGGTTTACACCTGTTAATGATACATTTAGAACAGCTGTTTCTTTTATTATCAGTAAACAGATGCAGAAAGTAATGGAATGTTTTAAAGCAATATGTTAATCCTGTCTTCCACTACTGAATACTCTCACAGTATCGTGATTAAATATTAACTGTAGTGCTGCTGTCATCTGCAGTTAAAGAATATTTACTGATTATTTTAATTACTTTTCCTCTAAAGTTGTAAATGTTTATCCAAAGTTATTGTAGTCTTTCATCAACCTAGCCAAAGTACTTTTGCACATCAGTAATTTTATTGATGATTTCATTGGACTGAACTATTCAGTCAAAGTAACCCTGATTTTGGTTTTGCTCAAAGGTTATTTCTGTATTTGAAATTTCACCTGAAATGAAACAAGCTGTATTTATAAGGGGGTGAGGGGGAAGGAATTGCTCTTAAGGGCCCAGGCTAACACACATTTTATGTGAACTCCATGTGAAGTTGATTGTAGGTGAAGCTTTTCCAGAACATACTCAGGTTAAGCACTGCAGTTGGGATAGTACCAGGTGGTACAGGAGAGGATCTGTTTTTTTTGTTTGTGTGAAAATAGTTTTAGTTCATTTATTTTCAAATGTGTTGTGCTGCCGCAGTTTCGAAATAAAGAGGAGCTGTGAGTCTGACAATCTCTTGGAAAGAAATATCTCAAAACTGCAGATACAGTATCATGTACTTAAAAAAAACAAAACAAGTATTTCAAAATACTTAGAATTAGTGCCTAAACTGACCTGAAGTTTCCTAGAAACCTGTAGTGGCCACTCAGATGCTCACAGGTGACAATAAGAGTTCTTCAACTGGAAAATGTATGTCTTAATTTTAGAATTGCTGTATGTGTAAAAGTTCTAAAGCATGTAGCATTTCAGTGATGTGCGATGATGGAGCATTACTGACGCACCCTCAAAGAATGGAAGCACGGAAGATTCATGCTGTATAACTTGTTTGGCAGATTAGTTTTCAGGAAATGCAGAGACCAACGAATATGGCAGCTGCATTATTAAAAATACTGTATTCAAGCCCAGGCCAAATTGTTCATTCATGCATGGAGTAACTCAGCATTAATTGAATCATTGCATTTTTAACATATTTTAGATCACCGATATTTTTTGCTTCAGCACTTGAAATGCCTGATAAATTACTAAATTCACAAGGGGCAAGCATTTTGACAGAGGAATGCTTTATAAAGCATTTATGTGTGAGTGTTTGCTCATCAGGTCATTGCAGTAATAAAATTGCATTGGTAGAACCAAGATTCTGTTTTAATTCTAATGTTAGGCAGCCTATTTTTGGAGGATTTCAAGATGCTTAGGTAAAACTATCTAAAATTATATAAAATCATTTAAAGGGTATGTCTTCCTCTGTTCTTGTTAGCTTGACACTGCATATGTTAGATAAATGAGAGATATTCTTGATGAAAGGTGAGAGAGTTTATTTTCTCAATTTAAAAAAAAGGGAAAGTAGGGAGAAACGCGCTCATGTCCATTAAGTAAATTTAGGAGTCTTGTCATCTCACTTCAAGAGAATGGAAAGGAAAATTATTTTTGAAATAATTTGAGGTTTTCTTATGAAATAGTTTTTGAAAGGCAGATAATTCCAGCTTGTGACGAGCAAATCTAGGTAGGATTCTTGTCAGACTTTGCCAAAACAGACTAGTAGTAAATAGATTATTTCAATGGAATATTTTGTTGGAGGTCTATTCTTCCCTTAAGCAGGCAGAGTAGAAATATTATTTAGTCAGTCAGCCTTCCTGGCACTCCCTGATACCTTAGGTATGTATAATTTAGAACAGGGACCAGTTAATAGTTGTTCAGACAAGTGGGACTGTAGAAAAGTGTTCCCTCATAAGAGGAATTCACACAGTTGCTTCTCCCACAAGAGAGTTACAGAACCTTTCCCTAAAGCTTCACATTGGGTTTCAAAATGCCCTTTTCCAAAACTGCTTGTCCCAGATCCCATTGCCATTTAGGAGAGCCATATCTTCTATGCTTCATTTACAATGACCTTTGAGCAACTGAAAATGCTGCCAACTCCTTTTGAAAGGTTGGCTTCGAAATTTCAATTTTGATCTATGTTTGCAAATGAGCAACTGTGATTATTCATCAACTGTAATAGCAATAAAATGGATACTGACCTTTTACAATAATAGCATTTTATACTCTTAGTGAGCTTCACTGTAGAATCTGAAAATGCATAATAGTGCCCCTGCCACTTGTGGGTTATGGAAACTGCAGAAACAACTCAGTCAGCCGTGAGAGGGATGCAGTGTTTACAAGGGGGGAAAACCCCAAATGCTGCAATTCAGTTTTACACTTGTACTTTTACTATGATGAGCATGAACCTAATGCTTAATGGGTGTGTGCAGTTCATTCTTGCCTGATTGCAAACTTCTTGTGGAGTCCTCTGTGTAATTTCTTACTCTATGTTAATCCAAGTCATCTGAAGTTATGCATCTTTTCATTATTGTATCCTGCTTCTTCTGAGTTTATTTAGGTGCTCTACAGCAACAAAGTGTTGCTTTAAATTCCTTAATCATATAAAGTAATGAAGGTTTCAAGCACCACTAGATTTATTTTTATTTCATTTTTAAGCCTATGTGGCTGCAGAACTAATTAAAATCAAATCCATCTAAGGAAAGGTTTAAATGACAAAATACAGTACAATAACTCTCTTGCCAGTTTTCTTCTAGTTACCAGTCTAAGTCTTTTAACTGTAGCTCAAAAATCTGGAGCAAGTATTTTGGCATAGCAGTTTGTTGTAAGGAAGATTTAATAGCTTGTTATGTCCTATTTCTATAAACAGAAGTCATTTAGAGTTCAGCAGATATATTTAGAATCAGCATTTGTGCTGGTAGTTACAAGCTGAATAAAATAATCTTTGAAAAGCTCAATATACAGAAGGGAATATTCAGGTTCAAATTTACTTCACAACTAATTCTCTTTTAAGAGACTTAGGCATTTTCAGAAACAGGGACGTACAAAATGGGGTATCACTTTTATTACTTTATTTTAAATCTTTTTAATAATGAGGTTTTGTTGTGTGCAAATGTTAATAGTTTTAAGAGAACTGTATGGCTACTGCTGTTCAAGAGGTCAGTTCCTGTGCTCTTTACTCTGGCAAAATTCCCTAACCTTCAGTGAGGGAGATCTCCCTGTCTCAGGGAGTACAGAGTAAGGCCCAATAAAACGGGTAGCCAGAAGCTTTGGAGTGGTCTTCTCTACTCCTAGCTGGTTTGGGACAGAATATTAATACAAGTTTGCACTGAGTGATTTGTAATCTAACCTCTGATTTGTTGACTTCAAGGTATGCGTGATAACTGAGAAACATATGCAAAGTCAGTTTAAGATACGAGTTTTATAGCAAATAGTAAATTAAAACCATAGTGACCTTTTAGTCTTGCTGATCATGTGCAGAAGGATGTTCATGTGGTGCCCTGTACTAATCACAGTAACAGGGCTCTTTCTCAGGCGACAGCAGGTACAAGCAGTACTCTTGTATATTTGTTCTTCTACTGCAAATTTTTATTGAAAAGATTTTGCAGTTAAAAGGTTTATAATCACACCTTGATGCAATTTTTGTGTATTCTGTTCTGGAAAAGATAACAGTTCTTTTTTTGTGAAGAAGGTTTTCACTTAGTGGTGCAAATAGTCATCAATGCCCTAGTTCAAATTTCAGTTGTTACAGTCCTGATCACTGGCTCTGGCCATGTTTGGTGCAAAGTCTAATAATTTTTATTATATCAATTCTTGTATAGATTTTGCCAAACACTCCAGGAGCTTGAAAACTACTAATTAAAAGCGTATTAGATATTGCACCTAAATATCTTTTACCTCCTGTATTTTAACGCAGTAATGGCTGCTGTGATTTCTTTTATATTGAGTGTCTATGCTTTCAGCATCACAAAAAATTTCACCCAATTATATGATCACTCCATCCTTAAAGAAGTGTCTTGTAAGGATGGTTTTGCAAACAACAAAAACCTTCATTTTCTGTTCTCTTATCTAAGCAGGTCATTTTTCAGTTTTTATCATGTCTGATTGTTTCAGTAAGCCTCAGAGAAGTCCTCATGTAGGTGTATTTTTTTAAATGTCAGTACTGAAGAGAGAAAAAACATTAGTACATTTTTTTTTTATTGTTTTCACTCCTTACAATGTTGGTAGCTGTTCATCTGAGTGTCAGAAGTGTGAAGTTGTGTACATAAATTGAGTACACAAATGATTCTTATGATGCCCCTTTGTCTCCTTATCAAACTGGAGTATTGGAAAGAGGTCTGGCAGTGTGGCTGGCTCTTGGCAAATATGGGAACTGAACACACTGATAGTTTCCCCATTTTAACTACATGGGGACTCTACTTGAGGGGAAAACGATATGCTGGTACCAAATGATGTATATGGTGTGCAACACAAAAGTTTTCCTGTTTTTGGTTTCTATGACATGACCTGTGGGCTAACTGAAGAAAGCATCGCTGAGAAAGTGCTACATCTACAGATACAAGTGCTCCTATTGATACGTTATTTTTCTAAGATTTTGCTGAGTAAAGCTATTTCCATACATAAGCGTTTTGGCCATCTGCAACTGCTTGTCAGTGAGGCTGGTTTGAGAACACTGGCTGTAATTGTAACCTCAGGAATGTGTGACCAGCTCGCGGCCAGCTGTGCATGCCCTGACTTTTCCCAGGTGTTAAGATACATGGCCACTTTTGTTCCCCTTAACCAATGGGGCAAAATACAGTCCTTGTTTTTCCGCACCTTGTATTAAGCCTAAAAACTGCTGGGTTTTGTTATTTTTTCAATAGGTCATAGCAAACAACTACATGAAGTTGTCCGTGTTGTTTAATTATTGGGCATCTGTGACACAGTGTGCTACATCTGTAGGATAGTATGTGTTTTGAGAAATACAGAAAGGGTACTCAGTTCACTATGGTCTTGCTATTAATTAGCAGTGCTGACCCTGCAAATCATATAAGTGCTCTTTTTTTATTGTTGTTGCTTGGAAAATATTTTACTTATGTTTCTACAACATAGATATTTCTGCAGTTTAAGCCTCTTGAGCCAGAGTGAGTTTTGATGCATTTTTCAATTGGTTTTTAACTGATCTTATCTTAATGATCCATTTCATGTTCAGAGGAACACTTAGTAGCTGTTTTCTGCACAGGAGCCTAATTGGAACTCCTCCTAAATCCAACCTGGGGCTGTCTGCATAGAATGTTCTGCATTTTGTCGTTACCTATGTAGCACTTTCTTTGCTTGTGCAGCATTGACTGTGTTCAAGTTAAGGCACAAATAGCTTGAAAGCAATGTGAATGCCCACAGGTGCTGGGAGGGACAGCGTTTCTAGTAATCACGAGGACAGAATTTGCTCCATGGCCTATGACACTTTAGTCAAGTAAAAAATGAAAACATAAGATTGATTTATGTACATGATAATTTGCACGGTGTGCTTGTTATAAAGGGATAAATCCACGTCTCAAGTCACTGGTTTTTGCTCTTATTTGCCAGCAAGCTGACATGATCTCCACATAGCAGATAAGGAAAAGAAATTAGTTTTTAACTTAGACCAATTCTTTATATAGTCAGAGTTACACATATCATCCCTAAAAGTAACCCAGACATTCGTATCAGTTTCTATGCTCGTGGAATGGACTCAGACCTCAGAGCAGATCTGTCTTCTGTAATACATTCTGAGTTCTTGAATTACAAATTTCTGCCTTCTATGGACTTTCAAAGCTTGCACTTTTGGGTTTGGTCATCTTTGAACGTAGGAAGGACACACAGGTTCTAAACCAGCACTGGGGTTTTCCTAACTGCTCAGAAATCAGGGATGAGCACATGTGAAAACTTTCATGTGCCTAAATGCTTTTCAAAATCTAGTTCTTCGAGACTCAAAAAAGATTGTGTAATCTTGAGAGTCAGTGAAAAAGATTAGTCTCCTAAACACTTAACCCTTGAGAAATACACCAGAGCTGTTTGGGGAGAAGAGGAGCACTCCGATCCAGTGCTGAGACCTGTTTGAACATGAACACCTGTAGGAAGACAAGTTCTCCCTTATAGCTGCAGGGATTTGGAGCAGTCTTGCATAATGGGCTTACATAAAAGGCTGACTGATGTGTTTTTTCAAAGGTATTTCTGTAGTTAAAAGTCCTGGTCTGTGAATCCTCTTAAAAAAGCAGGGACTGTCCACTCTTCCCCAGAGCACACGGAGCTGATGAGTCCTGGGATAAAACTGCATTATACAAATCATTCATGATTTGTGCCTCTGACTGACGTTCCTCCAGTGGGGACTCCCAGATATGTACCAGCACTGTGAGATTCCTGTAACCACTGGTCTTCGGTATTTCCTGTGAAACTTAAACCTAATGTTCGAAATCTGCATCAGCATTGAACTGTTCTGCCCTTTGTTTTCTGTTCGTCAAGGTGGCTTTTCTCATTAGCATAAATCACAAAGCTCCTGCAGCAATAGTGTTCATGTGATATACAGCATCTCTGCTGTGCCCAAGCAATATTTACAAGGACTCTGCTTTGCTTGATTTGGAGAAGCCTCTCATTTCTTCTTTCAGTTTCTCATTATAAGATGAAACAAATAAGGGGCTTTAAGAGAAAATAATGTAGTATACCATGATACTTTTATTATTATAAATGTCTGAAGTGGACAAAATAAATCAGCCAAAGGCAGAGGAAATGTAACCCTGTGGACATTCAGAAGTTTAAAAACAATGAGGTAACAATTTATGCACTGTATTACATCAGACTATAATAAAGAAGTTAAATGACTCTGAATTGTGTGTTATCTAGTTGAGGAAATAAGACACTACTATGGGGTATGGATACATAATATAAACAATTTCAAAGGGTGTTTGGCAGTCTCTTGGAATTTGCTCCAAATGCTTTTGGTTCAATGGGAGTGAAAAGCCATGCTCTATTATAGCCTCACTTGATATTTTATTTTAGATGAAAGAAGCTTGGAAACAAGTCTACTTTTTTTTTTTTAATTGCTTGAAAGTGACAATGGCAAACAAGTAAGATGAACTGCATGCTTATATTTCTTTTCCCTACTCATCTTTCTTATTTTCATTGTTGCCTTTAATTTTCTTTCACTTAAGAAAAAATTAAAATGCACATACATCAGATATTTTAGTTAGAATAATTGGTGACAACTGCTCCCTTCATTTAAGAAACTAACTGACACATGCTTTAGTTTCATGCTTTCTCTCAGAGGCTGATGTTGGAGAGGGAGTAGGTGTTTCTGATGTTGTCTTCCTAACCTGTGTATCTTTATAATGTTTATTTATTATTATACCATCTGAGATGATCTCGAGTGCTTTCTGTGTGAGGAATTAAGACTTTTTGGAGTAGGAGACACGTTTTTCCTCTATGGCTTTTGAAATCTCAATAAGAACAGCTCTGATTCTGTGCAGCTTTCATTCCTGTTGCCTTCTACTGCATTTTCATGAGAAGTTGCAGCCTAAGTAGTATTAATCTGCTTAGTAGTTGGGTGGAAGCAGAGAACAGCTAGAAGTTGATTTCCCCCGCTTCCTGCAGTGCACAAACCCAGTTGAGCAGAGCAGTTAGCCTTGCTCCTGAGGGCTAATATAAATTAAAGGTCCTGAGCACTAGGGGTTGTTAAAATTCTCAGAGGGCTCTTTATAAGATGTTAACCCCCGTGGTCTGGCCAGGCTCCAAACGGGGTAATTACATTCTTCCTACCTAAATTCCCCCTGCAATTGCAATTCGATGTGCTGGTATTCCTCACTTCCTCTCCTCTGCCATGCCCCGTGGAACAGTTGTTGCATTTCATCCCAGAGGTACTTGCTTTCAGTGACTGATGGAGTGATCTGTGTGTAGAGTCTATAAAGCATTTTAAGAGCCTTTTGGATGAAATGTAATTTATGATGCTTAATTTTTTTTTTTTTTAATTATCTGTTGTTTAAAATGAACTGGGTTAATCTGAGCCCTGAATGCGTGTGAACTGTGTGCAACAGACCTGGAATGAGGCAGCGTCAACAACTGTTCCCATTCCTTGTTGAACTTCTTCCCAGAGTTTTTTTAGATAAAAAAGGTAAAAGATCAAACTAAAAGTATAGGAGGCTTTTCTAAAGGGTTTGTTACAAAATAGGAAGAATATGAACTACATAATAAGGCTAATGTGATTTTTGCCTAAATTGAAGTACAAATTGAAATGTATATATATACATCTGTATATATAACGTTCCTCCTGCTTAGGGATTCTGTTGTAACCTTAAGAGCAGCACCTAAAAACTCATGTTCTAAAAGTTTTTTTTTCTCCGACTTTTTATACTAGAAAATCTTTTTATTATAAAGATACTATAATTTTCATTAAGGTATTACATCCTAATTTTAAGTAGACTCATTATGTGTAAATTTAAGTGTTGCTTATAAGCAGAAAAATACGTAGTTATTACTCAGTGTTTAACAAGATAGTGGGAAGTATCTGTATATGCCAAATATACAGAGACTTCAAATACACTCTTCTCTAAATATGGGATTTGCATGTCAGATATGTGCGATGCAAATTGGATAAAGTGTGGCTGGCTGGGGGACATCTTTCTGTTTAGTTTAACACTGGTTTCTCTCCACTCTTGGAGTGTCTCATGCTAAGCCTATCTGTACTACATAGGAAACCTTTGTACATATGCTGGCCTGAATGAGCTGAAGTCTTCTTTCAAGAGGTCACTTAGTCTGGTCTTACAGCCTAAAAGGTTGTTTATATCAGATATTTCTCTCCTAGAACATCAGCAGATAGAAACAAAAGAACAGTTTTGATCTGTGCCATAATGTCCTGACTAATTAAGGGACATGCCTCAAAGTGGCCTAAGAAGGTGAGCTGTTCACCATGCTGCAGGGCAAGCTGAAGATTTTGCAGGTGACTTGTCTGGGAGCACAAGAAATGTATTTCCAGTCCCTGATGGGAAAATTCAATGTATGACCCTACACAAGTGACTGTGATGCACTACCTGAGCTTCTGAGGGGATTCTTTGTGTTGCCTTCTAAGTCAGGATGCTTGGAGATCTGCACTGACCCTGAATCAGCCATTTTTTGATGCTGCTGAGGAAGCTTAAAAAAGTAAAAACAGCCAATAAAGAAGCTGAAAAAACTCTTATTTACATAAAAAATTTAAAATACATGTCTAATACAATATGGATCGTTTAAAAGCCTGAAGCTTAAAATATCCTTGCAAGGTCTTCCATTGTGTTTTAGTGAAAAACTACACTATGACACACATATCTTTCTGATCTCTGATAAAAGCTGAAATGAATTTAAATATTTGACGCTAAATTTAGCTCAATGTGCTCTGCTGCTTGTTGCTTAGAAAGGAACCTGCACTAAGTACATAGCCAGATGTTCATATGAGTTATACCTATGTAATCCCACTCAGTGTGGCTTTAGTGGATTTTAACTTAGGATAAGAAATTTAGTTTGCTTGCTTGTAATCTATTCAGACATATTCTTTTTTAAAAACAGATTGCCATTTAGAATGCAAATAAGCTATGTGTATATACTGTAACCAATGTGCTTTTCTAATTGCAATGTGTGATAGTAAATATTTGCATAAAATACAGCTGTACTCTGAAGCATTTCTCTTATGATACTTTATAGTTGCCATTACCAACTCAGTTTAAAAATACATTTAGTTTGTAAATATATTACAGAAGGAAATTTGTTATTTTTAGTTAGTTTGTGTAAATAAGTATAAATAGCTTTCTTCATACTGACGGTCTCCTGACAAGCGCAAGAGCTCTGTACTCACTCTTGACACCAACTCTCACATGCACTCACATCTTCTAAGTATCCCAAAGTGCTTATGTTATTTTATTTGTTAGCGCTTTGGCAAATCAGCATCCTTTCATGTTTTGTACTAGGTTCTGTTGCCAAGACGAGACACAAATTCCTGGAAGCTTTCATGCAGAAAAAGAAATTTGTGTATTTTAATACCAGAGTAACGTTTCTTTTACTGAATCATGTTTTTAGGTAATCTGATAGAATAAGGTGGCAAAGACTTTATTTAGATGGAAGGTGCCTCACAGTAAGATATTGCAGAGATGCATAAACCATAATTTTGTGCATCTGTGGTCTTTCTAGCTCTTTTATGTTTTGTGTGTTTTTCCTTGCATGACATGGGCATCTGTTTTCCATCAATTTAAGTATCAAATTTAATTTTCCAGAAATTAAAATCAAAAAACAATGTATTAAATTTGTCTATATTTTAATTTACTTTTAATCCTAATATTCATTCAGCAAATAGTCTCTGCTGTTTGTGCTTTGCCCCCTCAAAGCTATCACACTTTATTTTTCTCCAGTAAATTCTCTCCTTTGCTTTCTGTTGGCTGTTCCTGCCTCTTACATCCTCTCCATCTGTAAAGGAGGAATGTGCTCTTTTTTCTCCTACTCATGTTCCTTACTTTTTCACTTTCTTTTGCTCTTTCCTTTTGTTACCCAAACTGTCTGCATGTTCTTTTTAAACTCTCCATCTACAGCTTCGTTCCCCGTAGCATTCACTGGCCTAATTAACTTTAATTAGAAATGCCTTTTTGTTGCACTCCAAATTCAGTTTTATAGCACTCAGTAAAAGCTTTCCTATCTAAGGTTGAAAAAAAAGGTTTGTTCCTATTTCACCCAGTCTCCTGCCTATTTCTTCTCTTTTTTGTTTTTTCTTCATTGTTACCATTTTCTTCTTTCTCAGCCTGTATTTTTAGTATCCAAACTCAAATTTCCTTCTGTGGTTGTATTTAATTAAAGACGCAGTCTGATAATTAAATATTCTGAAATATGTTAAAAAATCAGTAAATTTGCATTTATGTGTTTTGGGGTTATTTTTGGTTTTTTTTAAATAATTCTCAGTACTAGTGTCCTAATCATTGCAGCAAACATACTTGAGAAATTTCAAAAAAAGCATTAAAGTGAATTTTCTCAGAGCCCCAGCCTCCTCATATTTAGGAGATTATGTAGTCTATCCAGAAGAATAGATTATTATTGCAATTCATTGGAGTGGAACTGTAGAAGTATCTGTAGCTTCTCCGAAAATTCATCATCATTATGGGATGTTGTCTTTAATGACTGCTCTAAATTCCATTTCTTTACAAGTATTTTCTGAACTTGGTTGTGAAGACAGGTGTATTTTTACACAAAAATTTTGTTATGCTCTTGGGGAAACCAGCCATGCCAGTAATACTCACTTTAACTGAAATTGAGATAAATAATCTGAGGGTGACATACTTAAGGTTTTAAACAGTTAACACTCTCTTAGGAGGAGATGAGGAGTAGATAAATGGTGAACAACTGGGAAGCTGGCTCTGGAGGACATGCTCGTGAATTTGGACACCGACTAATCTGTTTTGGCTGTTGCTGGCATGGCAAATAACAGCATAATGCAAAACCTTCCTGTTCCTTCCCGTTCTGGTGTTTTAACTTTCCACTGAGGGCAAGCAGCGGCCACGGGCCAAAGCCTTCACTGGCAGAAGTGGGAGCAGCAGCCTCTGTGTCTCCCCTATGGCTCTTCTGGCTCTTGCGCTGACCAGGGCACAGCAAAACACAGATCTGGGAGGTTTTCGCCCCTCCTGGCCAGCCTGGAGTCAAGCTGTGAGCTCGGCTGAAGCATATGGCCTGGGAAAGGGTGTAAGCTACAGCCACATGGCTCGTCTGTGGCCAGGAGCAAAACCAGACACCTGTAACTCTGTTAGATTGTACCATCTTCCCTGCTTGCCTTGGCAGGACTGCTGGGCTCATGAAATCACTTAAAGAGAATTGCTAATGTGGAGATGTTACCATTCAGGAGTATCTCCTGCTGTCTTCCTGTTAACTTTTCACACTGTTGAATGCTGCCAGATTTGGGGGTTGGGTGGGTTTTTTCTCTTTTTCCTTTTGATTATCTATGAAGATGATAAGCCAGCTGAGTGACTTGTTCAAAACCTCATTCACTGGAAAGAATATTATGGGCTGCCTTGCCCTCAGGTCTGATCATGTTCTTAATGGTCCTGTTCTTGCCTTACTAGCACCAAATCCCTTTTTAGCACTGCAAACTCTTTTGGCTCTGTCCCATAGAGCATCTAAAGAAAATGTTCACTGAACAGCTTCTCATCCTCCATTCAGCCCGGTTTGGTGGTTTTCTCACCCTCTGATCAGTGGAGGCATAGGACAGAGTCCCTGCTGTCCATGTCCTTTCCGGATGCTGCCAATGGCAGCCCTTTGGAATGCTACAGATCCATCCAAGTTTGGCAGCCTCTGAGGACTCCTGCGTGTCTGTTGTGTAACTCGACCCACACTGAGAAACCACCTACCCACTACTGGGAATTTTAGATCAGTAGCGTCTTCTGTATGGCTTTTGCCTCAGCTGGAAGAGATGATAAGTAAAGGATCTTGTGGAAAATATCTCATATTCGAGGTTGTGATAAGATTTAGGTGTGTTCTCAAGTTTCCGTGAAAAGAAGTTTTAGGCTTTCAATGTAACCAAATGATTTATCTTTTTTTCCCCCTCTCAAAGCTCCTGTTTTATTCTGAGCTGTGCTAAATTTTGTGCTTGATATGTGGAAAGATTTTTGTTTCAATGTAGAGAAAAATGAATTTTCATTGTTTCCTAGAACTTTTTCATACCCTCCGTGTCTTTTGCCTGCTCCATAAAAGTAGTAAGTTTTACCAATCCTGTCTTGATAAAGTCAGCCTTTATCTGTTTCAGACTCTTCTAACTATATGAAGACTAGCTATCAAATAACAAGGAGCATGTTAAAGTCCTATTCCTCTGAGGCTCAGAGTCCATGCTGCTTCCCTTCATCAGTTCACTGGAGTTTTTTGGGTGTTGCTGTTTAGAATCAGATTTATGCATGAATTTTTTACCTATTGATGCAGAATTGTAGAAAAGATTTGTAGTCTGCTCTCTTCAGTCTTCAAATTGCATTTTCTTTTCTGAAGCTCAATGTAGAATACCTTTGAATCCCATGGATGAGAGTTTGTGGGGAATAAATTTTGTTTATGCTGAAATATGTATATACCTTCGAAGTAAATTTGTGTATATTTGCAATGATCCTTGTTCTGTCACCCACCCTGCCCCATCAATCCCAATTAGCTGAAGAAATATAGGTCAAAAACTCTGAAGTCTAAAAAAAGTCTGTCTTGTTAAAAACAAAACGACCAATCAGCCAACCCTCCTGAAGTGCAGTTAAAGCTCTGCTACCCTTATGAAGCAATAGGGAGGGCAAACAAGGTACAGTCACACCTAAAGGAATATTCATCCAGAGAAAATCTAATTGCAGGCATTTAGGAAATGTGTAGTTTATATGGATCAGTGTGGGCAAAACATTTTCAAGAGCCATTCCTCTATAAATTGTTTAGGTTTTTTCTTAGCACTTCCATTGAGATCAGGAGGTATTCTGACAAATTAAAGGAAAATAGATCGGTCATAGCTGGTAAGTGGTAACTGGAATTGATCAGAATTTTGGGGTGGTGAAATTCATACATTTTCCTTATGGTCTGATTTGCTCCTCAAATCACCTCCCATATTTTTTGGTTTTAGCAGTGATGTCAGTATCTTGGACAAAGCTTAGCAAAGGAACTAGATTAATTTTAAATTTTCCCAGTAGTTCCTTACATCATATCATGGCTCTAAAATAACTAAATTTTGTCATCATGTTTGGTTTTTGCTTTTGATTTCAATTCCCAAGTTGCATAACTCTGTCAAAACAGCTCAAGCCTGGTTCAAACTCCTAGAGCAGCTGTGATACTAGAAGTGAGAAGAGGGATTGGTCAGTGTTTGCAGAAGTAAAACCATCCTTTGCCTTCCTGCCTGTACTTGGAATGATATCTGTGTAACTGACTCTGAGGAGTAAGATCAGTAGCAGAAGGCAATCCTCAGGAGTGCGGTTTCTGTTGGAAAGGGGCATCTAAGAGAAGTTTGGTTATGTATGTTTGGTGTAGGTCAGCAGATGGGTGGCTTCAAAGATCTTCAAGGAAATGTTAAATGAATGCATATTAGGGGTTCTTTAAGTCACAGAAGATTGGGTTTGCATGGCAAGGTTTTGGGAGTGGGGGTGCTACAGGGTCCTACTCTGATCTGATTGGTGATAAATTCAACTCATTTCCTCAAGTCCAGTCTGTTTTGCCTGTGACAGTAATGGGTGAATGATCTCTCCCTGCCTTTCAGTTGATGAACCTTTAATTATATTTCGTATTACATTTTCTCTTCCCTGTCCAGATGAGGAGGGGAGTGGTAGAACAGATTTGGTGGGCACCTGGCATCCAGCCAGGATCAACCCACCACCCTGATGCAGGAAATCAGAATGGCAAGTGTCTTTGGGGGTTCCCTGTCATTTACAAAGTGCAGACCTAAGACTGCATTTACAAAGTGCAGACCTAAGAGGGCATTGAAGCAGGCATAAAGGAAAGTGAGTCTTGCATGAATGTGTTCAATCAGATGTAGAGTCAAGGTAATGATGAATAATGCCTAAATACATTTGTAAACAGGTGCAAAACACTCTATTCCCCTGCCTGGAGAGCTGCCACTGTTACATGATAGCTTAATATTTCAGCTAGAACTACAGCTGGAAAGGCAATGATATTGAGTGGTTTTCGTTATCCATTCAGTGCTGCTGAAATGAGCATAGCCATGTAAAATAATAATAAACTCATCAAACAGGCTTGGCAAAAAGCTTTACAGAACTGGAATTATGTTTTCATTTGTAAATAATGTATATTTGTGGAAACCCCTCCAAAGAGCTCTGGGCTGCTGATTGAGTTTTCAGGTAATTTGTTTAAACCTGTTTAAAACTCTGAGCTACAACTATAAACGGCCTTACCCCTGAATTTGTAGCTGCTGCTGCTCTCCCGTGTGCCGAGTAGAGTTTGGGAGTGGATCACTCGCTGAGGCAATGTGACAGCAGCTTGTGATTGTATTCTGGTATTGCTCTTAGGGCATTAGGACTCTGGTGAAGATGCTGCATCAACTTGCAGCAGAGGTGCTACCTCTAGTATAGGACAGATAGGGACAGTTGCTAGACTAAAGCTAATTGTAAAATTAGCAATAATTTGTTTTCAAACTTGGCTTCACTAAGTTCATGCTATAGGTGTTCAATTTTGGTGAGATCATAACGTTGACTTGGGTTTTCTTTTTTTGTACTTCCTTATATTTAGAGCATGTATTTTTATGATCGAGCATATATAAGCCTTATACAAACCTGCACAGCAAAGATTGTAATATTCCTGAGGCTAGAAGAAAAGCAAGAGAGCATAACCATCACTGGCTAACTGAGGATTACTATTTTAAGCTCAGTATAGCTTATACAAACCTGCACAGCAAAGATTGTAATATTCCTGAGGCTAGAAGAAAAGCAAGAGAGCATAACCATCACTGGCTAACTGAGGATTACTATTTTAAGCTCAGTATAGCTTGCATAAGCAAACTTGAACAGGACCACTTGGTTTAAACATCTACGAGAGGTTCTTAATAATAAATATTTCTTCTAGCCTTGGACTTTTGGACCTGGGAAACAGATGAATGTTCAAGTGCTAAATATATAATGTATATATTCCACCAGTGTTTTTAATTCCTTAATTGTTTCTAAATGTTTGGTTCAGCATGTAGCAATGTGAACAAATGAAATATAAACATCATCTTTAGAGTGCAGGATACTATCTTGCCCTGTCTGAGTTCTGTTTCAGCTTGAATAATAAAATGTCAATCTGAGAAAGCAGGATATCAAAATACAAGCAACCAATTATCCAGGTATTTAGAAAGCTGTAGTTAATTTTGTAAAGCCAGATTTGTCCAAAAATCTTACGTTAATAACAGTTAATTTATTACCTCAGAAAATCCATTTTATATTTTGAATAGGATTACCACTGGATTCAGAAGGATGAAAACCACTGCTGAAATGTATCAGATTATTCATGGCCCATAGGGGAACTGTGCACTACGGAAAAGCAAGTGTCTCCTTTCACTAGGAAAGCTTCCCATTACAGGAATAGGATTCAGAAGGACACATGGATCTTTGAAGAATCCTTAAAATTTCTGCTTCCTACTCCTCTTCGTGTTTTTCAACAAACTTTTGGAAGGATGAGGGAAAATTGTGTTTACTTAAGTTTTGTAATTACATAGCAGAATTGCATTCTGTTTCAAGTTATTTTATTTTGGGAGACTGCTCCTTTCTGCTGGTGATTTACAAACTGATGTGCTTTGGTTTTGGGTTTTTTTCTGTCACTTTTAGTGATAAAACCATGCAAACTTCTTCCAAGTTAACCATATTCAAATAATTTCCGTAGGTATTATACGAAAAAAAGTTAAAAGCAGCAGATCACTGTTGAGTGTCGACCAGTGCTTAACATAAGACAAATTGTGTGTCTTTGTGGAAAGGCAAGAATTACCAAACACTGTGTGAAGGTCCTGCAGGAAGGCTACGAAGCTGGCAACTATCCAAAACCATACTGGGCTGCTCTTGGGGTAGGTCATGGAGGTGATGGTGTGTTTTCCATCCTTGTCCCATCAGGGAATGATTCATATTTGCTAGATATTCTTCCCTTTCTTCTGTATGTTACATTTGAAAGGAGTAATTCTTCCAGAATTAAAGTACACTTTGTCCTAAAAACAAATGTCCACATGCAGAGGTCACTCCAGAATGGCTCTCTGGTAATGTTTTATACTGAAGAAGTGTTAGCAGTTTGTCTTCTTGATGAGTAGCACTAAGTCTCTGCCATTAATAAGTCACCTGTGACAGTGTTCTTGAAGCAATGAGTTTGGTTTTTTATCACCTGATAGGTTTTTAGCTTTAGGGATGAAAATTGAATTTCCAGTTGAATATAGGGTGGTAATCACCTGGTGACAAAGAGCTTCAGAGAAACGGACAGATTGGAAAATGTCTGGTGCTCTATGCTGTGAGATTAGGTGTCGACAGCATTCTTTCGAGGTGATGTGAAGTCTCCGAGGAAACGTCCTGGCAGCTTTTTATCCAAATCACAGAGGAGTGCTCGGAAACTCCAGTGACAATTCTGGGGGAATCTTCTCAGTGCTATGCTCAGAGTAGATGTATCACTTCAAGGTACAGTACTGGGCTTGCCCCTGCCATGATTTATCTCAGGTTACTTGTTTGGACCTCGGACTTCCACAGCTGGGGTCCCCATTGCACACTGATTCATTGACCCCACAGGGTAGTTAAGTTGTGGTAAACTATAATGATAGCGGACGAAGGAGGAAAAAAATGTTTTAGGGTGTTTCAGTTTCCTACTGCTTTTGGAGTCAGTTCACCTTCTGGAATAGTACTTTCAAAAGCAAACTGTATTTCCATTACTAGTGTATCCTCACTGAAAGACTTAAGATATTCTAAGCTTCTCACTCAGTAGGGAATTTTTTCTTTTCTCAAAGGCGTTCGGTGGTGTAGGATCCTTCTGCTATCGAGTCTGCTCATTCAGTAAGGAGCCTAGTTTAATCCAGGAGTATAGAGCTAGTCAAAGCTCACAAATCTATTATATGCTCTAAGTACATATTAGGAGTTGGAGAAATAATTTAATTTTTATATCTCTAGAATTTTCAAAAATCTGTGTGTGTTGCGTACCTGTGGTGGGTTTACCCTGGCTGGATGCCCACCAAATTTGCTCTATCCTCTTATCTGGACAGGGGAGAGAAAATACAATGAAAGGCTCATGGGTTGGCATAAGGGCAGGGGGAGATCACTCATCCATTACAGTCATGGGCAAAACAGACAGGACTTGAGGAAATTACTTGAATTTATTATCAATCAAATCAGAGTAGGATAATGAGAAGTAAAAACAAATCCCAAAAACACCTTTCCCCTGCTCTCCCTTCTTCCCAGGCTCAACTTCCCTCCTAATTTTCTCTGCCTTTTCCCCCAGCCATGCAGGAAAGCTGGCAGTGAGGGTTGCAGTCAGTTCGTCACTTTCCTCGGGGAAACGCTGAGTGTATTACCAGAAATTGCAGGAAGATGAGGCTGTTTGTGTCTCCCCAATGTCACAGTCACCCCAAAAGAACAAGCCTTGAGCATGGATTAGCTTCTTACCTACCTTTCACCATTCTATGGTCACAGTAGTTTTGAATGTTTTTATGATTTAGTCTCAAAGGTAGACTTTTGCATAGTTTTGTTTTAGGAGTTAGCTGGGAATTGAAGTGTGAATTAGGGTAACACAAAGGTTGCTGCTTCAAATTTCATAACTCTACTGGTGGGGTTAAGAACAGCTACCGTAGCCAGAGGTACATTTCCAGATCTCAGCTGTTCATACAGGGTTTTCTGAAAAGAGGAATGGAAAAATCTTTCAGTGACTGTACCATTAGTGTAGGACTGTCCTAATTTCATTGTGAAGTCTTCAGCTGGATACAGAAGCTCTTTTATGCTTCAATTTTTCATTAATGTTATTTTTGTTAGTTCCATCTTGTGATTGGTGGTGCATATTTGTATTTACAATACACATTTAGGGAGGATGGACTTTCTAGTCAAGTCATTTAAAAATATTCTATATATTAATCAAAATCTATGTATCTAATATTTTTTGTTTTCAATGGAGAAATTATTAGATTAACTACTGAAAAAGGGATTAATATTGTTAAATCATCTGTGCTTTCTTTTTTTTAATTGTTTCTCTTTCTTCGTATGGTACTTCATGTGGCTCTACTATGATTACTACAAGCCATGAAGTCTGCTTTTAGCATCTGGCAACAGTCTGGGGTTTCTGAGCAGTGGCACAGAAGATAACAGGGTTTCCCTTTGTCAGAGTGCATGTGTATCCCAGTCTGTGGCAGTCAGAGTTCATGCTCACAGTGATAGGAAAAATAGATTTTTGAAATACACCGCTAATTATGGTTTTGATTCTGCTATATGATAGACAGTTTTGGTGCAAATGTTACTTATAAGGGACAAATATATGTAAGAATTTTTTTCCAATATTTATTTCAACTGACGGGTCTCTCATTTCTTCATTTGTGTAGCACTAGTTTGGGTAACAGGAACATGCGGTTGTTGTGCTGCCCTTTTTCAGAGCAAGCCTGCCCTGTCCTGCTGAGTGAGGCCATGCATTAGCTGAGAAAAATCTGCTGCACTTCCCAAGGGTGCCAGGTCAACAGCCTCATGATAGGGTCACTTAGTGCATTGAACAACACAGAAGTAAAACTGTCAGAATTTTGTAGTCTTAAGTGTAATTTACTATAAATTATAGCCTGCTCTGTTGAACTCTCAAGCAGGAATGAAACTATGGAATAATGCTGAAGACAAAGCTGTATGTTAAAGCCACTTTCTCACCTAAAGATTTATTCACATTCAGATTGTCCTTTAAATACAAATATGTGAAATTAAAAAAACCATCCAAAATGTCCAGCTAAAAATTTGCCTTTGAGCAGCCGAATTCCGCTGTCTTCCTAACAGTGAGAGTGGGACTTCTTTGTTGTTAACAGATACAGCCAAAGGAAAAGGGGCTAAGAACGCATATACAAAAAATCAAACCAGAAATCTAGTCTCCTGGTTTCTGAATAGTAGTCCCAATAAATGTTTGTGTGTTTCCATCCATTTGCTCATGTGGGTTTCCTGATGTTCCCAAAAAATTGCTGGGATAAAATAAATTTATTTGTAATAATCTCTGTAGTGTGTTAAAGCAAACCATCATAATGGCACTATTCTCTTACATTCTTTCCATGTGTATAGAATAAAGATTGCTTGAGTATTTTAGCACAACTGAAATCTGGAATTGAAGACTTTTGTCTCACTTGTAAAATAATGGTCACAAAATTCAGATTCCAGTCCAGGATTTTGTTATTGAGTCCAAGGGGTTTTTATTCATTATTTTACTGTTTGCTTAAGTATGACCATCTGGGCAGAGGGAAAAAAAAGAATTTTTCTGTGAGTTTTTTTAGTAATAATGCCAGTAATTCTTCCAATTATTCATGCTGGTCAAGCATTGTTGGAAAAGGTTAAATTTTTTTTTTTTTTAATTTTTAAAAGAACAGAATTATTTTTACAAAAAATTTACAGCACTTTCTTTATTGTCTGAAGTCCACACAGCTCACAGACTTGGGGTGCTTGTTGGGAGTCTCATGACCTCCACCACTGATGAATGGTGAGATAAGATTTAAAAATTAATTGGAGCAAAGGATGAAAATAATATTCCTCCTCGTCCCTGGTGAATGAGGCTGTACCATTCTCCCATTACCCCAAGTACTATCTAATTATTTATCCACGTTAAGTAGTAGTACTTTATCAGGAGAGTTCTCCCATAGCTTGGGGGTGCATTAATCCAGAAGGAAAAAAATACAGAATTTAGAATACTTGCCCATACTGTAAAAAAAACCAAAATAAAACAGAAATGCAAACAGAAATGTATTTCTCCATGGAATACAAGTTTAAAGTCAGATGCTTCAGTGCCGTAGGAGAACCAGTGAAACAGGGGCTTTTCAGATCCAGTAAACACTTATTTTTCTGTCATCATTGTAGCAATAATCAAAAATACTGGCAATTCAAGGTGCCTGATTCTGATTTCCATGTTAATGCCACACAATATTATTTTTGCCAAAGCTGCCGCTCTGTTATTCTGCCTCCCTTATTTCCTTTGCCCTGCTGTCTCAGTCACAGAGTCATGGAACTGCTTGAGTTGGGACAAAACAGTTACCGTGGGTCATCATGTTCTTACCAAGGTGTGAGTAGCAGTTCCAGTGAAAAGTCTCTTGTGCAGCACATCCCAACCATCCTCCAGAAATCTCTAGGATTGCTGGTGCCCTGCTGCATAGCCTTTCCACCAGGTGCTGGGGGTGGTTGAAGTCCCCATATTAACCTGGAACTGAGAAGTTTAAAGGAGGCTTCCTGATTTCTTGTTTAGATATTCCATGACAGATACCCACCATGATGTCTCCCTTGCTGGAGTCATCAGTTTGATCCCAGTGGCTCTGCAAATGCCTGGAAAATCCTAATTCCTCCTTCATGTTTATCTCTCTGTATGACTTTGTGTTTAGGCACTTTTTATTGTGAGAATGCAGTATCAGGTACAGTTACAAGAACTCAGTCTCATGTGGCACAGCATTCCACCCTCCCTGTCATTATAATGGGCAAGATCTAATATGGATAACTTCCAAATTGTGGTATAAGCGAGCTGTGGGTGAGCTGTAGACATTGGTGTTTGCTGTAAGCTGGTGGAGAATGTGTTGCTAAATCTCTGAGTGAGATCCATGGCAACGCTGCCAAGGAACAATTGGCTTCCAAATCAGAATTAGGGTCCGTGGGAGCGGATCTGGAAAAGCCTCGTGAAGGCTGCGTGGCCAAAACTGAGTAATTGCATTTTTTTGTAACTAAGCTCCTTCTTAATCACGGTCAAGAGAAATTTGTGGAACCAATTTTCAGTTGTTTTTCAACTAAAGATCTGAAGTTTAGCCATATCTAACCCAAACTATGGGTCCTGAGGATTGCACTGCGCCTTCTGTAAACATGATTTGTTTTATCCATGAAGGTTGTCATACGTGTTCGTGTGGTAGTAGCAACTACTACAGCTCTGTTCAGATGAGGTCTTGTACAAGTGCAGTGGGTGATGTGAAGACGTGGGCAGTCAAGGACAGCTACAGATTTCTGAATTGTTTTGTTCAGGCCAGTAGTCTTCACGCAAGTACACTGATAAAAGTAAGGCATTAGGGGTATCACTGTGGTGAAAAGAAAGTTGTGGTAAAAGGCACCACTTGGCGTAGGATCTGTTTCCAGAGTAATACCCTGCTAAAAATTATGGTTAAGATGGATAAGTTCTTTTATTGAAAAATATTTTTCTAATTTTTTTTAATGTTCTCAAGACTGCAATTTTAAAATATAAATCAGTAAATTAATTCCTAAGGTGATAGTCAGCTTTGGGCTTATCATTTTGTGGTAACTAGAGCTTGAGTCTAGGTCTGTGGTGGTTGAAAAGAAAAGTTGAGACAATTGTTTGGGAACAAGAGTAAGATGCTCTTAGAAAGGAGAGTAGAGTTCTGTGAGGATGCTTTAGTAGTATTCCCAGCTTTGATAAGGTATTGGAGAACTGAAAACACAGCAGTACAAATAAAAATTGATTAATAAATATGTCACAAGCTGTACATAAAAGCAAAAAAAAAAAAGGTAAGGCAAATATGCTGAGACTATTTCAGAGACAGCACAGTGATCTCAAAAGAGAATATTTTGGGTAGCTGCCTTTTCTATCTCCTTAGGCAAATGGTGTAACTAAATGGGATGTGCCATGGTAGCAAAAACCAGGGTAAATAAATATTATTAGTTTGATTTATCAAGTTTGTTGGTGACTGTTGATACCTGGTGGTGTGAGGACTCAGATCAGTGAGATCTGACTGCAGGTCAGAGTATAAAATTCTGATACTGCAGCTGCATGTCTTGATATGATGAGAGGAACACTTCTGCACTGGGGAAAAGCCCAGTTTTAGGATGCTCATAGAATAATTCCTTTCTAGAAGGAAAAGACTCAGTTACAATGAAGTTATGCTGCTGTTAGTCGGAATTACCCATGTTCTTTGGTACCTCCAGGCACACAGGGATCCTGACTGGAATCCTGTGAGATCTGTTGTCCCACCCTGCGGTGGGTGAGCAACACAAGTGAGCCGAGAGCTCTGGCCAGCCAGCAGCACGTTGTGGTAGGTGTCACCTACAGCAGCGAAGCAATGGGCATTTTCCCCTGGACTAGCACCTAGGCTGAGCTTTCCCACATGACAGCAGCATACAGTAGGCAGCTGAGCTCAGCCCAAAGGCATGTGTTTGACGTGCCTCCCACTCCCCCGACCACCTGGCGCTGCACGAGAGGTGAAGTTGCAACCTGATGCCATAATGTGTGACAGCCAGGTGTTCAGTTTGCTGCTTCGCATGTCAGCATTGCCGGATTTGAGGAATAACAACGGGGAAACGATGATGAAAACGTTAGTAGGAGCGAAGACTGCTGTTGACTGAAATAAACCTCTTCTTCAAATGCGCAGATGCTAAAGTGTAAAGAAGTCTTTGCTCTTCATGCTGTTGTGTATGATGCTTAAGAATGCCTAATTGTATGCCACAAAGTGCCCTGAAATAATGCTCTAACTCCCTAATACTATGGCTTGGTTGGGAAGATAATTTTTCCTCTCCTAGGTAAAAAACTAATAAGGATTTCTGTAGAAAGAGTGCATGAATCATGAATCTTAACTGCAAGCTATTAGCCAAGTTATGAGTAATTATATTTTGGATTGCTACATATTCAAATTATGATGCAACAGATTGTACTTAAGTTAGATTTGCTGTAAAACATCCTTTAATTTTGGCAATGAGCAGACCTTTTCAGTTTAAGCATTCTTAAGGTTGAAGAAGTAAAAGTTTAGCAAATGCCTTCCGTATCATCCTGGATTTGGGAAGATAAAATCTTTCTTGCTGCCTTGGTTAAATCCTTCAAATTATTTGACTCCTTTAAATTCCACTTTTTATATTGTACTCAGCTCCTTAAAAAGAAGCAGACCAATGTTAGCACATGGCTGCTTTACAATAAATGTTGCACCTTACATGATTTCAGTATATTGTCCTGTTTGTGTTGCAGCTGTCTCCCAAACTGCTTTTTTTCAAGTTTTGTGGAAACTGTCTACCAAGTAATACCTCCATAATGCTTTCCCAGATATTCTTCCCATACCATCATAACCTTTAAGCACTCCTGGTAATTTTACTGGTGAAACATGGAACATGATGCTAAAACCAAGCATGTTTTATTCTTTCTTAACCAGAAATCCTAACCAGATCTCACCCAAGGCCCCACAGGCCTCATCAGGAGTAACAGGAAAGACACTGCTGAGCCAGGGCTTGTCCTCTGCCTTTCCACAGGTAGGATTCATTCAAGCTGAATACTTTCAGCTCTTGAAGAGGGATTAGCTTTACTTGTACAGAGTTAGTATGATAAATATAATGGAAAAGCTACAGGTTTGAAATCTAGCTTGGTTATTGACTTGTAGGTGAAAGGCATTTCTGTGGGGAGAGATTGCAATAGCTTTCAGGACCACTGATTACTTTTCATTCATAACTGGATTTAGAGCATAGAGAGCCTCTAAGTTAAGAACACGAGTTCAAGATCACAAGTTGACTTGTGGACACTAAGCTATTTTATATTCTCTGAAAGTACTGGTTTGAAAGCATGTGTAGTGTGAGAGTTACGTCCACTTCTAAAGAAAAGGAATGGTCTTTCCTGTAGCCTCAGAATGCCTCAGTGGCTAAGGCTGGTGAAAATCAGCCAGACTTACACCCAAAATGCTGCAAAGCTTGTTGCTGATCTTGACACCTCATCTGCAGAGGGCTTCACAACTTGTTCTCATCTATGTTCTGGAGCAATAAAAACAGTTTTTTTCTTTTCATACTCGCTGTAATAGTTCTTCATCCCTCAAATTCACCCTGTCTAGCCACCAAAGAGAATAATTCTGCTTAATTTATCAATACACCTAGTAATTAATTGGAGTCATTCACTGTTGAATGAGCTGTACATTTGCACTTCCCCATTTCTTTTTGTTTTGCAAGATTGCTGCAACAGATGTTAGCACTATCACTTATTTTGAGATTATTTAGAAGGAGCTAAGAGAGAACAGAGCTGTACTTCTTGCCTATTCAAATTCAGAAGTTGGCCTGTAGCCCTAACTTTTTCCTTTGAATTTTGTCAGACCTTTTATAAACTAAATAGGAGGATTGGAGCTTTAGTGTTTCCAGAGTTTATTAACATCTTATTTTTATGGATTCAAACATTTTACTCTTGCATTTCAAGCCAGAGTTATAGTCTTACTTCTTGCAGGGGTCGACTTGACAGGAAAGCAGATGCAGTTGCATTAGTAGTTTCTTTGCTGGTGTTAAATCAATGTATAGATATCTACTTGCTGCAGTTAACATTGTTGGGAGGAAGCTAAAGTGGAAGCACAGAGCTACCTTGAGTCAGTTAAAACACATCACTAAGGTTCTTTGTGACAATTTTGCTGAGTTACATACGTACAGCATTGTTTGTAAAGCTTCTAGCTAATGCCTTCCATAATGTACTGTTTCCTAACTTTATTTTTTTATTGAAATGTACTAAATTTATAACTTGGGGTAGGATAATTTGGTTATTAAGTTTGTCTATCCAGTACTTCCGATTATAATAACCTGCTTTGTTTTACTGTAGCTTTAACAAAATCTATCTGCCTCGACTGAGCTGTCCAAACCTAATCTCCAGCAGATTTATTTTTTAAGACGTTTAGCCAAAATAGGTCATTCGCATCCAAGAATGAGTCAATTCAATCATCTTTCTGATTAAAAAAGAAACCACCCAAAAAAAACCTTCAAAAAACCCCAAACCCCCAATGAACAACCACAAACCCCAAACCTAGACTCCACAGAACTGAGGAAAAGCTACCTAAAGCTATGAATGGATTTGGCCTTTAGTTCTTCCTTTGAAATCTGCTCATATTTAGCAAAACAGTCCATCTGTGAAAAACTGCAGTGCATTTAGGCTTAGTGGTGATGACTTCTGTGTTCAGCTGTTAAATTCCCCACGGGCTCTGTTGAGCATATTGGAAGGTTTCTCCCCTAACCGCAGCTTCCAGCAGAAGCAGGATGCACTGGATCTGCTTAAGAGACAGGAGGGCAGTGCTGCAGGGGGGCTGTTCCCCCTGCCTGGGGTGTGCTGGGGATGGACATTGGCTGGGGTGGGATGGGATGGGAGATGCTGTGAAAAATGGGAGGGGAAATGCTGCTTGAGTTACAGTGTAACTGGAGCTGGGTGAGAGGTAGGGGTAGAACAGCTCTGGAAAAGGACTGGCTCATGTTGGGAGGGAAAGAACTGGTAGAGCCGAGAGGGAGAACTGAAGCAGTGTAGAGATGAGGGACTGCCCTGTTGCAGGTGTGCATGTGCGTCTTAGGGCACTTCAATGCTGCCTTGGCAAGCTGGATTCTACCTGCTTCATTCCTGTTGGGATTCTTAGGATGCCAGGCAAGGAAATGATGCTGTTTATCTCTCACACATCATCCCTCATCGGCTATTTTCATTATTCTGAATACACAGCTTAACAGTGAGGTTTGAAAGCTGTACAAAGTATTCACAGATGCTGCTGAAGTCTCTCAGACCTGAGCCTTGGAAATATAAGAACAGAAGGAATCATTGACATCTTAAATTGATTGTCAATAAACACATTAATTGTGAGCAGCCAGATTCAGCAAGATTGAAGCCCAGACCATGTTCCATGAGTAGCCACTTATCTGTAAGGTCAATATTAAATCACAGGAGCCAGAACTGCTCTATGATAATATCAAGCTTGGCAAAATATAAAAGACGCATACTGCATAAAACTTACATGGAATAAAATTTTTCTGAGTATCAAGATGGAATGCTGGAGTAGATGCTTTTTGGAATTTGTATAACTTATTTTCTTGGTTTAATTTTGTTTTCATTGATTCCAGGAACAAAAAATTCCATCACTTGTGCACTGCCTTTGTGCAGGGTAGAGTTATTACCAGGCTGCCAATGATGTCAATTGTGCAGGGGCAAAGGAATTTGCATTAGCTTTACTTTACCTATCTTGAGTAAAAATAATCGTGCAGGTGTTGAAACTGGACTTTGGTGCAGACTGGGAATATATTTTGTTCCCTATCTGCTGCAAAATCCACGCTGCTGCATCTCTGCAGCTGTTGCTATATGAACTGGCCCAATTAAAGCAGTGAATGTTTAGCTGCAGGGTATATGGAAGTTAATTTGAAGTCTCTGAATGGTTTGAGAGCCTCACGCAAGGAGATGCTATTGATAGTTCACATGAATAGGATGGCACTGCTTGGTGCCTGAATGTCACGAGTTAAAAGTCAAAGGGCAAAACGTTGGTGTCCCTTAAAGCCAGTGGAAGTTTTGCCATTTACTTCAACAGAGGATTTCTCCCTTAATTCTGTAATTTTGGTTAGGAGGGGAATTGTGTTGTACTTTAAATTCATGTGGCTTCACCGAGAGTCTGTATTCCAAGAGTTTTAGATTTTTATTTAGTCTGATGGTGTTTTGTGGGAAACTAAATTGAAAGTGTATTTAAGGGCCCCTGGGACCTGCTCTGGTGAACTGCTTCAGGAGAAACTGAACATCTGCTTGATGCTCAGACACAGCTTTAGCAGAACTCCTAATCATTCAAAAGAAATTGCAGAAATCTGTTTGCTTTTAAGTTTCAAACCTCATCGCTCAAACTTTAAGTTTTAATGTCCTTACATACAAATTTTAAAAAAGTAAAAAAACTCAATACAAAATAGTTACCACCGAGGCAGAAAATATATAAAAGAGAAAGGGAAAGAAAATCAAGCAGTTTTGCAATTTTAGGGTGGTTTTACACAAAGGAAAATTCAAAACTGAATTCTGGAATATCACAAAAACGTGCATCATGCTAACATGAAGATGTTTTAACAGTGATTGTGTTGTCTTAACAAACACCTGGTTTATCAGTTCTATTTCACATGTGAAATAAAATGGACTTTATAGTAAATAGATCTTTTTAATTTCAATTAGCAATTTTTACTATAAGGAAAATGTACAGAATTTGTGTGGAAATCCATGTACTATGTTTACTCAAATACAGAAAATACTTTACTGCAAACTTTTAAATATAATAAAATGCATTTAATAGCAATCTTTTGTGGTATCATCATTATTTATGAACATAACATTCAAAATATGGAAATTCAGTTGTGGATCAAAATGACCATAAAAACAGTAACCCAAAGAACCTTATAAACATGTCAACAGCCATCATTTACCCTAGATGGCTCATACCAATGTAAAAAACATATAAAATGTAGAATAATTCTCAACATATGGTTTACTTTGTTGCATTGTTCCTACATATTATTTGTGTTAAAATCCAGAAAATGGTATTATGAAGAGAATACCAGGGTTTGTTTATTAAACTAAAGTACAGGTTAAAGTCATTTTTTTCTTGTGATGAACATATACCAACAGTGATTAAAAAATAAACATTTATTTACAAAATATTGATGCATACATATTACACAAGTCAGTTATATCAAAGTGGTTTTTAAACAATATCTGTAGCAACCAACTATTTGCATTGGTTTACCATAGTGCAAACGGTAATGTTGCAAAGGCAGGTTAAAAATGTGGGATTGCAATTTGAATGTTGGACTTCTCTGCTGCCTTCTGTTTTTCTATGTCTAGAAAACTATTCCTTCTCATTTAAAAAATATCTATTTCTTGCGAATGTTGAATAGTGTACCTGAGGATAGGGCAAATTCATCATTAAGCCTAAATTCTTTCACTTATATAACTATCTTTCTATTTACTTATCCTGCTTATGTAGCACCATTGCCATTGATTACTAACATACTAATGAGAAAAAGGAATGGAAACACGCTAAATACATTTTGCCATCCCTAATTTCAGGGTTTGTCAGTTTATGTGGAATTTCATCTGATACATTTCACAAGTCTGCACTATATATTCAAGTGTTTAAGGATGATTCTGGTGGTATTGTGTAGTGGCGTATATGTTACCAGTATATATGTTCCTGTAAATATGATATTAAGTGAAGCTGTGAAGAAAGGAACCTAAAAGCCAGCTCCTGTCCTCAGGTGACGAGGAGCCTGCTTTTGATTACCAACGAGTACTGAAACCTGCATATAAATTTGCATCCGAATGACTGAGCATTGATTCCCTCATAATGTAAGAACTTCATGGATTAAATCCGGTGATTTAGATTGTAGCTTTTCTACTTTGCTGACTCACAAGCAGCCATCAGGTAATTGCATTGTCCTTTAGTTCTCGTTCTGTAGCTGGTGCTGGTAGCACGCAGGAGGTCGGCAATGCCTTGTGTATGTAACTTCACAGTTTGAAAGACTGGTGAGGGGGTATAACTTTTTCTCTTTTTTCCTCTTTTTTTTTTTTCTTTTTTTTTCTTTTTTTTTTCTTTTTTTTTCTGTTTTTTTGGTAGCTTCCAGGATTTGTGAAGCGGTGGATCCGACGAGGATCTCATGAGCACCCGCAGCGATCTACAACCATGGCTGGTATCTTGCCGTAGATGATCTGTTCTTTGCCGTTGAAGTACAGCATATTGATGGGGGACATCTTGGTGGGCGTGCAGCAAGGGCCTGCCGAGCCTCTGGGGTTTGCTTGGTGCACGAGGTGGGTGTGTGGGTACTTTTGTAAAAACACGAATTCACACTCTCCGGAGCAATAATTCGCTTTGTATCTTTTAGGAGCGATAATCCAATCCCATCCGAAAGCTTCGAAATCCACTGTCAGCGGGTAGCGACAACATCGGGATTCTGTCGAGTGCTCGTCACAGTCAAGACCAAAATCTCTGCGGGAACGTTTTGGTGTGTCTGTAACTCTGACCTCTAAAAATGGGTTCTGTGAGAAGAGGAGAAGGAACTTGAATCATTTCTGAGGTAAGCCCAAGTTCACTAAAAACATGCAAATAATATTTCCAATGTAGGTGTATCAAATTAATATTCTGAAATTAAGTTTGCAATCAAAATTTGACCTCCTACAATTCTGTTATAGTTATCTCTGCATTTCCTTGCTGTTTCTCTATACAGAGCTTTAAAACCTGAGTATTTGTCCCTGAAATCACCATTGTCTCAGTGCTAGCATCATTTAAGTGCTATAAGAACATTTCAGAAATTTGGAGGACGCTGGATTTTTACTTTTGATGTGGAGTTTGTTTGTTTGTTTTGAACTGCATAGTAAGAGCTTTTGTGAGTCCTTCTGATGTTTTCTCCATTAAAATCATACTGAGTTGAGGCTTTTTGGATATCAAGGAAGGCTTTTTGTCCAGACCAAAGAGGACAAAATTTGCTCCTCTATTGCTGCCATGCTTGAATGACTTTATGACTGAATTAATTTGGAGGGGCAGCTGAATATTTTGACTCCTGGAAGAGTCCTGTGGCCAGGAATGTACTTTTGGCAGATCTCTGGGCCACATGCCTCCTACCGAAGGTGTGTTTCCACAGTCACCAACTGAGACTAGAAGGAAATTGCAACCTTTATGATCGTGAGCTTGAAAAAGTTCCCGAAGTTACTCCCTTCCACAGATTTCTGCCCCGTGTGTTGGTTTGGCACTGATGGGACCATCCCATGGAGACCATTCCTCAGGAGAAACAGCCCAGCTAACTTTGTTCCACAGGTTTTCCTCTCCTCAGATGCCCACAGGCTGTGGAGCTGCTGGAAGTGCCCTTTCCAAAGGTAAATTATATGGGGAGGTGTTTGGTGAGAGGCGCACCCCTGTACTGGGAGCTGCTAGAGAGGAGCTGGAGGTAAGAGAGGAGAAATTTCCTCTCCTGTTATCAGCTGTGCCTCTAACCCTGCTCTGCCACTGAAATGTTTATTTATAGATGATGATAGCCATGGGTTATCCGTATGTATCATCATTTGAATGGATGGAGGTGGTGAGGACATTCCTGATCATGATATCCAGCTGGCCTACTTCAAATACAGGAGATCCACATTTATATTGGATGTGCAATCAAGACATCACAGAGTTTTTCTTTTAAGCTCTTTTAAATTGTATTATACTGCTGTGAAGTTAAATGCTGCATAAATATGGTTGGACACAATAATTTTAAAGGTCTTTTCCAGCCTAAATATTTCTATATTTCTGTGATCAACAGATTAATCTACTGCATAGAAGTAAAAGTAGAATAATATTCTTCATACTTTATTCAAAAGGAGGTATCGGTTGTGGTAAGTTCAGAAATTTTTATAGGTTGTAGATGATTAGTAATTTGCAGAAACAAATAGCAAGGGAAATGCTGTAGTTTTACTTCAGGTGTACTTGTAGGCACACTTCAGGTTTAATTTGTTCATCTATTCTCATAAAAACAAACCAGATTGTTATTTTATACTCCTTTTTATCATTATGACTCAATTATTGTATCAAGCAGAATTTCTCTATTCTGACACTTCTAATAGGTAGAATGGTGCACTCTACCAAATGTTGAAAGGCAAAGAACTTAACATTATGAAGAAGATCTGTTCTCACCTTCATAAAGAGACAATTCTTGTTGTTGTTAATAGAAAATATACACATAGAGGGTGTGTAGGAATTCCCTTGCCTTCCCAGCAATATTGGAGGCATCCTTCCTACCAGTGAAAGGATCTAAAGACTGTTCTTTTAGCTTTACGTGAAATAGCTGCTTATTAAGCAGTATTTGCTCTCAAAATTGAAAACAATGTTACTTTGATAGTATCGCCCATCAGTAATTGCCAAAACCTTTTCTAGTTAATGCCTCGCAATGTCTCTCTGAAAACCTGCGATTTCTCTCAATTTTTGAAATAGGGAAATGGAGGCAGAGGAATGATATTGATTTTTGGCACAATCAGAGAGCAAAGAATGAAAGAATTGGATATACTGAACTTTTATCTTCAATTCCCTAAACAATGCATCCATTTTATCCTTAAAACAGAGCTGAAATGCTTTTCAATGAAATGGTATTTTTCTAAATGGACTTACCAATCCATCTTCGCCCGGTCCTGGGAAAGTTACAGCAAGATTCCGTCCATTCTCATCAAAAGCTTTTATTTCGATGCCTAAATTGGATTCAGGCTGTTTGAGCCAATTTTGCAACACTGTCTTCACATCAATACTCTGCCAAATGCCGGTGCCTGGGTTCATGTCAAGTTTCAAAGATCGAATTCCAGTATATCTTGTACCATCTTTCATGGGTTTAATAAGTCTCAGGATCTGCACAAACACCGTTGTAGGTTTTTGGACTTGCCTCAAGTATATCCACAATTGTGCCTTTACTACTTTGTTATATTGTATTTTAGAGCTAAACTTAAAGAAGCAACATTTTGGTTTTCCCTCCATTTGTACAAGAAAATCAGCTATAAATGAATGGAAAGAACAGATTACTGAACAGGGAACAAGAAAAAATGCATATATAAACCTGACTATTTTTTTTCAGACTGTATGGGAAATATTACAGTATGTTATAAAGAGTACCAGTAATAAAGTGGATTTAACTTAATTCATTTTCTATGGTTTACACTCTACAGCAACTTTAATGGATGTCAGCAAAATTATTATTCTATCACCTACTACCAATTCACTTCTGCTGGTCACCTCCTGAGGACCTTCATAAAGCATGCAGAAAAGCAACTTTGCATAAGCTGACTCAACATGTGTGTGGTGATCCAGCTATTTCTAATTTACTCCAAAGCCTCAGCCTGCTGCAGACCATACAGCCCTGGGCAAACTGCACGGACGCTTAATTTTTTCTTCTCAGTGGGAAGAAAATAATTGAGGGGATTAATATAAGGATCATTTTGTTTTCATTTGAATAATATTAGAGGAAAGTCACATGCAGTGCTGTGTTCCTCTTTCCTGTAGCCTACGATGCAGCTGTCATACCTAGTCATGGCAATATCTTTCCATGCCAGGATAAAATGGGTAGTACTAATCCTAAATGGTGCAGGGCTTTAACATTCATAAATCTCATCACTTAAGATACCTGTCTCTTTAGTGCATTTAAAATAGCTCAAGGGCTTTTTATAAGAAGTAGGAAATGAAGTCATAGCAATGAAATACAACGACTTTTCTTCAGTCACTGTAACTATGTAGCAGTTTGATTAAACGTAGTTACAAAGCCTTGAAAATAATAGGCTGGAATAAAAGTGCAGGCAGACCTCAGCTTTGTGATAAGGCTGCAGTAAAATAATGCTATTAAGTGCTCATCTTAATAATTACTAAGTTGAAAAATTTCACTGAAAAATTTACTTTTTCATCCATGGGTACATTTTTAGCTGATGAGAGAAGCTGATATTATTCTAGTCTGCATATCATAATGATATCTGTAACTGCTAACATGCCTTATATGTCCTGTCATCTTTTTCCTTTTTGACATCATATTCATAAGTGTTATTTAAAAAAACAGCTGCCATAGTCAAATACTTTAGCTGATGAAGAACATAAGATACTACAGTATTAGCTGTGCAAAAGATACTTGATAGGAGCCGTAGCAGATGTTTAGCACTCGGAAGATAACTCAGAATCTGCTCATTCAGTAAATGCCTTCATTCTTCCTTGGCACGACTACGTGAGCTGATTGCTATAGCACGGACATTTTTACATTTAAGTCTGTTACACATATATTTGCTTTAAATATATAGTTTTAACTCCGAGGTGGGTGGTGCTAGTTTATGGGATCAGCAAAGAAGCAAGAATTTAACTCTCTACTTGCGCTTGCTACAGCATGTTGCAGTTAGGTAGGTGTAGTGCTCTAAGCTGCATTTCTGTTGATTTCTATTGCTTCTAAAAATACTGGCCAGTGAAACTTCCCTCACAAAAATATAGTTCTCTCGTTATCTGCACTTGTACTTTGTATTTCTGAGAGGAAATGCCCCGAGTGCTGCAGATAACGAAGTTGACTAAACTGCAGATCTCCCTTTGCTTTCTGAGGCAATGGGCAAATCCGAAGTGCTACAGGGCACACACGTTATAAGAAGCTGAAAACCAAACAGTAAGACAAAGGATCGCCACACGGTCATCTGAACCTGGCTCAAATTCTTTAGAAATAACGCTCTCCTCCCTCCCTCCAGCAGACTTCAGCCAGCAGCCTGTTGGGAGAGCCCGAGGAGGAGTTGTGTGGCTCTACAGCAGGGAGACAACTCTCTCGGAGGGGCGGTGGGAGGAAAAAGAAGCAGGGTTACTTACATTCTGTAGGCATTGTGATAATCGTTTCGGTGGTGGCATGATAGTCATCATCTTCCAAAGAGCCATCGCTACTGTCATCTCTCTGCACATCATACTGATCAATCAGTTCCTGCAGTGGAGGAGCCTTGGGTAAAAGTTGTTTAATAACATCCCTGCTAATGTTAGGAGCTTGTTCCAGACGCAGTTTGCTGAGGATTTGAATTTTTATGGCTTCTATTCTGGAAGATTTTGTATTCTGTCTCCACGTACAAGCATTGCACAGTCCGTCCTTTTCAGCGTTCTCTGTGGGCTGGCTACTGTCATCAAGAGCCACCGGATCCACTGAAATCAGCATGAACAGGTAAATAGAAGCATAGAGCGCTAGCTTTTGCATGATCTCACATTCAGTGCAGCACTTTTCCCTTCTTTTTTTTTCCCCTCCCCCTTTCCCTTTCAGTACTAAACAGATCCGTGAAAGCAAATGCAATCTGAGAGACAGCTTGCCACACTGGTGTACCTTATATATTCCAAGGGGGCTTTTTATACTCCAACTTTGATTAGGCTCATGTCGTCAAACCCGACGATTGGTTGCTGTCCCAACAATGAATCTGGCTGTCAGAGGGTAAAGCCCTGTCGATCACAAGTCACTAGACAGCGTTTAGTTACAGCCAAGGGTGAACTGATTTATCTGGGTACTTCGCAGAGGATATGCCTTCACATTCTGAAAGGATATATTTCCAAGGATTGTGGGCAGCAGTACTGAAAGGCAGCATTGTCATTCTTAAATATTATACCAACTGTGTACTTGTACTATGAATCAAGAGAGATCTTGCTCTAAACTTGCTTTAGGCTTCTACCAATCTTTCTGACTTGAAAGTTTTTTCTATTTAAAAGAAAATCCTGAGGGGTTACTGTTAGCAGGCAGGAAAATAATAGAAATTGATTGCAAGGAGTACTAATTTATGTTGTTCAACAACTAATATATATTCAGCAGTTCCTATTTCAGAAAACCTTACTGGGTTTTCCTAGACACTAGCTAAAGCAGTATTGGAGATTTTGTGCATATCTGACACTATGCAAATGCCTCTCTTATTTGTTTGCCCCTTTCACATACATCAAAATCCACAGAACAAATCCTTTACTGAATTAACATGGTCAGTTATGAAAAATGAGTCTGTTCCCTCTTCATGCTGTCACCAGAATCTTGGGCAGTAAATTAAGTATCTTTAGTAGAAAAGGTCTTTTTAAGGAACATCTTTATCTCCTCACTCTAGTATTACACAGGAATAGTTTAACTTGCTTTTTTCATTATTAGTGAAAGCATTAAAAGACATAAAATATTTAAATCTCTACTGTGTATCTATCTTCTTTTTCCATGTAACCTTTTATTTCTCTTCAAAATTATTATGCCAACTTAAGTGATATCTCAGCTGTTTTTTTACTTACTACTCAAATACTTAGAAATTCTCTTATGTCCTGCTTATAAGAGAGATGCATCTCTGTGTGATTGTATCGGTTATGGCTTATAAAATCATACATTTGATCTTAAAATCAAATGTAGTTCACATTTGATGTGCTGTTAACAATAATTATGGAACTCACACTCAGTGTGGAGGGTGGGGGGGTTACTGCTCAACACAGACTGCATGTCACTGCAAACAGAAACCCTGGAATTGGTATGTATTCTATATATTTGTATATTTGGAATCTGTGTATTACAGCAAAGGGAAATCCTGGAATTTCATGCAATATGCCAAAGTTTGCCTAAGTTAGGACTGAATTTTCAGTTTCTCACGAAGTTTCTTTTCTTTTCCCATTCTGAGTACACCTAAAAATATGTCAGACAAGGTGTTTTGAATGTGTTCATGTAGGAAAAACGTTGGTATAGGTAAAGATGTGGACAGAACTCTCAAGAAAATTTTTTTTCTTCCTGGTCATTCATATTCTTTTTGTATCACCTCTCCTGGGCATGCAAATTCACTGTATACCACAGAACTGAGCCTAATATTCAGCTCATAACCAGTGACATAAATCACAAGTATTCAATTGAAGTGGGTTGTTCTGCCCTGATGTAAAGTTGATGCAAGGGATAGATGTATGATGCTCACACACTCCAGGCATATAGCTTTAGGGTCAGACCCTGATATTCTGATTTTAGCCAAAACCCATGTTTGAAGCAAGCAGTTTGCTGCCTTAGCGCCTGAGCGTTTGATTTTTACTCAGAGACCGATGCAGCTACTCTCAACATGTGGTAACATAAATGGGCCGTAGTTCACTGGAACAAGAAGTCAGGAGTTTGCAGTGCAGACTGCCTGCCATGCCTATAACATCTTTAAAACAGACTCTTTTTGCATTTCAAGTGCTAGGAGTGTGTTTTTATGGAAGATGCATAGCATGATTCACAGTAAGAATCTTTCTGAAAAGCACTGACCTGTTAGTGAAATTTGGGGTGATTTAAGTTGGGGTTTGTTTACTATTTCTACAGTTAATGTCATAATAAAATTAATTTTAATTATTTCTTTATTTTAAACTAGAATGACTTAATCATATGGCTATACAAGGGAATCTACCCCAAGTGGAAACTTTGACAGGTACCAGGTTCCACACCAGAAACAGTTTAAGATAATGATCCATCAATAAACAGATGGAAATAATGATACTGATATGAAAGTAATTCAGTGTTCTGGCAGACCACGGCTAAAAGCCACTCGTGAGGGAGAGGGGCAAGAGAGGTGCTCAGCAAAGCAGTGCCTCAGCACCGTGATCCTCTCGGGCTGTGCTCTGCAGCCACGCTGGGACCTCGCCTGCTCCTTCTCCTGCAGCTCTTCCCTCTCTGGTTGGCCAGCATGAACGGGCAGATCTTCAAGGTTCTTTTCCCAATCTTCTGCAGAGATTCCATTAATCTGCAAACAAGAGTCCCTTTGCTCTCTTCTGTGCAGCATTTATTTATGGCTGCAGGACCAAGGCCCTCTCCTGTAAGCCTGAAACCCCAGGGAGCTCTGAGGGAAAGCTCAGCCTGCTCTCAGGTGACACGTGGTGGCAAACAGACCCTGCTGAGCACCACTGCTGAGGAGGCAGCAATAGCAGCTGGCGTGGTGGCACAGGGACTGCTGACTGGGGTGACAAAAGCACCCAGAATTCACCAGCAGCTGCATAACAGAAAGCAATATGTTTCCATTTCCCTCATAAAATGCATTTCATATGTACTCTGAATAACTCTAAGTTAGTGTAATACTTTTCATCTTTTCTGGTTGCTGGTTTATTCTTTTTTCTCTGAAATTGCAAGAATTTAGGAAAGAGCACAAAGAGTTGCACTTGATCAGGAGCTATTGAAGGATCTAATTTATTTGATGATAATAATAGAATATGTTATTTGTTTTTCTGTCTGACTGGCATTGTAGTGTTTTTGGAAAGTGATGACTACAGAAGTAAGTGATAGAAGAGAGAAAAATAAGTGATGAAGAAACCAGGTAAAAGTTGTTTTAAAACTTATTAAGCAAAAAAATATTTTAAAAAGCCCCAACAACAAAACCCTAACACATTATCACTAGCAAAACTAAAGAAGAGTTAAAAATGAAATGCACATCTTACTGAACTTTATGGCATTTTAATATTATCTTTGGGATTTGTGTCATTCTACCCATTGTGCCTGCCAATAGTGAATAGTATTCCCAATCCTGACTATGAGAAGATCATGGCTCAGGCCCCCAAAATCAAGCACTGCAAGAATGTTCCTTTCTAAAGGAAAAAGGCATACATCTGTCTACCTGGCAAATTCTCCTCTGCTTTCCCCCTTCCACCATGAGCTTTTGGAANAAGAAAAAAAAAAGAAAAATAAACCAAACCCACCCCCTACAAATCTGACTGATATAGAGGTTTCAAAGACATGCTGTAACTGCAGATTCTATGGAAAAACAGTGACTGTGCAGAGGAGAAGGAGATTACTAATGCCGTCCCTGAGGAGGAGGCGAGCGGAGCCCGAGCATTGCCCGTCCTTTTTGGCAGGCTCCCGTCGGGCAGAGAGCTCGTGCTGCCTCGGCGGCGCTCAGCACGCCGCTCGCCCCGGAGCATCCGCAGCCCGTCACCCCTGCCCGGCCAGCAGCGCGCAGCGACTGCAGCCTGGGAGCTCGGCTTGGCTCGCGGGAGGACCAAGCGGATGTGGAAGGGAACCAGGACATTTCTGAGAAAAGGGAGAGTTACAGGAGTATGGAGGAGCTGCTTTCCTGGCCGGGGAGGAAAGGGCCATGAGTTATAACCCTGCCAGCAACTGGACGACTTCATCTTGCTGTAGGCTACATTTTCAAACACTTCCTTACAGCCTGCAGGACCAGAAATTCACTTTTTTTTATTCTGCTGTTCAAGTTAAATGAAATAGTTCTCATAATTGATTCACCTCAGAAGGTAGAACTTGAAGAAACAGAGCAGGTGTTGCAAAATGCACTGTAAATCTGTGATTGCTGTTTACGTTGATGTCAAGTTCTACCTCTGAACCAGTTGGCTTCTTTCCCTTGTTTGCTTATAAGGAAGAGATAAAATTCCTCCTGAGCTGCTGAGGAAGATACTAATTGAGTAAGTTTTTCTCTAACTTTTGTCAGCACAAAGCCTAAATTCCAGAATAGCAAAATGAAATAGATAGAAAACTCCATTTTAAATCTTTTTGGACTAGACTCATCTCTCTCTTTGCTGCTGTAAGCTGGAAATAATGTTTGTGAAGTTATTTTGTTTGGAATAGTTAAATTTGAATAGAAACATTCAGACGTGTCATTTAATGTATTGGAGTTAGGGTGTTTCAAGTGCTTAGCTATGAGTCTAGCTCACCAGGTGCTTTCTCTTAGCCACTTGAATCACGGAATAAATGCATTACTTTGAACCACAAAGCAGATATAAGACCATGTCTATAAAACACCTAGAAAGAACTCTTGCAGTAACAAAATGCCTATGGAAACGTCATCCTAATTACATTATGTAAATGCATCTACTGTAAGGCAAACGTAGCCAATTTAAACTTTTTACCATGAACTAAAACATGAAAGCTGTAACTCGTGTGAGTTCTTGCTCTGTAACAAATGGCCTGAAAGAGTTTGTCCTTTACTATACTATTTTTTCCCCTGAAAAATAGTCATATATAACCTTCTAAACATTCTGCTGTATCAGCTACTGGAAGTCAACTTCATATATGCTGATGGCATGAATATTTAATTCCCTCAGCTTACCAAGAAAGAAGCACGTCCATCTTGGTTTTACCAGTTCTGAGTTCTAGATATCCTATTTCACACAGCAGAAGAGCACGCGTGGCTCAGGGTATGGATGCCTTGGTACACTGGCATCTGGATGGGATATCCTGCAGCTCCTTCTCAAGCCCTGCTGGCAGGTTGCTTTCCCATGAAGACCAAGATGTTCAGCGATTTGGGATTTTGAGTGGTCTCCACTGAGGGGTACTTGGGTCTGTGGTTTGAATACAAGGACAAAATGTTACTCTGTCTGGCAGATGATTTCCTCCACTCAGGAAGCTGTGAGTGATGCACTAGTGAGTGCTGCCTGCTAAGGAGTGTCTCTCAAGCCATGGGATGCAATTGTGCAATGGATAAAATGGGGGAAACAGGTAAAACTGGTGGCAAAGGCCTGCTGTGGCCATTTCAGCCCATGATGCACCTCTCAGCTTGCCCAAGAGATGCTGCTGACTATAGGCTTTGGAGAAATTGTCCAGGGTTACCTTCTGCTTCTGGCCATCTCCCTCCTGCCTGCAGCTTTTGTGTAGCTGTGCATAGCTGTGCCTGTGGAATTGGGCCAAAAATGCCCTGTTGCTTTTTCCTCTCCTGCGTGTTCCAGTACACATTGCTCTAGAACCAACCTGATACAATAGTTGAAATGAAACCTAGAAACAGATAGGGAAGTATATTAAGTTCATTAAAAACTTTTAAGGAAGGATGCAGTTAGAGTGAAAGCTTCCAGTTTTTCTGAGTTATTTTGTATTCAGGATTTTATTCTGCAGCCTTTGCTATGGTGTCTATATATCTTACAGTATATCTTGTAAAAGAGCCCTGTTAAATATCTACTTCTCTCTAAGGGTTCTGCTGTTCTTAAAGGATGCTGTCTTTTCTTTATAGCTGTAGCTTTTCTGCTTTTACCTAAAATTCCTGACATTCATCCTGACTTTCATCTTCAATGAAATGTCTTTTAAAATAGCTGCGTCAGCTGCTGCATCGCTGATGGGAACCCTTGGATTCCTCTAAGGAGTTGTTACCGTGCTTGAAGAGGTTTCACTTGTGCATTTGCACAATCAAAGTGCTTGAAATACCAAAATACTTTGTCTCAGCATCACTAGCTAGAAGAATGCTTGTATTTTCTCCAAGGCACAGCTCTTCGAAGGGGATTTTCACCCCAGGAGGTCAGTGATTTTGTGTGAGTGGCCTGTCCTCTGCTGGGTTGTTCTGGAACAGCATCTGCTGGGAAGCTAGGGCCGCTGTTCTGAAAATTTTTTTTCCTTTTCCTGTTTCTTTTTCCTTCTTTTTTTTCCTTTTTCTTCTTCTTCTTCTTTTTTTTTTTTTTTTTTTTTATACATAAGGGGTTAAAAGCTAATGTGTTCCTGAAAGAACAGGAAAACGCAGTCTTGCAAAATGCAGTGAATTTGGCTCTGTTCAGTCTTCCCCAGTGCCATTATGGACTGAATTAATTAGCTTTTTTGATCAGAAGATAGCTATTTGTGGGACAGATTTGGCTTGCCATCCTAAACTATCCTTTTGCTGCCCTCCCTATGACCTGCATGCCTCCTTTGCTTTGGTCCCACTCCATGGTTTTGCCTCTACTGCATCCACAGGCTGAATGGGAACAGCCTGTAACACCACTTGTCTATAAGTCATAAGAAAAATCACAGCAACATTGTAATATAAAAAGTTAAGAAGGCTTTTTTACTCTTCTACTCACTTGCGTTGGTGACCATCAGGTGCAGTATCACCTCCCCTCTGGTAGGGCTGTTTATTACCTGACCAAAGAAGTTATCCTCCTTGCACTCCAGGAGTTTCCTGGATCACCTACAGCTCACTTGTGCTGCTTTCCCAGCACATCAGCACGACAGGAGCCTGTGAGTGTGATGCCTCCTGTGGCTGGGGCAAGAAGGCCTTGTCAACAGGCTCCCTTTGATCAGGGGACCTGCAGTAGGCACTGTCCACAAGGTTCCTTGGCTTGGTCTCTCATTCTTCCCCGTAAGCCTTGAACTTCCTCATGGCTGTTCTCTAGAGACAGCTCTTCACACTCTGTCCATCTCTTGATGTAGAGGGCAACTCCTTGGCCTCCCTTTCCTCACCTGTCCCTTCTGAGCAGCTGTAGCCATCGATAGCCACACCCCACTCATGGCATTCGTCCCATCAAGTCTGAGGAATGACAACTCAGGTCATAGTTTTTAGCAGCACGTGGCTTCCAACTCCTCCTGTTTGCTGCCCACACTGTGTGCAGTGGTGTAGAAGCACCTCAGCTGGCTCTCTGAAGTGTTTCACTGGTGCTTCCACCTTGGTTCTGATGGCCTCACAGTCCCCTGGCTCTTCTCCGTAAGGCTTCAGGTGTGCTCCAGCACAACCAGTGTGTCTTGGAGCCACCAGCTCAGGGCTCTCACTTGCATCCCATCCATCTAACCCTAGCATGTCATCTCACAACTTGTCATGGCCAATCCTGATGTTATCCCCTCTCCCTTCAAGTCTAGTTTAAAGCTCTGTCAATCAGCCCCGCTGGTTCATGGGCAAAGACCTTTGAGGAAGGTGAATTGCATCAATAAGATGAAGTTATGGTGAAATTAAGCTTCTTTCCTTTCTGCCACCTGCTTGTCTATGGTCAGCTTTAGGCTAATTTCAGGCAAATGCCTCTAGCATTAAAAGAAAAGTGGTGGTAATGTTCTCGAAGAAATCAAGCAACATTCAGATCTGCAGTCATCCGAGAAGGCCTTTGAATCCGGCGTATTCATCAGCAAAGGTTGAATTTACAACTTAGAGCTAGGCTACCTGATTTAACCCTGGCATTAAGAATGCTGGCAATGTAAATTTTTAATAACCCTATAGAAAAAAGTTAATCAGCTATTTTCTTATGATGAAATATAACATATTACAGACATATAACCCTACAAAGTCATTTAATGTCATAAGTGTATTGTGGGAAAAAGCGGGCACAAAAGGCTGTGGTTTCTGAGGAAGCTGCCTCTTTTAAAGTAAGACCCCAAAGAATCAGGTTTTTATGAAAACCCTTGTACAAAATAATGCAGAGAGATGAAATCACATAAGCTGCTTTAGGGTTTTAGAAGACGAAGAGCAGATCAGAGACTGCGTAAAACTTCTTGATGTATTTGATTCTCATTTGGAGGAAAAGAACATAAATGGTAAGTTTTTTAATAAATTAGGTACCTTTGGAGAATTTTCACATAACTGCTACAACTGTGTAAAGGTATTGGGACATCCAAGAAGAAAGCTTTAACTCCCCCTCCTTTGTTTATGTCTTTCTTTATTTGTTGTTCACTCCCTGCTGATGTAGTAAAGATGTTCGCTATTTATGAGCTCCATTATGAAGCATCATATAAGAGCATCAGCTGAAGGAAAGCTGCCTATACTGGCTAAAGCTTTAGCTTTACTGTCCTTTTCTCTTGGGAATTGCCTCTGGCTCCTCTAGCAGATACTTCCAATTCCTAACTATTTTAAAGGCTGATGCTTTAAAAATTTACAGGTTTGCTTTTGGTTTTTATCCCAGGGATTTCAAGTTTTCCTCTCCTGTCAGCCTGCTGGTTGGCAGCATTAGCCAACTGGTTGATAAGAAACCAGGATACACCACAAGGGAATTGACTGTTTGGGGTTTTTTTACCATCAGTAACACACCTTCAAACCTCCTCTGCCATTCTGCAGAGATATAAAGCTACCTAAGAATTACCTCTTCATAGCAAAGAGCCTGATTATTCCTCTATCCATGGCTATATGCCCTACACTCATGGAAATTATATAAAGGCTTCTTAATTGACCATGCAAATAATTGAAAGGATGCTTAAAAAGCAGAATTCACACAGTAAATCTGAAATATTACAGTGGTTGTTGCTTCAAAGTTTAGTTTTAAGATTTCCTAGCATAATGAAGGCTGGAGAATGGCTTTTAGTGAGTAGATCTGGAAGAATTAATAGAGAAAAATATTCCATGGATACCCAGATTAATAGATATACAGTTATTTGTTTGCTACTGACTTTGTGATGACTACACAAAGCTTTTTTTATGTCGAGTGAACTTTGTACCAGGGTTTTTCCAGTACACAAATCTGGGGAACTTCACAGCTGCTTCTGAAGTTTTGAGAAGAAAAAAGATTTGCTGCATATAAAAGCCAAGGTTATGATCAATTAAAAATATAATCACTTGACCAAACTTAAAGCTTTCCAGAGCATACTAATAAGAGAGATTGATGGTACAATTAGGAATGCAATGGAAAATGGAAATAAAATTGATGACATCAAATTAATTTATTATACTTTCTGCAGTTTACTGAAGTTGCTCAACATTAAGAAATGGAAGTATTTTGTCGTTTTGTCCAAAGCCTCTAGAACAAATGAAAATTAATGAAAAACTATTGAATTGTGCAGTTGCCTGCTTTGCTAATTCTAAACTTTAATTGATGTATCTGATGATTTACATGAGTAACTCCAGGAAAGCAGTGCAGTAAATTTTAACATCCCAGTAATAACTTGGTAGAGAGAAATTGCTTCACTAGATCCTAAATTGTTTTAAAAATTACTATGTCGGTATATCTGTGGTTATAGGGTTTGTGTACATATATTCCATATAGATAGATATAGATATGTTTAATTAGACATTCAAGTGAAAGAGCAGTTTCTGCTCAGAAGCTTTCTCATTGCACTGGCTGGTTTGAGAAATGAGATTTCTTTCCTGTATAGCCCTTCCCTCACATCAGTCAGTGAGGCATTAGCTGGGGGATCATAATGGCACAAAATACTTTCCCCAGTTGTGGTACCTGACAAATGGTATATGTCTCTTCCAAGAAATAAGGTTTATCAAAATAATGTCAAGGAATTTCTTATTTCAGTATGGATCTGGAATGGTATGAAATGTGTATTTGTTGTTCATATAGGAAGAATGCTGTGCTTAGAAATGCTAATTATTTAGTGATAGGAACATCTTGCACTCTGGGCTAACATTTAGTGTCACCTGATATAGATATAAATTAATAATTCATTAATCATAACTCAGATTAACAGCTTTTTGTAATAGGGCTAAATTTCGTGTTCTTTCAGCCATTTAGAACTAATAAAGTGTAACAAAAAGAGGAAAGCTGCTAGGCAATTTTGTAGCCTCTCCTGTGAGTAATTTTGAAACAAGCGTATTACAAGGGAAAGAATGTTAGTTTTGCATTATGATGTGCTATGTTTCAAGAAGCTCTTTGAATGCCCCCAAGCTGTGTTAGCCCAGAGTGAAACAGAACAGTGCAGCAAGTACAGACTTGGAGGATAATACCAGCAAATGCCATTGCATAGCACAGAATTTAATTTTTATTTTCTAGAGAGAATCTAATTGAAAAGTGTTTTTCAGTATGATAGTGTGATTTGTGGTTTGCAGACAGTGAGAAAGTCACCTCTGTCGGTAATTTCTCCGTACAGCAAGGTATGAGGTGTGTTCTTTTTAGTTGTCTTATGAAGGATTAGAGCCTCAGAATGCTCCAAGTGTTTGCAGCATTTGGAAAAGGTTTTTCTTCCTGAAAAAAGCCATCTTCCTAAGCTGGAGCCTTAGAGCCAGTCATTGACGTTGAGTTGCTCTTTGGGAACTGGCATTGATATGCAGATCCTACAATACACCCGTCACGCTTCATGCACCTCTTCCCTCTCAAATGAGCGTGTTTGGCATCTGCAGGGTATCAATCACAGTAAACCTTTCCCATATCCTTCTTCCTTGGGAAAGTAACAGGCACTGGCCCCTGGGGCCAGAGCGTGGCTGGATGGACACTTGTGCTGCAAGGAGGGGCAGTGAGGGAACCCATACCCTTACCAAAACACACCAAAGGATCGCCTGACGTGAGAAGGGTCGTGGTGGCCTGGCAAACTTTTCCTCTTTTCTGAGAAAAATCAGCCAATGGTACATGGGGTTGTTTCCACCTCAGCTTTCTCACAGCATGGTCCCCATGGAGTTTCTCTTTCAGTATAAAAGCAGACAGCACAAGAACACACAACACAAGCATTCCCAATCCCAGGAATTTGTGGAGGATAAGGGGAGACCAACGTGTGCTTTGCAGCTGCCTGGTTTGTGAATTAACAGCTATGGAGCATAGGAATGGTGGCTCCTCTTGTCCCAGCTGCGGGTTATGGTGGTGATAAACAAATATTTTTCCATCTTCCAGCAGTGAACTGATCTTGAAGTGTATTATTTAGGCTTTAATTTGGGGGCAAAGTCAGATTTCCTCTGAGGACAAGTACATTTTTCAGCTTTGCCTTGGGAGACACTTTCCTCACATTTGTTATTCCTGAGAGGTGCCAAGAAGGGAACCAAAGGCAAGGGAAAAAATGAGGAGCTGGAACCAGCTTGCCCAAATACACTGGCACTGCCTCAGCTCAGCGGGTGATGAAGGTTGGTCTGAGACACGGTTAAAGAACTGAAATGATTTTATCTTATCCGTGCTGGTTCACTTGCCCCCCACAGCACAGGGGAAATATCCATCACAGTTTGCATCCAGGTACTCCCTTGACAAATTTCCATGGCAATTGCAGTAGCCATTATAAAATAGAGTGGATTTGGTTTGGGGTTTTCCTGGAAAATCTCTTTTGGCACTCTACAAATGCTGGAGTAAGAGCAGGTGCTTAAATAGAGGACCACAATAAAACACAAATATTTTTAATGAGTTGTAATCAACCAAAAAGCTAATGGGGCTGGGGCAGTTCTTGGGAGTGTCAGAGGAGTCACATGCCTCCAGACCAGGCTTTGCATCCATATTATAAAATCCTTGGGAGCCAGGAATTCAGGTTGTTTTCATTCCAATTCAAATAAGCCTAGTAAGGTTTCTTTGCTTTTGTAAAGATGTAATGCAGATATCTTTTCAGTATCTCACTGCTGACTCTCAGAGTTGTATTCTTGGGTCTAATTCAGCCATTTAGTGTCCTAAGCATTAACATTCAGTTGATTTATATTTCTGTGTTTACTAATTGCTAATTCCTTAAAATTTATGGGCCTCTTTTCCATCAGATTCAAGGGGCTTTATCCAGAGGTATGAAGGGAAATATGGCTACAGGGAATGCAAACTTTGTTACTTGAACTGCTGTTCCTTCTTTTATCTTTCCATTCTCTCTTCCGGTTTTCACCAGTGTCTTTTGTTTTCCAGTGAAACTGTCTTTAAGCTGCATGTTCTATGAAATATGTGGTTTTCTGTTTTCTGCTATTTAATTAACTACCCACCAATTTTGGCTGAGGCTGTGAAATCAGAGATTACATGTGCCTGTTTGAATATAACCAGGTCCTTTGTTATATTAGCAAAATCACGGGCACCAGGAAACTGTATAAACCTCAAGAAATCTCAGCAAGCCTGCAAAATAATCTACCACCTCACACCTTGAGCTCTGCTAAGGACTGGCTTTAGTGTCAAAGCATGAGATCAGAAATCTTTTCCAAGCTTTGAGATACATACTGCAGTAAATTTGGGTGCTCTACATCCATTATAATGGTGGCATCTCCTGTGGGCTCGTTATGTATTAGGTATTGTCTTTTTAACCACTATAGAATGTCTTTTCTTTTCATTCCATTCTATGGTCTATTGTACTCTTCTTTTTTTAAATTTATTTTTATGAGAAATCAGTAATTTCTGATCTACCTTCTCTGTTCCATGCATAACTTTAGATCCTTTATCTTGTTCTTTTTTTTCTATAGGAAATAACTCTGCTTTTTTGGTGTTGGTGCTTCAGCTCTGTATCATTTTTGTCTCCCTTCCCTAGGCTTACTCTGCAAGGAGTTTCTTTCTCTGAAGACAGAGTAATCAACAGTATTCCACAAATATCTACAGTATTTCTAGCAAGGTAACATATAGATTATACAGATGTAGATAAACTAGAGTTGTCTTATATTTACTCATTCCACACACCAGCATTTGGAAGTTACAAAAAAGAGCACCTGCATGTTGAAGAGAAGTTTTTAATTAAGCTATCCACAGTGGCATTCTCTTTAAATAATAACAGTTTTCAAAAAGAATAACAAACATGAAACCCTGTAAGCTTTGCAGGTAATTCAGTTGTTCCTCTGGCTGAGTACTCCCAGCTGAACAGTTTGCTCCCCAGGTTTGTCTGACTGGAAGGCAGAACGAAAGCATTTTTCTCAAAGTGATTCCCATTTAGCTGTGGCCAAACCTCATGAGAACTGTGGCTCTTAAAAAGCAGCACTAAATTATTCCACTTTGGGTGGTTCTGGCTACTTCTATGACATGGAAATATCTTGAATCTAAAACCGAATTTGCATAGGTTAGATTCATGCAAACAATGTATTATTAAGTTTTTTAAATCATGTAATAGTTTTAAATACTGCACTTGAGTTTACTGGGATGATAATTAGAATACTAAATACTTCTATCAATGACATCCCTTAAATGTAATTTAATAGTGGATAGGAACCTAACATTTTTCAAAGGTGAGATTTGATTTCCTCTAGAAGATTTGAAATGTAATTTTTCTCACAGGGTAAAAGTAAAATGTAACATTATTTTTACTACTACCCAGTGGTGTATCATGCAGCCAGTGTATACACCACCACCTGTGATTTTGCCTGCTGCATGCTCAGTGTTCAGGAAATAAGCTAGAATAAATTTATTTTCCATCTGTTCTATGCTTGAGTGTAGGAGCAGAATGACTGCATTTAAAGAAAATTCATGAGGAAAAAGAAATGTTTCAGAGCTTAAATAAACAGACTTTGTTCACTTGACTGATGCTCAGTGATGACTTTTGGAATTGGCTGAGAACCTTCCAAAATGTCTTTTCATGGCTGTAGGACTGGGCCTGGGGGGTTTTGATTTTGAGGAGGAGGATGGGGTATGGATACTATTGCATGCAATGGTATCATCATCAACGTGCCCTTGTAAACATTTCTGACACCATCAAATTCACTGCAGAGGGGAGCACAAAACCTTGCTCGTGCTAGGGAGAACTGAGAAACTGTATCAATACCCAAAAAGATGCAGACAGCTTTACACTAAATTCTTTATTCATGCCTGTAATAAAGACAGAGTCCAAGACAGAGATATTATAAAATGAAGTAGCTTTCTTCTTTCTAAAGGTGAAATAACAATAAATTTGAAGCATGCTAAAGGTACAAAAAAGTCACAGTGCTGGTTGAAGAGACCGAATCTTGTGTGCAATTCTGTACTTTAAGAAGCACATACCCAAAGCCGTGAGTAAATACTAATAAAACCTGGTAAAATATCACTAAAGACAAAATATTCCAAAGCCAATGTTATCAAAATCCTTTGAAACTAAATTAAAAGATCAGATGGACTTGCAAAAGCTGTGTGGATCAGGGCCCAAGAGAAGTCCATTCCTGACTTTATTTTCCAGTGTCCTTTGCCCTTTTGCATCAAGCAGGAGCTTCTTCCAAAAATAATTTCCTGAATGCAAATGACCTGTTATAGCACTTATTACTTGGGGTATAATGTTCGAAGCAGGAGTGACCCTTAAATTAGTTGAGGAACACATACGAAACTTGCAACTTCTAATAATAGTGAGGCAAGTCTTCCATATGTTGTTATAAATTTCAGTCCAAGATGATTAACATGGCTCACAGGCTACTCTTGTAAGATGATAGAAGAGATATTTTTGCTGCCTCTCCTGAGAGGGCTAGTGTTTCAAATAATTTCCAAACAAGCTTCTTCCAAGTGAGAGATGGTTCTCATTTTTTTGTCACCTTAATAAAAAGGTGATGAACGCTCTCTTCTTAACTGTGCCCTTATATGAACATCAAACAAATATTATGACAGGATGATGTGATAGCAGTGTGTATGTGCTATCCATGAAATAACATTATATTCAGAAATACAAGTCATTAATTTATTGTGCCTGTCATTACGTTTGGAATAGAGTGCTTCTATTGTAAGCCTGCGGGGAATCTCAGAAGTGAATTCAGCAGATACATCTTCATTCAAAGTTATTTTTACTTATAGCAGGTCTCTATCTAGTATATTTTACATCAATTCTGTCCAAAGACTACAGAAGAAAAAATCTTATGAACTCCTTTATTAATTAAAATCAAGGCAATAGTAAATTGGGTAGCAAATTTTTTATGGCCATAAACAAGATGGAGTGGCCTAGGATCTTTTTCTTGGTATAGAAAAAGGTGGCTGATGAAGCTCAAAGGATCATATTTGATTATTTATTTATTTACTGTTTATTTATTTATTTACTGGTAGTATGTGATGCTGTTCCTAGATGAGATGGATAAAAACTCTAAATATTCTCATTTGGCTGAAACTATTCATCCTGATTCATCCTCTCTGATTCAGAAGAACTGAGGCTTGAAATGCCTGTCTGTCTGTGGGTACTGTTGACGCTGGCTGAAAAGAATTTGTCAGACTGTGTGTGTTTGTGAGCTCTTAGCTGTGCCATTGAACAACTCCTTTAGCTCACTAAATGCAGGCTTGTTTTGAAGCTAAGTGACACAAGTTTTGCTGTGGAAACTGCATCCAATTGTTGGCCTCTCATCACAGAGCCTGTATTTGAGTAAAGTTTCCCAGCTAGTAAGAGGTCATGCCACACACAAGCAGGATCTTGAACTTCGAACTGCGTGAGATGAACAATCTTTAATTCAGACATCAAAAAGCAGACTTCTGACTTGAGGGCAAGGGGAAGAAGGGACAGCCAGAGAGAGGGTGAGAAGTTATTCAAGTTAGTATTAAGCTATAGGGCTGTTGGCAGACCACCTGAGATAGAATGGCCTTCCTGGGTTTTTTGTAGTACATTTGTCCCTCAGAGATTATATTACATTCCTATATTAACTACTTTATTAAAACATAGCCATATAATCACACTGCAACTCCCTCCAAGGCATTTTCTAGTTTTATGAGCTACTGGATCATAGATTATTTGGATACAAAACTGTGTGTTTGTATGTCTGTGAATATCTGTCCTCATTAAAACTTGGGACCACATCCCAAACCAATGTGATACAGGATGTCTGCACTCTTCAAGAGCCAGAGTCTGATCCAGAGAGATTTAGTTCTCATATAATACTCATGACATTTTTCTCACGTACACTTCTCCTTGGATAACAAAACCAGCATCAGTTCATACTGCCCGAGGTGTGCTCTTTTGTGCCAGAGCTGGCTGGAAAGTGGACAGAGATTGGAGCTCCCGTCATTAAACTTCCACGGATAAATTTTGTAGCCCTGGTGGTTTTTTGGCAGGCTTCTATAAACAAGATTTTGCCTTAGATCCAGGTCTTCTTCCAGCCTAAACCAACCCTATTTGTCTTTTCCTAACCCAGTGCCTAGGCATCACTTCTCAGGGCATGTTGGCAGTGTACTTCTGGATGTTTATTTTTGCTGTAGGTCTGACTTGCCCCGAGCTCCAGCCCTGGCTTAGCTCAACAGCCTCTGCCAGTCCCAAACCACCACGTGTCAAAGGTGAACACTATATCTCAATCAACACTAAAACCGAGGTATTAATCCTGGTGTTATTCCGTCCCAAAGCTTATTCCACAAACCTTTTACTATTCAAATCATGCCATCTCAATTTTTAGATTTTTTTAGCAGTAGCTGATCTTAAGCTTCAATGGCTTTTTTAGAACTATGCATATTAACAGATCAAATACTTTGAGTCTTTTTAGTCATAAAAACTTTCCTACATGAGCTCAAGATTAGCTTTTCTTCAAAGCCTTGCCTTAATGAAGTAAACATGTAGCAATCTTATGCCATCTAACTCCATATTTTAACTGAAATATTCTTTCAACTGCTATATTTAAGGTAGGAATGGATATCATAAAATGAGAAATTGGGAAAAATGAGACTTGAAGCAGAACTCTAGTCCAAAAGGGCTCCTGAAATGTGAGCTCATGCTCTGTTGGATCTCTCAGCATAGAGTCACTGTTACACAGACCATCCATAACTAACATTTATTTCAGCAGAATTGTTCTACTTGTTCATGATGTTCTCAAGACAGTTGTTTCCCCCCAAATAAATTACTTTTTTCCGTGTTAAAAGTTTCTTTTTTTCTCTTGAAATCAAATTGAAAAGTTATGCGGTAGGGGTCTATCTATAGCATGAATGAAATTCATTATTTTCTTCTTTGCCATTATGTGCTTATAGATAATATTTCTAGTTATGACCTTCAAAAAATGTTATTGCATCTTTCTATTGGATCTATATAAGGCCATAAATTTCCCTGTGTACAAGAGTTCTGATTTGAAGACGATGCAGCTGAAAAACCTCATGATAGAGTAGAAAGGACATCTAATATTGGATGGTATCTCAGATAAGATAATTAGATCATTTGCGTATTGAATAACGTCTAGAGACATCAAAATATTTATTATGTGAGGTAATCATGATGACATTGTTGGTAAATTAGACTCTTCTGAAAATTAATTTCAAATTTATCTTCTCATTTCAGTGACAGCTGAAGTCGTTTTGTGACTTTATAAAAGCATTTATTTGCCATTTGTGCTGCAAAAGGTGATGTTGGTGTCTGAGAAAAAGTACAGAGCGCTTGATCTCAGCCAGCAAGGCAATTTAGGGAAATGGAAGTTTTCAGCAGCAGCAATAGCTCGGATTCAGTCACCCATAAATCTCCCTGAGGGATGCGATTCCTCAGCATCTATATCCTTCCATCCCCTGTCTTTGCTTTAATGTATCCTCTGAGGGAGTCACTACCCCAGCTTTTTCCTAAGGCATCTTCTGGCTCATTTCCTATTTGAAAATCCATTTGCCCTGTGCTCAAAGGGAACCAGTTTTATTGCCCACCTCATTAGTGCACTGACCAGTTCTGCATGGCAGGGGCAGTCTGGTGGTGGCTCTACGGGCTGTCTGTGATATTCCTGAAACTCAGGGGGGATGCATGTCTGCCCTCAAGGAAAAATGAGAGAAGTGGGCCAGGCTCTTAAAGCAGCAAAAGCCATCACCACTGCTCTCATGGCAGCAAGAGCGCACCCTTTCACATGTTTGAGAACAACAGAAGACTAAGACTGCTTAGTCTTTCAAGGTGGAGAAACTGATCTGATAGAGAAAGGTGGTTTGGGGACTTACTATAGGTACTAGGAAAAACTCTCCATTTCACACCCATTCATCATCTTTAGCCTAATCCCTAAAAACACATGGAGAACAGTTTTAGGGGACGTATTTGTTCTTAGGGGCAGGATGACTTACTCTGACCAAAGCTGGGATGAAATGATGTGGTGCATTAAGCTCAGTTAACAGCCACACACCACCTGGCTGCTCATGCCCTCCCCTCTCCTGCTGGATCTGAAGAAAGTAGCAGGAATGAAAGACTTGTGGATGGACATAAAGACAGGCAGCTGCAGCCAAAGCGAGGTGTGAAAGCAAAGCAGAGGAGGAGGAGAAGGGAGGAGTTGTTGCTCATAATAATGTTGATCATAATGTGAAAATTTGAAGGTACAGATGTGGGTACAACACTCCTCTGAAGCACATTACTTCTCTACATTAAGTACATTAATGTCCACAGATGTTACGAAATTGGGAGAAGCAGGGTTTTATTGTGTCACTGTTCTGCAGTGATGTCTGTCTTTATCTCTGCTGGGGGGGAATTTCCTGTTTAATAATTAATTTTAGTATCTTTTTGGAGTGGCAACTCTGATAGGGATTTTTATTTTGGAGAAGGAAATGTTATGGTAAGATTGGGCCTTAAATTCCTCTTATTTCTCTGTATTGTTTCCTTTTGTATGGCAGTTTTTGTACAGCTACTGCTTTGTTGCTGCCCTCAGTGCTCTTTGTTTTAGGCATGCCAGCGACCATATTTCAATGTGATTCTTGATTTTTTCCAGCTAATATTTGACTGACAAAGCTATAATTTTCAGTGTAGAAAGAAGACAGCTTTGTTAGCAGCTCCATGTCACAGGGAAGCCTGATCCGCTGTTGTATTGCAGTGCACATCCCAAAATTTGAGTTTATTCTAGGAGACATCTAAATGCAAAACATTTACCGGCTTTTTCTCTGTCCGCTTCTCAGCTGACTGTAATTCTGGTGGGTGGCTTTTCAGTCACAAATCTCTTTTGATCCTCTTTGCAATATTCTAATGCCTCATGTTTGGTTAATCCTCCTGCTGTGCTGCTGCCTGGGTTTTCTAGGGCTGCAGTTTGCATGTCTGCCTAGGCTTCATGCCTTAGTGCTGTTAGGTACTGATAAAAAATTAAGTGAAAGAGGACTTGCATATAAATTCAGAATATTTCTGTGGCTGGTATACTGCCTTATTTGAAAAAAGTTGAATAAGATTTGGTATTTATTATATCTATTTATGTTTTTCAGCCCTGCACACGAGGTAAGGATGGTCTCTGCTCACCAGGAGGTAAGTGCCTGAGTGCACAGGCTGGTGCAGACCACACCAGAGCTGCTGCTGGGCCCTGGGTGGCAGGATCCACGTGTGTCCACATTGTCTCTCATGGCCAATGTATGCTCAGACTCACTGCTGACCTCCTGCCAAACACAATCTTCATTTTCATAAATGGGCTGAAAAAAAGCTGTAGCTGCCTCTTCCCCAGACAGAGCTCCTGGTGGGGGGTTTATTGCTGCTGTTGCAGTTTTCCTCCATGATGAATGTGCAGTGCTGCTGTGGTGATTTAGCACACGGCTTCCGTGTGCACCACAGAAGGAGCCATCGTGTAGAAAGGTTTCTTAGGAAAAAGCAAGCGTAGTTATTGCTACGGCCCCAGGATCAGCCCTGAGTCCCAGGGAGTCAGCACCACTCTCCATTCCAGGACACGTTCTGGAAAGCCCCAAGAGCACAAATTTCATTTTAAAGATTCTTAAAATTGCCCAAATAGATTTCCACTACAAACTTTCTAATAATTTCTGGATTAATGACATAAATTGAAACAAAAGCATCTAACAACTATTGCATCCAGTTGGATAAACGTTTGTGCTGTGTAGAAACGTGTGATTTATTTTACCTCTCTTCTTGATTATCTTAGAAGTTCCCCAACCTAAATCATTCTGTGATTCTGGTTTCTTCTTTTTTACTCTGATGCTAAGTATAGGTTATTTTCTGGGAGAAAAGAATACCCACATGTTCCATCTCATTTTTTTGAGCAGAGTGCCTTTATAGTGTAACTTTGTCATAATTATCTTTTTAGCACATTTTTAATCATCTTGACAAATTCTAAGTAAATAATGTTGGGGTTTTTTTCAGGGCAAATTTTGTAAATACGGTGACTTAAGCAGTTCTAAATATCTTTGCACAGGTGTTGCTGACTGGATGAAATTAATTTCTGCAACTCAGCCCCTATCCAATGAAGCCCTGCAGGACACATTGAAGTGTAAGTACATGAGTGAAACTGAGCATCTTCTTCAAGTTCTGTTGCTAAATGGGGTATTTTATCAATTTTTTTTTTTTAAAAACCAAGTTCTTCCCCAGATGTCTCATTGTGATAACCACAAAGAGCTGGGGGTCTTTAACAGATACAGAGTTCAGTGCACACACTGACTTTGTGTTTTTCCTTTGAGTTATAGCAGTATATGCACATCCAACTCACACCAAAAGAAGTAAAACCAATAGCAATGGGTTAAACCTATTTTAAATATTCAGGATCTCTTCATACAAGAAAGTGGAATTAGGCTTTACATCTGTATTCTATTGTATTTTAACTGAAATTTTAAAACTATCAGACCTTTTTTAGAGAGCAGGAGGATGGGACATTCCAAAAATAATCATGATCTAGAAATCAATGTTGTGCCCTAAGGTTTGGAGCAGTCGTGCAATCCCCACTGTCATATGCTTTTGGTAGTAACAGAGTTGAAAACTGGGGCAGCACTGAGTGACTGCCATGGCATGTGCTTGGGCATCCTGCAATCATATTTGTCCTTACTTTTAATCAACCTGGTTGCAAACATGGAGGAAATATTTTAAGACAATAAAAGCTCTGAGAAAAGGCTTTGGTAAATCTCGGTTCTGCATGGAACAGCGAGAGCAGCTGAGAGCGGTGTATAATGAAAGAAGAATTAGGTAAAAAAAAGAAAAATCCATAGCTGAGGAATAGAACACCTTTCCCATGCGCAAAATTTTTGAAAATAGAGCCTTTATTTAATCAGCAGGTCCTTAGTCTATAAAGCTGTGTTGCAGTGACCTCCTTTGCATCATGGCTTTGATTTTGAAGCTCTACCAAAGTACTTATTACAAGGTATTCACAGCATATCAGGTACAACTTCAAGGCTTTTGGATTACTAGGAGATTTTAGTCAACAACAAAAATCTTCAGGGCTTTCTAGCTCTTTAGACTCCACATTGATTCTTCTCAGACTGCGCAACATTTTCCAACCAGCACAGTTAGTGGATTACTGCATGTATAAATAGATATGGTAGAGTGGGCATGCTGGGGGCAGCTCCTGGGGCAGAGAGTGCTTGTCGTGGCTTCCCTTTGACTCTTCAGCTGAATTAGAAATACGTGCCTCAGTGAAGCCCTCCCTAATACCAGTGTCTGTGTGTATAGTTAAAAAAATGAATTGAGAAACAGACCAAGTGTTTCAGCCAGTGACCTCTGACTAGGGATTGAGTTGGCGGCTGGATTTGGATAAATCCATGGAGTTTTTTTGCCCTTTTTTGAATGCCACATCCCTTGTCAGTGGGTTCTTAAATGAACTGAAGCACTGCTTGGGAAAAAGGATATTATTTTCTCTGCTTTCTGTCGGAAAGGCAGGGAGACTCTGACCCAGCACCTGTGGTGAGCAGGACTGATGGACTGACCATCCGGGCAGCACCTTGGCAAAACCAGAGCACGTGCTGCTGCTGCCACCTGGCCAGCCACACAGCTCAGGCCAGATGATGTGGAAGAAAGCTGGGGTTACTGGAAATTGGGCACAGGAGAAATGGGAGGGAGCTGAGATATTGCCAGGCAGAAGGGGACATGAGTAGTCCAGAAATGAGGGTAAGATACTGTGGGTCTGTGGGACAGAGAAGAGGAGTTGAAGGCTTGGAGAGGGGTTCACAGACATGGAGGAACTGTGAAGGGTAGCAGGTGGAAGGGCAAGGGCAAGAAGTGTGAAACCGTATCAGAGGGAGGGAGAAACCAGATTTCCTTTATTCTGTTACCCTTGGACAAACCCATTAAAACTTTGCCATCTGGTGCAGAGGTTGTTAAGTGACAAATTTTAACCCAAAAGAAGTAGATTAGCAGTTTCTTACCCAGGCTCCTCTGAAGCTTCAGCACAGCTATCATCCAGTCTGGATGCCATTCCAGCAGTACCAATGCTAACACCATTCCCTGACTCCTGTGGTTCAGTTTGCACCAGTTTCCCCCACTGCAGATGTATTGATGCTGCATCCACATCACTCTGGGGTGAGCACGTGCACACAGAGCAGGGCATGCCAAGAATATAGAGGGTTTGGACCATATTATGGAAAGATCTAGCAAACTCCAATAATCAAATAACTAATAAAAATATATCAGATCTTATGCCAACAAAAAGTCAAACTTGCTTCAAAACAATTTCTTCTGGAGGGAGAATGCCTTCCTTACCCCTACAGGACAATGCTTTCAGCCACTGAAATTTAGGAGAGGGGTGCAAGAGGCAGCATTATCTGGCAAGCTGAGTCACAGGAAAGGCTTTGATTCCTGTGTCCTCCCAAACCGGTCTGTGCCCAGCAAGGGTTCCTGCACTCTGGTAGGGGGTAGGAGACCTTGAAGCCCTATAGCCCCACTCCCTGGGCAACTGCTGCACCTCTGAGGCCACTGTGCTGGGGCAGGGGCACCTGAGATTTGGGTATCGTGGTTTGCAACATCACAGCACTCATGTCTGGCCCCAGCCTTGCACACTGAAATGCTTTACGAGCTAAATATTTCATTGACTGCCTGGCCTGTGCCTGCTGTAGTCATTTCAAATGGATGCTCTGCATTTAAAAACACAGGCTGCTTTGCCTCAGCCCAGCATAATCAGCTGTCTTGCAAGCTCCACGGCTAATAAAATACTAAATCCATTTTGGCACCTGGAAATAAATACAGGTTAGAGATTCTTGTCACATGTATCTCCCTCTCCTTAGCTCCCTGTCCCCACCACGTCACACTGAGCCGCTGCTGCTCAGGACAAGGCTTGTAGTTGGGTGGTGGCATGGGAGATGAGCAGTGCACCAGGACCAGAGTATTATCTACGGGGATGCACTGAAGTGACCCAGTCAGGCACCAGATGTGCTTGCAGCCTGTGGAATGTCTGCCCCACGGCTCCAAGTTGCTCGGTGGGAGCTGCATTCATTTAAAGCTGAAGGTAAAAGTAGAGCCTTGCTTTAGAAACCAGGCTAGAATCATAAAGAGCACAGTAGCCATAAGCCTATACAAAGATATTTGTAATTTAGTTATGATATATAGTTTTATATAGATATATAGATATATACTATATATAGTTTTGTTTAAAAACAGGATACAGCTTAAAAATCACTGTTGTAGTAATACCACTGTGTTAATGCAAGGTGACCATGCCTTTCCAGTACTTAATCTTGTTTTAATTCTCAGGGCTAGGAGTTTATTTGATTTTCTCCTCGAGCCACCTACAGGTGAGCTAGAACAGTAATAAAATATCTGCACAAAATCCGCCCAGGTCAGCAGGTCCCAAGTCAAAGCTCCTTGAAATCAGAGGGCACAGTGTCACCAGCCTTAACAGGTTTTGGTTCGAGCTCCTCAGACCTGCCCCCGCAAACACTTGCAGCACATGCTTAGTGCCCAAGGGGCTTAATCCTGGCTGAGGATCTTGTCACTTAAAAATCACATGTGTGAGGACCTGGAGCTGATGTGCACCTGAGGTTGCCTGCCCTGGGAACTGCTGCTGAGGGTCGAGCTTAGGTCTCCTGTTGCACCCCAGCCCCAGAAACTCTGCCTTTGGTCTCTAAGGGAGCATGGTTCCCATTAGAGCTGGATGAAATGACAAAGCAAACACAGTGTGCACAAACCCTGTGCACAGCACTTGTCAGCACTATGCTTTCTCTGGGCCCCTAAGGCAGTAATTAGTAAAGTATGTGGGGATTTTAATTCACAGGTGGACTGTTTGCAAGTCATGAGTGTAACATTGTGTACTGTTGCTGGGTGGTCACAACAGCTGTAGCAGCAGTCCTTTTGTACAAGGAACTGCTGGATGTTGTTGGTGGAGGTGTACAGGGGTGGCTGCCTGCTCCCTGACTCCCAGCTTTCCAGGCTGGGGAGGGTTTCCCAGCCGCTGGAGACCAGAGGGATGCTGTTCCTATTTTTCTGCACCTGTCAATCCCCTGGCTCTCCCGGCCCTGCGCAGCCACTCCAGCAGTGCAGTGGATGATCTGTGACCAGCAGCTACAGCTACAGTGGTGCTTCTCCTGACTCACGTTACCAGTGTAGTGTTTTCTTTGGCTTTGAAAATGCTGCAAGAAATCCCTTGGCATGCCAATGACTGACTGGAAATCTGTTAGAAACCTACCTGACAACTAGAAACCTGCTTGCCAATAATCACTGAGGTGCTGCAGCGTCCAGGAACAGGCAACAGAGTTGGTGAAGGGGCTAGAGAGTCAGTCATACGAGGAGGGGCTGGGGGTGTTTAGTCTGGAGAAAATGAGGCTCAGAGGAGATCTTATTGAGGAAATGGCCTCAGGTTGAGCCAGGAGAGGTTTAGGTTGGATGTTAGAAAAAATTCCTTCATCAAAGGGGTGGCCAAGCATTGTAACAGTCTGCCAGGGCAGTGGTGGAGTCGTCATCCCTGGAGGTATTTCAAAGCTGTGTAGGTGTGGCACTAACGGACATTTTTTAGTGGCGGACTGGGCAGTGCTGGGTTATCAGTTGGACTTGATGAGCTTGGAGGTCCTCTCTAATCTAAATTATTCCCTGATTCTATAAAACTATTGCCTAAATAGATAGGAAGACATAGCCGCAGCTCAGCACAGGCACTGAAAGCAAATGCTAACTCCAGTGAGGGGCTCGAGCACAGTGCCCAGCCCTGCAGCACGCCTGGCTTTTAGCCTTTTGTTGTAGGACAAGCCAGGGCCCAGCAGGAGCCTCGTGTCCTCAGGCCCATCACCATCAGGGCCAGGAGACTCCTGCAAGTCCTGGGGTGCTGTTTGCCAGCCCCAGCCAGGTGGGAATTCCGTGACAGCCTCCCAGAGGTGATGCCCAGGCTCCCAGAGGTGATGCCCAGGCATGCTCGTGTGTATTGAGCAGTAGTTTGGTTGTCAAGAACTCCCCAAATGCAGGAATGCTTTACCCAGGATGTCTATTTGCAGCCTCTCTTATGAAATAGTTTTCAGTTTTAGCATTGCTTTTATTTTTGAAAAATTGAAAATGTTATTTTAGTTTGCTCTGCTCCTTCGTTCTGGAAGCTTTCTTCTGGAATGGGGGCGTTTCCTAAAAAGCTTTGGTATAATTAATACTTCTCTGTGGTTGTACATTATTTGATGCTGCCTGACAGGATAAAATCAGAGAAGCATTGCCCAGGTCTCCCCCAGTCTTTTCCACTGTTTTCTTTGCTTTAACACTCACCAGTCCTTGCATGCTCAATGCATTCTGGCACCTCAGAGCTGTCACAGGGCTGAGTGGAACACGCGATGGTGATGGCCCTGAGCTTTTATATGGCAACCCCATTCTTTGAATGTGCTATTTCAGAGAATCACAGAATTGTTAGGGTTGTTGGAAAGGGCCTCTGGAGATCATCCAGTCCACCCCTCCTGCCAAGGCAGGGTCACCTGGAGCAGGTGACATAGGAACGCACCCAGGTGGGTTTGGAATGTCACTAGAGAGGGGGACTCCACGGCCTCACTGGGCAACTGTTCCAGTGCTCTGCCACCCTCAGTGTAAAGTTCTTACTCATGTTGAGGTGGAACTTGTGTTTTAATTTGTGGCCATTGCTCCCCATCGTGTCGCTGGGCATCACTGAAAAGAGTCTGGCACCATCCTCCTGGCACCCGCCTTTGAGATATTTGTATGTGATGATGAGATCCCCTCTCAGTGTCTTCTCTGGACTAAACAGGCCCAGCTCCCGCAGTCTCTCCTTGTAAAAGAGATGCTCCAGATGCCCTCATCATCCATGTGGCCTCCACTGGACACTCTCCACTAGCTCCTCGTGTTTTTTGTATCGAGGAGCCCAGACCTGGACTCGGTACTCCAGATGTGCCTCACTGGGGCCGAGTAGAGGGGGAGGAGGAGAAGAAGCCAATGAGAGGCGGCTTTCCTGCCCGGGTGATTTTTTTCCCTTTTTCCCTTATTTTAAATGGCAGGGCCGGAGCGAGCGCTGAGGCGCGGCGGCCCCGCCGCCNTGCTCCCAGCATGGACTTTGACGGTGGGTTTGCGTCTTTGCCGTTCAGGAGCCTGGAGGAGGCGGCGGCGTCGGTGGGACGAGGGCCGGATCCCGCGGGCACCGCCGGAGGAAGGGGCAGCCCGGCGGCCGAGGACCGTGCGCGGCGGGGCCACGCTTCCAGCATGCTGCTCGCACGGACACCGCCCCGCCGCGCCGGTATGTGCCCGGCTCCATCGCCCGAGCCGCGCCGGGGCCGCCAGGGAGGGGGGATGCGCGGCCGCACCCGCGGGGCGAGCCTGGCCGTGGGCAGCGCTGGCCTTTGCCGCCTTCGGCTCGTGTCGTGCAGGAGAGCGGGGAGAGCCGTGCTTTGAGGTGGGGTTTTTCAGGACAGGCGGCGGTGCTGCTTTACTCCTCCCATCATCTCGCAGCGAGGTTGCCGGCCACGGACTCCTCCAAACTGAGCAAAGCGGAGGTGCCGCTCCCGCTGGGCACCCTGAGGAAAGATGGTGCTACGGGCAGCAGTGAGAGGGATGCGGAGTGGGAAGGTAAACGGCGTGGCTGGTTCTCTCCGAGCGGTGTTCCTGCTGTGGGGAAGACGTGAGACTACTATATTTGCCGGCCGAGGTGATGTGAGAGTCTGTCAGCACCTGCTTTGCCATGAGCGCCCTTTCCAGGCTTCCACACAAGCCCTTATAGAGAGCAGGTTACCTTCATCCGGCATGTTATAAAATACAGATTTAATAATGCAAGACCTGTCATGGCAAAAATTGTTAAACATTTAGAAATACTTTATGCTTTCTCATAGTTCAGTAAGTAGCAGTCCAAATTAGGTTTCTAAATATAGTAATTTTTTAAAAAAGGAAAAATGCAGGGATTTATCCTGTAGCCTTAACGAAGTGGCATTTTTAACCTTCAAGTACATACAAATTAGTTTTCTGTTGAACATCACATTCTGCTGAGAACATTCTTGCTTTAAAATCACCTTGGCTGGTACAAGTTGCCCAAGGGGTTGGGCAGAGCCTCAGGATGCTCATGTCTCTTGGGACAAGGTGTTTCTGTGGGCAGGGTCCTGGGGGACAGAGAGCTGGCAGCAGTGCCAGCTGTGCCTGGCTGCCGGCCTTCCCACTTCCCAGGCGCGAAGGCAGCAACTGCTGGAAGTAGGAGCTGGCACGTTAGGAGTGGTGGAATTCAAGGAAACAGATACTGGGGGAGAGCCGTGAGACAGAGTGATTTTTAAGGCTGACATAGTTCTTCTTTGCAATTCTGGGCAGCTTTCGTACAGTTGAAACATCTGGTTTTTAAATCCTCACTTTGTCCTCTCACTCCTCAATTTGTGCTAATCAGTAGTAACATAGTTGTGATTTTAAAATGTGGGGCTGTCTTTTCCCGTGCCTTCCTATGCAAGATGTGGAAAAATGGCTTTTCTGGTGCATTCCTAATTCCCATTCCCCTTTTCATAATTGGCTTGTGGAGATTAAAGAACAGAATGGGGTTATGTGCTGCTTTTATTGTGCTCTTCTGTGGTTGATCTTGGGCAGATCTAGACCATCTCCTTCCTTCTGACTGTCATTTGTGTTAATCCAGTGGAGCCTTTGGCTTCCCGAGGGTATCACAAAGCCAGGCAGTGTCCCTCATTCATACCTTATGCTCTGCAGCTCCATATGTTCGTAGTTGAATCTTGTGACAGCCACTACAATAAAACCCAACCCTGTCAGCCTGAGACACCGATCCGCTGTTTTAGCTGCTGCTGCTCCTCTGTTCCTGCTGGCAGGATCCCCAGGCTGGGCAGCAGCCAGCAATAGCTGCAGGAGGGGCTTTTTTTGCTTGTAAAGATTTGTGCATCCCTTTTCATTGTCTGCAGCTGTCTCTGCCTGGCACCTGTGGAGGACAGTAATGCACCTTTACAAACAAGGCTACATCCTGAGCCTTAGTCTGAGAGTGAGTAGCTTAATGTTTCAATGTGTTCCTGAAGAAGACTGTTGGTAGGAAGGCTGTGACTCCACAATTGAGTTGTTGGGATGGAAGTTTTGTGGTATTTGTAGGAAAACTCCTGTTTCCACTCTAGTTTGTTCCAGTGTTACAGCATTGTTATAAACCAAGATGCTGCTTTGTCTGGACCCAGTGCTGTGCCTTAGAACAGTCTAAGCTCACTGTGGGACTTGGCCAGTGTCTCTGACACCTTTGGTGGTGTGCCTTGTGTTCTCCCCTGCTGTGAGGGTAGTCTTCAGACCATGGATTTGCAGCTGGTATGGTACAGATGGGCGGGGCTGATAATTCCAAGAACTGTGGGCTTTGCTGAAAGATGTGTTGAACCTGCATCCTTTCGTGTTATGCAGGGCAAGGAAACAGCTGTACATGTACATCAAAAACTTTATTTCTGATATTTTATTTTCCTGTTCACTCAGTTTGGAACATTATTTTGTATTTGGGGTCTCAGAGAATTTTGGATCTCCTTTATCACTATTAGCTTTCCCTTCCAAAGGCATTCCTCTATAGTTTCTGTAGTTGGGTTCCTTAAGTCTTGGCTAAACTTCCTGCAGATGGAGTTTCTGAGAAGCTCTGCATCTTCTCCATGTCCTTTCTTCTACAGCCTCACTCCAAGGCCTTAATTGCTAATGAAATCCATTGGTTCACTGTTACCCACCTAGAAAACAGGCTTCCATCGATGGTAGGCATCCTTCTCCTGTTCCTATGGGGGTAGTTAAGGTAATGTTCCCCTTGTCCATGGTCTGGCAGAGTCTGCACTGGTGCATGTTTGCTTGCTTGTATTCTCAGACACTGGGAAAAACCCATCAATACATTGTAAGTATTTCTGTCCAAATTTGGACTAACAGCAGTCTGTACGGCTGTTTGGACAAGCAGCTAAGGTAAAATATGAGCAGAACCTGTAAGACGTTTTTAGCATGCTGATGTCCAGTGGCCTTCAGGCTGCCCCCTGAGCTGTGTGTGTGCCGTTCTGGTGAATAAACTGCTGCACTGGAGGGAGGAGGGAGGATTTCAGGACAGGCCGACTGGCTACAGTTTTGCTTTCATGAAATTAGACAGCTACCAAGCACACAGTGTTCTTTGCTTTTAACAAGACTTCTTTTTCCTGGATGAAGAATAACATTGTGGCTGCTGAGGGCTGTACCTACTGGCATTGCTGTTCTCTGAACTATTGGTATTTTCACCCAAAGGTTTCTTTTGGTACTTCATCTTTGCTTGCTGCTTCCCAAAGCTTGGGTAAGATTGCTAGAACAGTGTAGAAAGCACTTGTTTTTGTTCCTGGCTTCTGTGGTTGTGTGTCTTGGGGAGGGGGGAGACTGTTTCTTGATTTTGTGGGCTTTTGGCCTTTTCTGTTTTTTTAAGTCAGTACTGATTTTAGATTTCCAGAGTTTGTCAGTATAAAAACTCACATCAACACTCCATGACTATTTAACAGCAAAAACACCCCACTCGCACTGTGCATGTAAATCATAAAGTGAAGTAAGAAGAAACATTTTCTTCTCTCTTGTTTTTCTCTCTAGTTGGAAGATTTTCATGTTCTTTAACTGCATTGCTAAAGTGCTTGAGAGATGAAATTTGACATGGAAATTGCCTCTATTAAGTAACTCAGTGTTCTGAGAAAGGAGGTTGTAGGCAGGTGGGGCTCAGTCTCTTTTCTCGGGTAACATGCAAGTGGATCACAAGGAAATGACCTCAAGTTGTACCAGGAGAGGTTTAGCTTGGATGTTAGCAAAGATTCTTCACTGAAAAGGTGGTCAGGATTGGAAGAGGCTGCCCAGGGAAGTGGCGGAGTCACCATCCCTGGAGGTATTTAAAAGATGTGTAGATGTGGCCCGTAGGGACAGGTTTTAGTTGTGGACATGGCAGTGATGGGATAATGGTAGCCCTTGATCTGAAAGGCCCTTTCCAACCAAACTGATTTTATGACTCAATGATCAGCTGTGCTCTTGTTGAAAAGCCTTTTAAAGTAAACTAGAGGTCTGCCTGATTTGGAAAAGCAAATGTGTCATTTCCCCATTCTGTTACAAACTGGCTTAGAAGCCTGGAAAAGCTTTATCAATTCTGGCCATGGAGGGGAAAAACCCAAACCTTTGAAATTCCAGCACGTACCTCGAGACAGATAACCAGGAGACTTTCACTTCCACGCTAATCCTGCACAGCAGTTGTTTGCAGTGGCTGCATCCAGCCCTTTCCAATCTGTAGCTCTTATCTCTCGTTGGCACTAAGCGACAGGAGAGGGAGGGGATGGCCCTGAGAGGAATGAAATCTCCATTTTTGCTTTTTGTGTCCTGAGTTGTTTTGGGATATTTGGGTATCAGTGATTGCCTGAGGCAGCAGAATTTTTGATATTGTACTTGTCATTTTCCTATGATTAGGAAGAGTTGTTATAATAAATGTTATGCAGTGCATCTCCTGTGTAGGATTTGCAGGAAGCTGGATGTTAAGGAAAGGCAGAACTAAAAGCCTGGTGGATTGTGCTGCTCTGGGAGCCCCTGCCTGGGGCTGCTTTGCATGAGGAGCTCTGAGTCCTGCAGCGATGGAGGGGATGCTGTGCACTGAGTGAATGATTCATCCCTCTGCCATTTATGTGCTGCTCTGCTCAGAGCTGCAGAGTATCCAAAGGCTAATGCCACATGTGCTCCTGAATTACAGCCCACCTTGTTAGGGAGAGGAGAACAGCGGATGTTCTGGGTTTCCTCCCCATTATTACATGGAGGGTGTGAATGTTTTATGTGATTGGGTGCAGTTCAGAGGTGTGGATGCCTAAGTGCTGTTTGGTTACTTCTACTGGTAGGTCAGCTGGGTCACCTGCCCAAACTCCAACTTTAAATACCTTTGTTCCAGAGCTTATTGTTTCCATGATAATGGAAGCACTGGGATTGTCTGACTGCTCTCCCTGTGTCCTTGGAAAATTGAGGTCCAGGTCTCAGCAGAAACTTTGAGAGGGAAAAGGGAAAACGGGAGAGAACTTTAGAGGTTAGGCAACAGATGGGGCACATTACCCTTCCCGTATCCTTGCTGAAATCCTCCTTACCTGGACTTGCTGTGGGAGGAGGTTGGCATCCTGCAGATGGTCAGAGCCACTTGCCCAAGCAGTGGCCCCACTCTGTGCCCAGGATTAGGTGCTGTATATAAATTGTTGCAGGCTGTCATTCAATCTGATTTATTAAGTGCTGTATCATCCTTTTACCTTTGTCAAAGTCAAGTTCTGTGTGGGAGAAAAGGCAGGCAGACTTGTGCAAGGCCAGCACTACAGATTCATCACCTTGGTAATAATGTGCGCCTCTGACATCCTGGCGAGTGCTGAGCTCTGTTCCTGGGTTCCCTTTGCAGAGTCCCAGACGTGAAGCTGTCTGTGCTCTCCTGGGGACGAGGGGACAACCTGTTAGAAGCAGATGTGGTTATGGTAAGTGGCACTCTGAGCTTCTCCTGTGGATACCCAGGGGAAGACTGAAATCCTCTCTGCTGGAGGAGGAGTCATATTTGAACTGAAAAGTTTGGCTCTGTCACAGCAGGAATTACTTGCTGCCTTCAGCTGGGCAAAGCTGCACATTTTGAAGCTATTTTGAAAACTACGACTTATTTTTAATCCGGTGACTGCTGTAACAGAAAGTGTTAGAGAAAGCAGTTTCTTATAGCATAATAGTCAAGATTTTCTCCTGAGGTTCTTATGGATGGAAAACATTTAAATGGTAGCAGAAACTTACTTGCTTATGATGGCTACAGATGCTGCATAACAGCAAAATGCTTGCTCTTCTGCCTGTTTTCATCATACAGTGGTGTATTGCACTGGCCAGTGAAACCCTCATTTTTTGACATTTCATGTTTACCTTTTTGCAGTTATTTTTGTTGATTATTTTAATGCTTTAAAAAGTCCTATTTGTTTTTAAAAATGGCAGTTATGTGATTAATGCTTTTTTCCCTCTATTTTATATTGTCTAATAGTGAATTGCAGGAATCCTTTCACCATTGTTTTGTTTCCTTCAGTAGTTAGAAATGAACTTACCTTGGCAGGAAACACTTTGCCAGGCTGGCAAAGAGACTGCTTAGCCCTCGCATGCCAGGTGAGTTCAGCTACCACCCCCTCAGTACTTTCTCTCTCCCTGTATTACCGCAGTAAATAACGTAATCGGTGAAACAAAACCTGAACTTATCCTTGTGAACTTCCAGTTCCAATATGGAATTGATTGTTTTCAGGACTTTCCTTAAAGTAATACACAGTGTTTGTTGTGCTGAAGTTAAATGAAGCATTTAAAGACATTTTGACTGTATATCCAGTAAAATTGAGCACAACTAGGAGCCTGTATTTTTCAGATGAATAAATCAGCTTTTCACCTACTGTAAAATCTGTCTGTAAAAAGAGGAGTTCTGGTTTGTGATGGTGCTGCTTTAGCTCCTGGTTGAGAGTGAGCAGAGCAGGCTGAGCTCGCTGACCTCTGGCTCCAGCTAAGCCCAGCAGCTTTGTCACGTGAGAAACTGCGCTGCAGAGCTCTTGGCCTGAGCCCCAAACCATCTATGCAGTGGTGTCTGAGGCATAACTGGCCACAGAGCAGAGCTTGGGCACTGAGAGAAACAGGCTCCTATCACACAGTTTTGCCTTGTGCAGTTACAGGACAAAATGTCGTGCTGGGAGTAAAATAAGCTGGTTTAATTTGTTGGTTTTTTTCCCTCTCAGGATGTGAGTTTTGCAAGGAAAGGTAGAGATGTTAAAAGCCCTGTTAGAACTTAACGCTCTGGAGATGAGTTAGGCAGAGAGGATTTAAACAGCACTTCACCGTGTGTGTGCAGGCAAGGAATGTCAGGAAAACAAGGAAGCAGCCAGAAGGTTGAGGGCAGCTTCATTTGCAATCATTTCCGTGCCAACAATTATTAACTCCAGTAGGCTGGGCAAACTGTAACAATCACTGCAGTGGCTTGGAAAGTACTGAGCTCTAAAATAATGAAATGAGCAACAGGCAAGAATTTAAACTAGGGTCGATAACTTTGCTTTGAAGCTCAGCTGATTTGGAAGAGTTGAGTTGTATGGTGTGCCTTGCTGTGTGCAAGCTTTAGAGCCCACTCTGTCCTCTGTGTAGGACAGTCCCAGGAACGTTTGACTCGGCCCAGATGAAGAGTCAGAGGTGGTAAGGTTCTGCAGAGGAAGTTCTGCAGAGGAAGATGCTGACCTTAGGGAATTTCTCCCTACCTGCTTTAGGAGAAGTTTATCCTCTCTCTACTCACATTCTGTCCTTTCCATTAGACACTTACTCATCTGCTGGTGTCCCCTAAGAGAAATCTCCAGTTGCACGAGGGAAACACTAAAGCAATGATCAAATCCTATCTAAAGTTAGCATTTATTTTTCAGACTCCCATTAGAAAGCTCAAAAAAAAACCCCAAAAACCCAACAACAACACAAAACAAAACAAAAACCAAAAAAACAACCCAAAATAAACCAAACAAATTAAAAGCTATAGCTCCAAACTTGGATAAAAATTCCAAATCTGAATAGTATATTTTAAGGAAGGTGTCAGGGGTAAACTCTGATAAAAATACACTGAAGCTGTGTGTTACCTTGGCTGGATCAAGACTGCAGCTTTCAGGTATCAGCAGTGCTGGGTGGAACCTGCTGTTAGCGATTCTTTAGCATATACTTGGAACTACATATTTGTCCAGAAGAGCAATTGGAAGTGATTAGTATTAATGTTTTATTAATGGTAAATATTGAAATTAGACATGCACACGATATTACTATTAAAGCTTTGAATTATTCAGCTGTCTGAATTGCTTTCAGGCCCCTCCTTGGCCTCTGGTCTGTAGGCATGTTAAGTCTGATCAGTGTATGTGATGGATAGACATGGGTACGAACTTCCACAGGGATAAATGTAGTTTCTTGAAGGGAATCCTGCTGTTTACTCATCTAATGACAAGTTATCCATCTAGTCTTTACTCATTTCATGACAAGTTATTGGAATAAAAATCTTGACAGCTTGGCTCCCCTCTGTGTTGGGTAAAACTGCAAGTGGAGGTCAGCCCTTGGCAGCAGGTTTTGCGTTACAGGCCTGTGAACTACAGTGCCTGCAGCAGGTCAGTGTGCACAGAGGAGACTCACTGAACTTCACTGAGGAGGTTTGCAAACATTCCTCTACAATGCTGAAATGTCCTGGTACAAAGCTAAAGGTGTGAAAATTATTTGTATGGACTTGGTGGTTTCTGAAGCCCTTTAGGACTGACTCCCTGCCAGGAGCACCAGCCACCCCTTCTGAGCTGCACTTCAGCCCTACAAACAGGTAGCAATGGTTTTATGAACCAGCAAAGAGAGGAGAGGAGCTTGTCCCGGGAATCTGCTTCTCCTGAGTCAGCTGCTAGACCGGGGAAGTCCCATCCTACCTGTGAAGCACCATTTGCCTGCAAATGGGATTGATTTCCTCTGCAAATATTTGCCTGTGATCAGGTTACTGGATTGGAGCCCCTATTTCCTTCAGTGTATAAAGGAAATAAATAAGGCTTAACATCTTTGCCATGATTATGTTTTCAAAGGCTATTTACAAAAAATCTTTAACTTTGGCTGACCTTAGTACAACGTCATTGGGTGAAGCTGTAGGGAACAGTTGGTTTCTGTGCTGCGCAGTCTTTATTTTGGCTGGCAGTCTGTTAACTCTGGTAAGTGGGTAAGTGCATGCCAAGCAAAGTCAGGCATATCGTGAGATTCTGCTTTGCCTGCGGAGAGAGAGTAGCCCCAGAAACAGCTTTGTAGGCCAGTAAACAAAAATCCATATACCAGAACTTGGAGTTGACCAACTCTGGATCTCGAAGGAGTTGAAAAGGACCCTGTCAGGTGTTTCATTTCCCACTCTCCCTTCTCTAGAGTTGTCCTGCTCTAGTGAGAATGGTGCCCTGGCTCTGTTGGAACTGCCTTGATCACAGCAGGCTGCTGCTGTTTTCCCTACCCTCTCCAGGGAAAAAAACAGAAACAGCTCTTGTTCCTTGTGAATACCTTCTGGTGGCTGCCTTGCTCAAGCCTCCTTGAGCAACAGCGGAATGACACTGGGAATTAGTGTCATCATGCCCAGAGGGCGTGTGACAGCCATGACACGGGACTCTGGTTATGGTGGTTGTGTGGTGCTTCTGTGGGGTGGTTTTGGTATTTACTTCCAGCAGCAGCAGCAGCAGCAGTCCCTGGAGCTAAACAGTATTTGTTTGCAGTTTCGGGAGAAGCGCAATGCATTGTCAGCTTGGAAGAAACAGAATTTATTTTTTTTCTAAGACTTTTACATTCCTAGATGGCTTACATCCTGTACTGGGAATTGCATTCAAAGGCAGCGTGAATTCAGGTCAAACTTTGCCTACTTGTAGTAGATGGATGTTACCGATAAAAACATTTTATGCACACTGGGCAGAGATTTATTTAAGCCGCTTCTTCAAGCGCCTGTAGTGAATTTAGGTTTCCTTTGAGCTCAGTGAGAATGGTAAACTATTTATTGCCTTTATATGAAACACTATTTTGACAGATTTCCTCAGAAGAAGCACAAAAGGAGATGTTCTGTTCTTTGAAAATAACTGGAGCCACTGGCAAGAAGCAGCAACACTGCATCAAACAAGGGAACCGCTTCCAGGTTATCAGAACATGCTGTTGAACTGAACTTTGCAGCTGCATTTTCCAATGTACCATGGGATGCATCAAATCCAAGGCTGCCTTCCAAGGTTCCAGCGCTGTCCAGGATGAGAGGATCAGGGGGGGCGGCGAGGGGTGCACTGGGGAGAAGTCGTCGCTGCTGGCGGTGAAGGCGGAGGAGAAGGGCCCCTCGAGCACCATCGTGCTGGACTACGCGCACCGGCTGTCGCGCGACATCCTGGAGCAGGCGGTCAAGCAGTGGGCCGTGACCGAGAGCAAGTACAGCGACATCCCCTTCATCGAGAGCGACGTGCCCTGAGCCCGCCCGGAGCCTGGCCTGTCTGAGAGCTCTCTGTGCGTGCTGCCAGTGCAGATAAAGCACCCCAGCTGTCCTCTGAGCATCACTGTGGGCAGGTGTTCGCAGGGAGAGCCTGAGAGAATTTGCCTTTTAATGTAGATTGCTAACAAACTAACTGGAGTTGCAGTAGAACCTGTTCATCAAGTGTCATTTGTTGTCAGCTGTATGTTGAGTATACTCTGTCTTTGTATGTGTTGGATGTGACCAGAAATTAGTGTTACAAAGAAGACTATGGCTGCCCTGCACCTCTACAAGCACTGCCACAGAGGACAAAACGTGGATTATTTCTGTGTTCTGCATAAAAGATCAGTGGTCTGTCTGTAGGTGAGATGAACTCCTTGTGCTTGGTGGATTTGTCTGCGTTTTGCTGAAGTGAAATCAAGGTCTGCATGTAGCAAAGGTTACTGCTATCATAAATTTTGCTTTTGGTTCCGTGACCTAACTAAATCTGTAAAACCAAAAAATAATGAAGGTGATGAGAGGCACTTTGTAAACCCCAGTAGTATTCAGGGACCCGTATGGATGATGATGCTATTCACCTTCCATTGAAGTGAACCAGTGAGAAACATGCCAGTGTCGATAAGCAGTGCATTACCATTAACAGATGCTTCTGTAAATGCATGAAAGCTTGTCTCTAAAACCCTGCAGTAAGATAGGTTAATGACATCTGGTCACTGTGTTCAGACCAAAGCTGTTTGGTTTTTTGGTTTTGTTTGGGGTTTTTTTTTTGTGTTAGGGTGCTGGTTTGGGAGGATTTGGTTTTGTTGTTTTACTGTAACCCAGAGAGATGTGCAAAAACTACTGATGGTAACTAGTGAAAGGAACCTTCAAAGGTGTGGCAGTGCTTTAAGACAATTTGTTTCAAGGGACCTGTGGCTGCATTACACTGAAATTCCTCTCTGAAGTACCACCCTTGGGACAGGATGTCTTCCTTCAGCTTCTGTAGGCTGCTGCTTCCCCACTGGAAAACTTGTTCATGGCAATGCCAGCAGGAGCTACAGGAGCCCCAGCCCGGGGCAGTGCTCTGAAGGCAGAGTTAGGGGCTACGCCTTAGGCCCAAAGCTCAAGGGCTGCATTTCTCCCCCATTTCACCCACACACCGCCCTCTGCTTGCCCAGGACTCGCAGCCTGACCCACTGCACTCACAGCTGGCATTTGACAGATCAGGACACGGATGGATTATTCCTATTCATCCCAAAGGTACAATGTTGCTGATACAAAGTGAAGGCCTTCTAACAGCTTGGCTTTTACCACCTGTTTGTTCCTTTTTCTGTGATGCCCAGTTCAAAAGACATAGTTCTTTTTCCTAGATCAAAGTGCTTTCTATTTTGTTTTCATTTTCTAGAGAAATGCTTTCCATACTGGCTAAAGCTGTTACTATTTTTAAAAGGTACACGTAGTTCTAGTAAATGATCCAAAGCATGATTTTTCGACCAATGGGAAACAAGCAGGAAGAGGACCATGTCAATTGCTGGTTTTAGGTTATTCTCTGACATAAGACAGTCTACGGATTGAGCTGTTTTGCAAATGTTGTGACACAAACTTAGGTATTTGAAATTCACCTATACAGGGAAGTGGTTTTATCAGGAATAAAGGGTGAAAAATGCTTCTCTGTGACACAGTACAAGGCTGCCATTAAATCCCATTGACCAGACTGGATTCCCAGTGACCTGCTATTAAGGCTGTTCTCAGGCTTTTGCTGGAAAAGGGAACAAAATCAGCTTATGCTGTAACGTCGTCCTCTTTGAAGTTACGTAGTTGACTTCAAAGCCATTTGCAAAGTGGGACTAAGGTTTTATGGTTCACTTAAATCCTCCTGCTAACAGTGATGGTCCTTCATGATCTACAGCATATAAAACATTAGATCATACTCTGTTTGCCCTAAAATACCTCCATATATTAGTGTGAGTTAGAAAGCAAAGCCGAAACACTGATCAAGTCAGTACATATCAATTGGATATTGCTTAACCACAGTATTAAAAAAGATTCCTATTCTTATTCTAGCTAAAATAAAGCTTTATTACAAAAAAGAAAAAAGGGCCAACCTTTCTAACATGAGTCTGGACTTGAGAATGTTAACACTGCTAACCACGGCAATTAAAAACAAAAAAGCCAAAGCTCCATAGCCATTGTTGGCCAGGCAGGTGAGGAGCAGGTAGAAAACTGCACTCACTTTCAGAGCGCCTTGAGGTGGACCTGCCCTGGCCCTTGTACAGACACCTGGTGGTTGCCATGGGCAGTGGGGTGTTGCAGTGCTTCCTGTTGCCATGTCTCAAATCCTTCCTCTGGATGTAGCCTTAGCATCTTGACACTCTTCAGGAATATCAGATGCACTTTTGAAAGCAGCTCCCCTTTGGCAGGCTGCCACTGCACGGTCCAACAGCAGGCAGAGCTATAAAACAGCCCAAGGTTCCATCACAGCATCCGTTCTGATCAGCATCGGAATTTCTCCAGAGGAGGAGGTCACCCAGGCACATTGACCATGCCCCAAGGACTGCTCCCCTGTGGAGGAGCTGCTGTGAGGGGTGGCTGCCCTGCCTGCCCCAAGAGCTGCCCGCGGGGTGACTCAGCACCTGCTGCTTGGTGGCCCCACCAGTCCCTCACCTGCAGCCACCAACCTCGGCCCTCACCGGTGCCTGAAGGCTACAGCAGCTTCAGAATGGCCCCAAGTGCAATTCCAGCTGCTTTACGATGCTTTCCGTGACACTGGCACTTCAGGGAAGGCACACAGCGAGTGGAAAGCAAACAAGCTTGCAACAACAGGGAGACGGCTTCTCACCAGGAAAATCATCTCTTTTACAGGATGTTGTCCTTATAAATAATGCACTTACCCTTAACAGAAAATAAATCTGTTCAGTACTACAGTCTGGTGAGAGACTGAGGGAGATCTCTCTCCAGAGCTCTGCTGTACATTTAATAGGCACAATACTATTACGTTGTAAAAATAAAGACTTCTTCACCTAAATAAATTTATGCTAAGCTGTGCTACAGTTTCATAGAGCCACTGACAGTGGGTTTCCAGCTAAGTTACCATTGATTCTTTGACTTGATTTTGTGTAATAAAGGCACTCCAGTTTGGGACTGGCATACTCTGCAAAACTGTTTACTTCTATTTAGGAGTTAAAAATACATTTGCTTTATATTTTCTCCAGGAAACAAGATTAATCTGAGTGGTTATGATGTGACTGACTTGATATTCTAATAATCGTTCAAAATACATTAACTGCAGCACAACTTTGTAAAGTTGACGTTTCTGGAGTAAGGCACATTCAGTATTCCCAAATAAAACACACTACAATATATTTTTACAATATTTTTTGTGGAAAATATTTTCTTGTGGACCAAATAAAATTCAACTTACCATCTGCTTGTATGCCTTTTATTTGAAAAAAAACACAAGATTGCACAGACTGGACAGGATCTCTACCTTGAGCTTGGGTAATTCCTGTTCACATAAATTTTGGAAGCAATTGAACATGCAAGTCAAAGTTTATTAATTCGGAAGTATGTTCTTCCTAAAATCTTGTAAGTCATTTATAATCACAGGAGGCATGATCCCTAGTCCCTGGGAATTACTGTGTTTTTCTTTAAATATAGTTGGCTGAAGACTTCTCCTTTTATACAAAAATAATGGAATTAACCAATCTTTAAAAAATAAATTTAAAATAGTAATTGTTTATGAATGTAAAACATGTAAAATTTTTAAAAATACAGGGGGAGCTTTGCACTTCTTACGGGACAAGCTTGAGGTAGAAATCACGTGATACTTTCAGAATTACCCTAAAGGTATTAATGAAATCTGAATTACTTTTTGAACTAAACTCAAGGACAGTCCCATAACAAGTATGTCCATGGTCACATAAACTCGCAGCTGAAATTTTAACATTTTTATCTTACAAGACTCTAGTGACAAAGCAAGGTGCCATTTTTTCTTGATTTAGTTCTCCATTTGCTCACCTCTGATTTTTTGGAAGTCACTCTGGTAGTTCACCTTGATGCCTGCATTTCCTGGACTTTGTTTCCAGGCAACAGCTCCTAGAAAGGAAGAAGCCTTAAGCCATTGCAGACCATTGCTGCTGGTAATAAAAACTGCCCAATGTTGAAAACTCTGTAATGGTCCTGCTGCAGCTCTGACTTTTTGATTCCCCAGGGCTGGTTACTGACTATGGCATTTGAACAGAAGTTTTCTTCCTTTGGTCTTCAGAGAAGCCAAAATTTGTACTTGTGACCTGCCTGTAAGCATAGAAATAAGTAGGAAGAAACACTGCTACGTGATCTGATGAAGCATAAAAAAGAAGGCGTAATGTTGAAGAAAGATTCGTAGCTGTGTGTTGCATACACAATAGGAAAAATAATTTCCCTCCCACAAATACTTGTATCGAGGGATTCTGGTTATGTCAGGTAACTGCTTGTATTGTTAGCATAGAACCCAGCCACCCTGAACGCACGGGAAATGTGCTGCTTGGTGTTCACAGCAAGGTTGGAGGCACTTGTTTCTTCACCACTGTAAGACCAAGAAAAACCAGCAATTTTCTGGAATCGTGAAATACTGATTATGCAGTTGAATCAGACAATGACATTTTTAAAAATGGGCTATGCAAGCAAAGAGAAATGTGCTCTAGGCTCTGGCAACATTATCACATTTGAAACAATGTTTACATCATACAGCAAGGCTGAAAAATGACCAAACATTAAATCAATGGAACAATTTCTTTTTCTCAGACTAATAATGTATCAGTCTGAGCTTTTATTTAAAAGGATATTTAACACCACGGATTCTGTCTTGCATTTTTCTTTATAACTCTGACTGCATTAAAGGTTTAAGCATATTTTATTTTCATTGTATGCAGAAGAATCTGAGGCACAATCCCAATTTACCAGATCAGTGACAGAGCCAAGAACACAAAAGGTCTCTTGACTTTTTGCTTATTAGGTCACCCCTTAACTGTGCTCTTTTCCCCAAGGGCTCCTCCTAAACTAAGAGTTGATGCAAAAAAATTAAATGTTAATCACTGTGTAAAGCAGTAAAAATAACAATTTGCCTTGAAGTGATTTTTCCCATTATTAACCAGAGATACAATTATTTTCTCATTAGAGATAATGTTCCTGAATGCAAAAAAAAAAAAAAAACCCAGAACAATAGCCTTGTGAATCTCAGGCTAGCTAAAAAAGTCTTGTCAAAATTGACCATGCTACTATTAATTTTTATATCACAGAACTAAGCAGATAGGTAAGACGTCAATACGTTTGATCTTTACAGCTTGAGATCGTCGTTTCCCAGTGGTTTAAAACAGTTGTCCACAAATTCATCACTGACTTCTTCTAGAGCAGCTGGCTTCCATTTGGGGGATTGGTCTTTGTCAATCAGCACTGTCAGGTGGAATGGAAAAACACCAAAGTTACTTGTAAACTTCCTCTAATTAAAATGACTTAAGATTGCATCAAGACTACAGTGATTACATGGGTGAGACAAATCCATGTGCTCTGGAGAAGGCAGAGTTTTGTAACACAGATATTTCTACTCTAATAAAAATTCCTGAGCTGTGACCTGTCCAGAGATGTGTCTGGGAGTTGCCTGATGACACAAGGAACAGTGGATCACTTCAGAAGCAGCCCAAGCTTTGAAGGAATAGACCTGAAATGAGTGGTTTAGTTAGACATGCCACTCTTGGCTGACTTATGCTTCTTCATGGGAGCCTGGGAACAGTACATGATGATGCTAGTTTTGGACAAGGCTTTCACACCTCTGAGCAAAATCTGACTCTTGGGAGAGCACAGGAGATGACTCAGTGGTGCTGAGTGCCTAAAGCTAATTTAAACACATCATATAAACTAATAATGAAGTAACTCACGAGGAAAGAGTGAAGCAGAGTATCTTTGTGGGAACTGAGGGTGTTTATTTGTAAATACTGACAACTACTGAGGCCTGGGTAAATTTAACTGGGACAATCTGTATAATCTTAGTATATAGACTTTATGCTATATCCTGGGAAATACATCACTGACGATAAAAACCATCACTGAATGAATCACATTCAAAAGGCCAGAAAGAAAATACCAATTCCCAAAAAACATTCCCTGTATCACAGGGATGTTGAAGGCATGTCAGCAACAGCTGCATTAGCAAACAATAAAACAAGAGGGAGTTTGTGTGTAAAAATGACCAGGATGAATGGAATTCCAGAGCATCCTTCCAATCACCTTTCAGGCTTTAAGAAACCCATAAAGGTGCTATTGAAAATGTGAAAATTTATCATTTAAAAAAGCACAGCTGTAAGAACTGTGGCTCTCTAGGATGCCCAAAACCCCTCACAACACACATTCCCTTCAAGTGAGTGAGATCAGCAACTGACTGGGAGATGCTCCTGTGGCCTGGGGGAACCTCCTGACCAACACAGCCCACAGCACATAAGAGAGGATGGGCAGGAAGAGGGAGCACATTTCAAATTTCTCTCCTGAGAATGCCCTTTATTTGCTTGTTTTCTGACAAAGCGTTTAGGGTGAATGGTTCTAAAGGCAGGTGAACTATGACACTCACAGAGACCGGATATTTCAAAGAATAACGGCTATTTTTGGGTAAGTTGTTATGTTTTTCTGAACTGACTTTGTTCTTATTGAGTGAACTAGAAATATCCAAGATGAGGAATGTGTAAGGGGGTAGAATTTTATGTTCAGTGAAAAGAATACCTACCTAAGGACTGTGCTTATCAAAAAAACAGGCATTACGGCCTGCCTACCAGCTTGTAGTAAAAAACGTGACTTGAAAACTTCTCTTAAACTTTTCTGTCTTTAATCAATGGTTGAGAGTGGCTAGAAAATAAACACCATTCAAATGACAACTGCATTAATTAACATTTCTGCATCTGAAGACATACAGGTATCACAACTCTTCAGCTTACATCCCTAAAGGGAAAGGCAAATCAGAGCCCTACATCTATTTACTTGCAAATAGGGAACTAAGGACTCTTTAGAAACAAATTAATTGTGAAAAGTAACCCATTCTATGAGAAACTGCAATTCCACAGAAAAGAGAATCCATGAGGACAGCTCTTTAAAAGAAATGTCCTGTAAAAGAGTGCTTTTACTATGTTGTCCAACTGGGTAACTTACTGAAAAGCTATGATCTTCCAAGTTATTTCTGAACATGGTGAAACCATTGATTGGCTTGGGTCAAAAGATGTAATTGTCCCAAATCAACTATATTTATTCCATTGGCATAGTACTTATCTACTGATTTTCTTCAATTTCGGTTGAAGTTCACAGTCTACCCAAAACAGTCCGTTTTCCTCAAAAGCCAATGCTGACTAGGGATGCTTTAAATTAAAGAGGGAAAAGTGTCCGTGTGTGTTACTACAGCTTCCCCTCTGCCATGCTGCAGTAAGTACTGCCAGTTCTCCCCTCCAGGGTACTGCTGTCTGTTCAAGTTAATCTTTCTGTTTGGATCTGTGGCCAGTTTTACTCTGGTGGATAAACTCAATGCTCATAATGGTCTCCCCAGTGAAGTCTTTAATCTTGTATGAGTCAAAAAACTTGTTTTCTAGTAGTATCATTAAAATACTCCCTTTCTGCATTGACTTCTTTATATTTTGTATCTCTCCAGCTTGAGATCAATCATTACAAGAACAGAATAAAAATTCTGAAGAGCTCTAAGGTAGGCTAAGGAAAATTTGTTATGATAAAAGTAACTGAGCACAGACATCATGTTAAGGATTTGTTCTTGCGTTTCACCTTTTTTAATCAAAATCCCAAACCCCTCTGTTCAGTAGCAGTGACTTTATCAGACTTCAGTGAGTGGTCTGTTCCTGAGCTTCCTCCAGCACAGTCAAAACTCTGATATTTCCAAGCCCCTGACATTCTGTTTGCTGCCATAAAAATCTCTCAACTCATGCAGGGCCCTGGGGTGCCCAGGGTACAGCTCACATCTGCCAGCACTGCAGGGGAGGTGGCAGAAGCTGCACAGAAATATCATCTTTGCAGGATCAGCAAGATGTAGAAGACCTTTACAATTCCATTTCAAGTGCACATTCCTGCACAAAGAGTTAGGAGGGTAATTTAACAGTATTTGTCCCTGAGATCTGCTGCTGAGATTGTATCCTACCTGGATGTGTTTGAGCACTACCTCCAAAACTGACCACTTTTCTTAGGCAGTAAGATTTGAAAAACAATTCTTGGCAACTACCCAGACCTCTGCATTTCTTAGTTTACATATTATTCTATTAATTGAGGTGAAAAATTGATACCTAATGTGTTCCAAATCCACATTTACCATTTTATGGGAAAATGTGGATGAAATATGATCCATGTGTTCTATGCTTTAAGGGTTTTGGCTTTTCTTTAATAGCTCCAATCACAAGAATCATAAACAGGCAAGACTGCCACAGCAGATTTTCAGGTTGAAAGAAAACTGGCTAAAAAAAAAAAGAAATTTTGACCTCAGGTCAAAGCAGGTTTAAAAAGCTTTTAAACTACTCCCTAGAAAGCCTTTTAAAATTATGGTTTGAAGCAGATGAAAGGTATTATTAAAACCTGACCTGTGGACATTGGCTGCTGAGAAACATTCTTAAACTAAAATCTGATTGTTGTAACTGAACTTCTTTTGGTGGTAGATCTTTTTGTGGTAGAGACGGTCAAGAGCTGGCTCTTAAATGCTTGTAATGTAATGCAATGCTTTAAGGAAGAAAAAGCTAATACTTAACACTTTTATCATTTTTATTCCCAATGGCTGGTCCTGTGAAGTACTTAATAATCGCCCTTCCTATTAAAAAGGATGCTCAGCACATTGATGGATAATGATTTTTATGAAATTAGACCCAACTACAAAAGTGATTTGAGTCAGATTCTACACTCCTCTGCAACAAGAGAAACAATGCTAAGACTGAAAATCTGAGAACAAGATCTATGCAGTAAGCAGAGAACAAAAGTGCTTCAGGAACAAGTTATTATTATAAGCTATCCCTCAGTGCAGTTGGACCTTTGGTAGTTTGTTTTTTTCCTTCCCCGATATAGTTAAACTTTTGCTACATCATCCTGTATAAAAGAGAAGTTTCCCAACTGCTGTTCTTGCAGCCTCTCTCTTTAAAGGCAGTTTGTGTATTTCCTGGCCATACTGACAAAGGATTTGCCTTTGTACTGTACTGCAGTCCCAGATGGTTTCGTGACCTTGTGCCTTGCAAGGAGAAATTCAGTTGGTGTTCCTCTGACTCTCAGACTTGGAGTTTGTCACTTCCTGAATAACTACATTTCAGCAGCTTATTTGCTGATTTAGAATATATCCCAGGAACAGTATTTTTAAGACATCCTCGTCCCCATTACCAACATAATGAGAACCACTTCTCAACACACGTGGTAAATTCTTCAAAGGAGTGTCTGCTAATAAGTGCTAAAGACTAATTAATTAGAATCAGAAACCTTCCCCATGCTGTAAGAATAAATTCTGCATCTCTCACCCCAGGCTAACTTTAATACAGTGTCACTAATAGCAGACACGCCAACTAATATCCATTCCTCAAGTGGATTTTAAACTACTTTATAAAGACAGATATAAAACAATGAGGAGGAGGTGATAATACTTGAGTATGTAACTGTGTGAATTAAAAGCCCAACCAAAAGTTATCCATCCAAATGCCTTGCACTGTAAGCTCCTCGGAGAAAGAAATGCCTGTGCTTTATTTCATCTCGTGATGAACAGTATATAAATAATTGCTACAGCTCCTAACAGATGTGACTTTGGGTTTGACAAACTGCACAGTGAATCAGCAGTAGGATCAAGGACAGAGTTGAAGTCTGTCCCCTGCATGAACTTGCTGAGCCATTGCTCTACTTTTACCACTGTCTTCACCAATGCCTTAAAATGCTGAATTATTTAATGTTCAGTTTACGTATATAGTTTTTTAGTAGTAAGAAACTTCCATTCAGAGATATCCTGGACACGGGGGAAAGTAAGTCTTTGTTCTAACAGTTTTCTATGCAAACAGTTGATCTTGATTTTGAGTCTTAAAGTATTGTATACCTGGTTGAACCAGCTCTGTGGCAACACTAAATGTGGACACAAGTGATACATGTAGCTACTCAGTACTCTCAGTGTTAAACATGAAATGGTGAAACCGGGTGGATAAATAATGTTAGGGAACTGAGACTACACAAAGGAAACAAAATGGCTCTTGTGCTTTGGAACAACAATAAATTTTGGCCACACAGAAGTCCAGTAAGCAAAACTTATGGAAAGCTGGGAAGTGTTCTCTCGGCTGTTGCTGCACGCACTTGTAGTGATCTCCAAAGAAGCACCACAGCAGTGAATTTGTGTATTATTAAGCTTGAGAAGTGTTTCTGGTGTGCATGCTTACCTGCCCGAACCCCTTCGTAGAAGTCATGGCCTTTCTGAAAGATCATTAAAAAAAAAAAAAAGGCTGTAACATGACAGATTCTATTTATCCCATCTTTCCCTATCCTATATCTGCTTGAAATGCAAGTTTCAAGATTCAATTAAATCCCACTTGTACTGTTCTTTTCTAGGCCTACTTTGTCTTTACTTATTAAAGAGCTCTGTATCTCCTTGCTTAAATGCAGCCATATCTCTTAAAATCAGTATGTTGACCTGCAGCTGATCAGGCACTTTGCCACAGTCCTAGTTCTGTGTAACACCGCAGATCTTTTTCTAAAGAGCTTCACATGATGGGGCTAAGGTGTGTAGTACAAGAAATTCTTTTGAGAAAGGCCAGTCTTCAGGAACTGTGATGTATTCTGCATACTTGGGACACATTGCAGTTAAATGGAATCCTGTAAACATCCAGTTCTTTTTTGATAAAGGTAAATGTAACACTTAAATCCCCGAGCATGCTTCATTAGTAATGGAGCCACAATCCTAGTTTTAGTCAGGCATTACAACATATCAGAATTAGACAGATTTTCACTTCTTTAAATATTTACTTTAACCATTGCAAGTCATTTAATCGGACATATAAAAACCTTATTTTAAAATGTGACACAACTAATAATAAGGATGCCATGGGGAACCCTATAAGGCACTTGTTCAGGCAATTCAGTTAGCAGCTCTGTTCCACTGGAAGGATCACTTTCTCAAATGCTATCCAAGTACTCAGCACTTAGTACAAATAGCACTAAAATTTCTTGCTGTGATAAATTTTTCATAGACAACACTCTTGAAAGGCAGTGATAAACAACTATTTTGCACTCTGCTGCTGGGAACTGAGGCACTGAGGACTAAGTAATTTAAATAGAAAACCTGTTCAAGAACACTAGTTTTAAAATTACAATCCAAATACGAAACTACCTATATATTAATGTTTTCATATTTTTTTAACAGAAGCCTTCTACATTCCCATCTGACCATCATAATTGTAGTGACCTTTGCATTCCATATAATAAATGAAACTAGAAAAAAGTGACAGCCTCACAAACACACAAAGATGGTACTGGATATTAAAACCTATAAATTATAGACCCTTGATGTGATCTACATAAAATTTTTAGCCTCTGATAAACTGGTCCCCCTCTGTAGCTGGAGAGGGACAGGGGGCTCAGCTGTTGCTTACCATGCACGCTTGGCTCAGTCTGTATTCCATCCTGAGTACCTCTTGTAAGCTCATGGAAGCTCCTTCTCTGAGCTGTCTGAGAGTCAGCTTTAAAGATGTTGGTGACATCTTATTAATAGTCTGCGGAAGACATTAACATTATTTTTATTTTCTTCAATTTGGACACATTTGCAAGTCTGTCTTTTGTGCATTTTGAACGTCGTGAAGTAAATGATGGCTCTCTTCTCCCTGAGCTCCCTTTGTGACACCTATTCCTCCTGCTCCCTCCCACCAAGCTGTCACATTAAATGAACTTCCCTGCATAAACTTTGATCAGCAAGATCTCTGGGATGTGTGCCATCACTTGTGGAAAGCGTAGAACTCTTAAGGTCCCACCATTTAAATCAAATTACTACTAGCCAGAGAAATTAATGTAGTCTGAAAGACATTTTCAAGAAGAATCTTTTGATAAGTGAAGGCAAGTGTTACAAGCAATTACACTTTGTTTTTGAGTATCACATATATAGTCTGAATTGCTCTTAGATTTACTGATATTGTAGCTGGTATTAGTATTGCTCAGCATTTAAGTTTTTTTTGGTACAATAGAGTAGTAAGGTAATAATAGAGAGATTGGCAACAAACTTCAAGTCGTTGCTTTACGATCATTTGCGAAGACCAAATGAGATGCAAAGAAGAAAACGATGGAAGAAAATATTACAATAAACCAAACATATTTATCCAGGCTTCTTGTCTGGGATCAACAGATACTGAAGTAATTTAGCCCTACATTACTCTGCTGATAGGAAGCTTGGAGGTCTTGCCTTACTTCTTTTGACAGAAGTACAGGCTATAAATATTGTGCCACAGACAGGATTTGTTTAAGGCACACAAACAAATGCTGTAAATCTGGCTCTCGGGAGTATCCTTTCACGAACAGCATGCCAGTAAACAGTAGGGGGAAATGGGGAGAAAGACAAAAACATAGTTAAGAAAACAGAACTGAGCTTTAAAGCTTCATGGGTTGTGGGGAAAAGAAGCTAAATCTTATTGTTGCTTATCATTGTTTTCTTACTCTAAACACGATCCTCCTTCCTCTGTAAACTCAAATAAAAGCTCTGTATCATTCACAGTACAATAGACATTTCCTGATAATTAGGACATTTTTATCACTATTAAAAAGCAGCAGATGGTAAGATTTGCCTGTTTACATTATTTTCATGGCAGACATTAGGCTCCTTACCACAGACTGAAATGGCAGGTTCCCAGCCATCAGCAGCAACATTTTTTCTAGCTCCCAAATACTCTTCATCCCTCCAGACACCAGCTGATATTGCAGTGACCCATTTTGCCTAGTTAAGCTGGAAAACATGCGATTGCCATACAAGCAGGAGTCTGTGGAACTGTGCCTTCAAAGTACTGGTTCTGTTGTTCTATAACTTGCATGTAACCACTGTGCTTGATAGAGAAGCTGGCAAAGAATGAGCCAACGCTGGCTCTAAGTGCCAACAATTTCTGAGTTCTGGTCAAGCTTTCTGGTCAAGCTTTCAAACAATGAGCTGCCCTTCAGCAGATTAAGAAATCTGCTGTACCTCTAACTACATCACTCTGTAGGTCTCAGATGGGTGGCAGCTCTTAACTGGACCTCTTATTTCCTGTAAGATGCTCTTGCTGGCCTTACCTCTCAACTGGACCTCTCCTCCTCTGAGCTTCAGATTCCATCATTTAGATTAGGAAGTCTTTGCTCAGACCAGGTTAAATGGTATGCATGGTACAGCCAGATGGTTCCAGGGCTGAAATGGTCACGGCAAGTTCTTTCTGATCAAAGCAAGCATTGGAATGGGGAAGATCTGAAAACAGCACTTAAGGCAGCTGCTAGATGCACTAGACTGGTTATCTTGGCATATCAATGAGGCTGAAGGTGGAGGAGGTACTGACATAAATCAAGCTGGAGGAAGAGGAACACGGCAGGAAAATGGGTAGGTGTAATTGCAGAAAAATGAGTCACCAGTGTAGCTATAAATACATTCTCTGTACAAAGAGGAGGGGACTGGTGCTAGGGAACAAGCCTGATAAGAAGACAGAATAGGCTGGAGTGGGGAGTACTAAAATGCAAAGTCGTCTCCATAGAAGTATTTGACATCTATTCCAGTATCTTTCAAACCATCTTGATTTTGACACAATGATCCCAAAAGCTCTAAGCTGAATTTGCAGTAGACTGAACACCAATAAAATACTATCAGAAGGTGACTGAATTAAGTGGCACTGATACAATGGAGTCCCTTACAAGAGTAAAAGTGGTAATAGAGACTTTCTTTCACTCAAAAACCCAAAAACCTCCCAGAGATTCAGTGCATCACTCCCCTTGTGATAGATGAAGACACCCATCACTTACTTTCTGAGATATCACTGCATTTGTTCAACCACAGGGAACAATGGTCCTGAAGGAGCTTTGACCATGTATGAGGAGTATCTAGCCAAAGCTACACAGGAAAGCTGCCTAAGGACAGAACATCGCTCTTACTGGTCTGCTAACAGTTCCAGAATGCTGCTTTGAATTCAACACTACCAAACTTCATTCCTGTATCTACCTCACCTGTTTGCTGCACACACATTAAAGTTTCTGGAGGTATTATGTGCTTCCCAGCCTGACTAGTAGATCTGGACAATGTGTCTTGTAATTCTTAGTCTGCAGGGTCCTGCACACTACACTGGCACTCATTCAGTAACAATGAAGGATTTTAAACCATGAAGTGTCAGTGCTCAAAAGGTGCAGTGTCCTGCCAAAAAAGCTCTAAGAAAGCATTATGTGAAAACCAAGTCAAGTATCTGATGCTTTTCAGGTTTTGACTCCACATGTTTACTTCATCCCACTAGAAATGCTACATCTGCCACTCAGATTAAAGCTTTTTGGCTCCTGTAAATCCTGAAAACAAAGTAGCACTATGAAGTTAAAGGCTTGAAAACTACTGAGTTCAAAGTGTTAGTTCTCTAGCTTCCTACCTGTTCGTAGCTGGGTTCAGAATGTGCTGTAAATCATGAAGTCATTCTCAAGTAGAATTTTAACAACTTTATATTCTTCTTCAGGCTATATTTCAGTATCAGATATGTGACAGCCTGCCAAGTAAGCATGTTTTGAAAGTAAAAAGCAGGAGTACTGTAGATCAAAGAGACCAGGACCCTTGGGATAGCATGGCTCACAGCATACTTGGATTATGGCAGAACTAGGAGTTCTATTTTATTAACTCTAAAAGGTATCTGTTGATCCAAGGTACAAGGTGAATGTACCAAGGGGTACCTCCAAATTAGGATATTCGTATTAAACTTTCAGCTAGGGCTTATTCCATAAGATTACTTATCCATATAATAAATATGGGGATAAAGAAGGGGAATAAGCATAGACATTGCTGTTACTGAAGCAGCTGATCCAGTATTTATCAGTTGGCTTCGCTGTTGCTCCTGTACCTGGACACTAAAGTGAAACCTTGGTTTCACAACCCTGCCTAATCCTACTGCTTAGCACAGCATGTCTGCTGTCAGAAACTCCTCTGAAACTTAAGGATTGGTTCAGACTAAAGTCTTGCATCTGCTAGAAAATGTGGGATTTGTTTCACGGGGTTTTTCCCACGAATTTCTGCATGGACCAAAGCAAGTCATACTAACACAGTCTTATCTCTTGAACAGAACAGACAATTGTTCTGAAAGTCTGGTCAACTCCAAGGACATTCATTTATGAATCACATGAAAGCAAAAAGTTGTTATAAAGTCCTATTAAAGACATGAGATAAGAGAACTGAAGAAGCAACAAAATTGCCTTTTTTTGTTGTTGTTCAGGAATTTAAAAAATCAGTTACACAAAATTGTAACTTTGAAGTAGATGACCTAGTTTTAAGTTCTAAATTAAAACTGTTAAACAAATGTACTATATATAATAAACAATAAGGAAAAAGAACAAATAATTCTTGGTTGTTTTCAACATCCACTGAACCTAATCAATATAATACAAACAGATAAAATTTGTATTCTGGCACCAACTCATTTGACTGCTTTATCCAATGAAACTTGAATACTAGGGGAAAAAATTAGTTTTCCCTTTTATTCAATTTCGCTTTTATAAGACATATGCTAAACTTCTTGCAATGTACTAGATGTACTAGTTGGCACAAAGATAATCTTAAAACTTCCTTTCTCAAAAACTGTTTGATAGTTCCAGTGACAATGTGTTACATTTTGAATTAAAATTTTTTTAAAAAAAGCAACAGGATACCTAATGTGAATGCTACCTTAAAAAAATTCCTTCTGTTCATATCAAAGTCAGAGATGATGGATGTTTTATTTTATTATTAAAGGAGGATTTCTTCTGTGAGCTGTAACTAAAGTTCAAATGACCCTTTTGTTGGAAAAATGCTTGAGTTCTATCCAGTTGTAGTATTTCACTAGCTCCAAACCAAACTTTTACAAGGCACCTGAACACAGATATTTCAAAGGAAAAAAAGAAAATACACACATTATTTATAAATGAATGCAAGTTGCTTCTTGCTTTTGAGGCTGAAGTATGAATTATGTGTGTAGCATTGCTGTATGTTTTTTGAGTAGTGACTACATCCAACACTCAGAAATGCATTAAAAAGATCAAAAAGTACTTCATGATTATAAATTTTTTGCTGTTTATCCAAATGAGATCTCTGGAATGGAAGAAAAACAACAACACTGTTCTGGCACTATTTTATTCCAAGCCTTGGCAATAAAATGAGAAGCTATAGAGGGAACACTTGTTCCCAACAACCCCCTGACTGTGAGGAGGGGAAAAGAAAGCAGAATTTGGTTTTTTACTAGATTACAGTTTTATGCACCGTATGATGGTGCTCACATTGTGTGATTTTAGAGGAATACTCTCGTCTGAGTAGAACTACTGAGAATCCCTCAGGACTATGTGTGAGAACCTGAGGCTCTCAGTCCAAAACCCTGTAGGGTGACTAAAGTCTGCCCTATGATAAGAAACCATAAAACCAGACTTAAAATCTCTAACAAAAATGACATAGAAGAAATTACCTCTAGCTGCTTCATGGCAAAAGGAGAACCATCTTGCTTTAATTTTTTAACAATTTCTTCCATACTGTTTGCTGAAAAAAGACTAAAAGAAAAAAAATTAGTTAACAAGCTGCTTTAGTCTTCCTCTTACCTCTGAAGGGTCAGTAACACTGACATTAGAAACAGAGCATAACCAGCTGATATGGCTTTTCTTAGCAATGTCTTCCATGCTGTTCAGTTTCAAATAACTCAAGCATCTCCTTTTCCTTTACAAATCTCTAGTGCTTCAGTAAACCGCACTAACTCTGATATTTATCTATAAATTTCAATTGCCACCATCAGTCTTAGCTGTATCTTTGTAACATATCAAATCTTTAGCTACCAGCTCCATTCTACTGGTTTGGCGTCAGCATTTTTTATCTCTAAATGTAGTTATTGCCATCCTTCTTCCGGAGTTTTAGCTCTTTCTTATCACTCTCACTTATTTCTCCTTCCCTTTCTGATACACAGAAGTTCCAAGCTATCATAGAAATGGCCTTAACCCAATGAGTACTATAAATGTGTTAGGTAACATTTCCTGTTCAACTGAACAGTTACTCTCACAAATTCCCATCCAGTATCTACAGAAAATGCTCATTTTAATGTGCCATAGGCTACAAATCAGGCTACTCTGCCCATGCACTGATGAGTGAAATACGTAATGACCTTCAGATCCTAAAGACAAAATGTTACTTAAACTTGTTCTCTCACCCTGTGAAATACTGTTACTACATTTAACTTCATGTTCTCTACTCACAAGAATAAAAAATTTAAAGATTGCTGAATACCTGTTAATCTTCTCCATATGTTCATCAAGTACAAACTTCTTTTCTTGATCAATTGTGCACTATTTAAAAAGCAAATACATATTTTACTTGGTTATTTTAGACTGAAAAGTGTATCAGCACCGAAAAATTTCAGTGACTTGTGTTCCAGAAATACCATATCATAAATGAGCACTTAATATTCATAAGACAGTGCCATTTTTAACGAATTACAACTTCACAGTGTGTATATATGAACTTGTCACTTTATCCTGTGAATGTTAAAGATGTTGCCTCATACTGCAGTGCTTGCTCTGAGCTACTATGTATGCATATTTGTCTGGGTGGTTACCTTGTACACAAGTAATTCTGATTATTCTAGCAAAACACTTCTGTGCAACACACCGAGAAAGTCAGTGTAGATAAATCTACTCAAAAATCTGAGATTGTTTTCAAAAAAAAACCCTTTCATTTTCTCTAAAAATATACAGGCCTATGTTTAGGCATTTTTAATGACCAAAACAAAAAAAAAAAGGCATTTATCTTCCTTCTCTTTTCTATGTCATTTAACAAAATTTTATTTAGACATACAAAGTGTGTGATAGATCCATTGGCCTTCTGTGGGAAGACTGTCAAAAGTTTCCCATCTTCTGGCATTAAGAGGTTTGGGACACAAGCAGATGTTTCAGGAACAGCAGCTGAAGCTGAAAAAGGTTCCCTGGCATTTCAGCTCTGATAACTAAAAATACAGAGTTTCCTTTTCCATTCAGTGTCATCTTGTAAAGCGGGATACTGCAACATATAATCACTCCTATTTCATAGCGTTCTGTTTTGTCAAAATAATCAGTACTATGATGTAAATTAGCTTATCTCACTTCTTTTTCTAATTAAACTTATTTATGAACTTAGTAATTACGAAACAGAAATAACAAGAGTAGACACAGCTCATTTTAAAGCTGAACAACAGCAGAGTAATAGACTGAATAACACTGAATACTGGTTTGACTCCAGAAGTTTTCTTTCTTTTGAAAGAGAACTGCAATGCACATCAAAAGAGTTAAAATAGTCACTGATTGTAAAGGCAAAACCTTTTATTTTCATGCCCATTGTTACATGGGGCTAACAAGTATTATGGATAGAGTGCAGAGTTAGGAAACTCGTTATTTTCAACCATGAAAAAAGATAATCAGTAGCATGGATACAAAAAAGAATGTCTACATATATCAGTTTTGCTTGATTTCAGTCATTTCAGATTACCTTCATGTGGTAAGAGTCCAATAAATCCGCAATTTTTTCTTTTGAAGGAGATTTCAGTGCTATCAGGTCTTTCTCCAAGGCAGGTAGCTATTAAAAGTAAGATTTAATTACAAGTAAGTAAAACAAAACACAGTACTTGGGTTAATAATATGGGAATAGTAGGATATATGTATATAAACACCCCCTCATCCTCCCCAACTTTCTGACAGACCTTAAAGAAGTACAAAGCAAACAACACAAAGAGACAAGAGTTCATGTGTCAGTGTTGAACCACTCAAACTTAACTATGTCTGCAGGGACCAGCAAAGAAGTGCTTCCCAAGCAGCCCCCAATGCAATGCTGCAGCTGCAGCAGGTAAAGCCGGGCTGCAGCAGCCTGAGAGGAAAGAACACGTTAATGGGGTGTTACCTTGACTGCAAACTTTGCAGTTGTATAAATCTCTAGTTTCATACACTTTTGTCTAAACTGTACAATTTTTTGAGCAACTTCCATTCTGCTGAGTAGATCATGCCCGTCCAACAGTGGAATTGTAAAAACAGCACTATTTGCTCCTTCCTTCAAGCAAAGCTGTCACCAGCTGGCAAGTGTTAGAAGGACAGCTTGAGAGCGTCTCACTGTCCCTGTTTGCAGGGCATGGCCAGCTAATGTAAGTGCGCCTCTGCAGACACTCGTGTTGGTAACAGGGTATTGGGGTGCTGAAACCCCAAACCTGTCACTGTGGCTGTGGGCTGTGCCCTGGCCAGCACTGTTGGCACCTTACCTTTTCAGATTCTACAAAATGTGTAGCGATGCCAGCTTTCAGCACATCTCTTCCTTTCAGCCTGCATCCTGTTAGTGCGAGGTAATAGCCAACCTTTCCTGAGAGCCTTGGCAAGAAATACCCTCCACCTACATCAGGGAAAAGGCCTGTAATAAACAACACAAAACAAAAGTGAAGGGAGAAGATCTTGTACTAATCATCATCTTGTACTAGTAGCAATTTTTTCCTTGTCTCACTTTCATCACCCTTACATAGGCACAGCAACCTTGCCCATATTTCTCCTTTACTTGGCTTGACATCTCTGGCATCAAAACCCTTCCTAAAAGCAAACTCTTGAACACTTTCCAAACTTCATCCTTTCCACTGGCACATACTTTACAAACATACACCAAACGATAATATTTATTCTGTTTGCCGACAACTCGAGACAATTTTAGGTGCTTGAAAAATCAAGTGTGCTCTCAGCAAAGGAACAGAAGTGACACAAAGAATTGTGAAATAATTTGTGCAAACTCAAATTGGACACTGCTTTTTCACTGAAATCTTTTATTATGATAAAAATATCAAACACTGATGAAGTGCCTCTTGCACAGCTCGGTTTGAACAGATTTTGGGGCTGAGAATTCAACAGTAGATCAACAATATTGCCAGGGTCTTCCTGAAGGTGGAGGCACAAGATGCTGACTTAGTACTTGGCTCTTTGACAGGACTGTGACTAAGCTGAAATTAAAAGAAAATTAAACTCTCCAGTTTAGTAACTGTCTTATATACCTTTTAAAATCTACAGATTAGGGTAATTGTTTAAAAATTCAAAGCTGTGAACAGAATTTAATATACTTTTAAAAGTTGTATTGGAGAGTATCTACCTTCTGTTGTATATGTTGATCACTAAAAAATAAATTTAGACACTGTTTTTAATGCACTTAAACTTGAGAAAACTTCAGCTTAGCTGTATTGATTCCAGAAATCTGAATGCATAGAAGCAGGGTCTAGTTATTACCCTGAAATCATGCCAACAGTGCATTCATGGAACTTGAAAGTCTCTTAAAGAAATTAAAGGTGTGCTGTTTTTTTTTCACTTTCAGAGAATAAATGAACCATGAAAACAGATGAAAAAGAATACAAATGAGCAATAAGAAACTCGTAAGACACTAGCCAAAGAAGAGATATTAACTGGGAAAATTCAGATGTACATAAGGAGTTTAAATGGGGCTCTGATAGAAGATGGTAATTTGTCACTCAAAAGTAATTGCTTTTGTTCACAAAAGAGTCAATGTACGTATTACAGAAAGACCCTATTCCCAGTATTTCAAGACATGGGAAATTAGTGGTCCCTGAACAGTCCTCGCCCTTGGATGGAGTAAGGGGAGGTTTCTTTCAGACAGCTGCTCTTCAGCGTTTCCCTCTTAATAATCTTAATATCTAACCCATCTCAGCTTCTCCTCTAGCTCCCTCTTTGTCTTTTTTTTCTGCTGCTTCTAATACATCAAAACGTTGGTTTTAGGAGCTACTTCCTTTCAGTTACAGCTGTAGTATTCTATTCCCACTGATGTGTGTGCTGTGATTAATAGATTTATTCCTTATCCCCCAGGCTACTGAGACATACAACTCTTCTGAAATGCTGAATGCTTGCTGACACCCTTTAAAAGCCCTAAGCTGTATTAACTCCAATTCATCACCTACCTTCTTATTCACCTGTACTCACATTCTCAAATACTCTATTCTACATTGTACCTTCTCAGCTTGAGCCATCACAACACTGATGCCAAGACTTCTATTTAGTTTTATGTTTCTATTCATCTGTCTCCCCTTGGATATCCTTCTACTGCAAAAAAAAAAAAAAAAACAAAAAAAAAAACCCAACAACCTAGCCTCATTTCAAAGTAAAACTTGTCTTTAAAATGCCCTCCAAAGCAAAAAGGCAATTACATTATTCTTTCCATCCACTGGAACAACAACAGCAACAATATTTTTTCTTTTTGCTGTAGTAAAAATAATATTGATGCTGGACTACTGTTCTCCCCACGCTCCAGTGCATTTCCAGAGGAAAAACATCTTTCTATTGGAATCCATAGTGCCCTTCCACTTGGCCATACACAGGAAATCAGTTCTAAATAAACTGTGAAGTTGATTACCTTAAGTTGCTTTAGAGGCAAATAAACCTAAATTGAATGAAGGTTTCTTTAACTAAGGAATTTACAAACAGGATTAGTGAAGATCTACCTAATCCACTTTAAACTTACTTGGTTGCATAAACATAGTCTGCTATAGCTTCTATTGTATGTTCAATGCTCCTGTCTTCCTTTTTCTCTTATAATTTTACTCCTCTTGTCCATGTTCTACATATTGCTCTTAGTTCTCTCAGTAACGCTTCTCATATCTTTGCTACTGGGGTTCTCTTAATGTGTTCCATACTTGATTTTTGGGTTTTTTTGCTAGCATTTAGCAATCATTTCTCAATTTCCTAGTGAAGTAAGAGAAGAGCTGTGGTCCTGCTGGGCTACCCAGGCCATGAGCCTATGCCTGTACTGCTGACTTGCAGTCTGTGCTCTAACACAGGTGCAACATGCTCTGCTGCAATCCCAAAGGTGCAACTCTGCATTTCCCAGCAGAAGAAAGGCAGTGCTGCTACATTCTTACCTTGTCTGGCAGCGGAGGTTGGGAATTTATTAGTACTGACTTCTAGAAAGCTAAAAACTTAGCAGGGATATACAAGAAAGTATCCACTATTAGTGTAACATCACCTCAAAGCCAAGATCTTACAATACTTTCATCATTTTTTCTCCCCACCAGTGGTTTTTCCACACCGTCCTACTTCTGTGCTGCTTTCCAGTGCTTTATCTCATCTATGTCCAACTCCTACAATCTAGAACTGCTTTTTCTTTCTATTTGCTAAGTGGCATATTTATCTATATCCTTTTATTTATGGCGGCATACAAATACAGAATAACTCTGTGAAAATGGAGCAGCTGAATGAAAGCTTTGTTTTCATTTCACAGCAAAGGTGTCATGCCTACTGAAATAAGTGAGCACATAAAAAAACAATTATTACAGTATCTAGAGAGCTAGACATTTTAAACACACCCCACAGAGATCAAAACAGCCAAGCCTTTAAATCCAAACAGATTCCAGTGGTTTTACTTCTAAGTGATCCTAAAAGGGGTTTAATTACTTTCTTTCCTAAGCAAGTTCTAAGCTTTTCTTTCACATGTCTTCACAGTCTATTTTTGTTTAAATAAGCCCTTGTCAACACAAGAAATCTGTGTAAAGTACATAGTTTTTGTTAATAAAAAACTACCCATATCTTTACCTTTGAAGAAGGAAGTGAAGGTATGTTTATTATTAGAATAATTTCGTATGCCAATGAACCTCTCTGTTTAGTTAAAAAAAGACAAATACAAATTGTTTACTTCAAATGGTTTTCATATACAACAACTGATTATAAACTTCAGAGTTTATAAAACTCATGTTGTATTAAAGCTTAAGCTTAGTTTACTAAGTTTTTCTTCAGCAGAAAAAAAATACTTGGAGGGCTGAAATAGCTTTTGGTTTTTTCATCCCAACTTCACCCGTTTGAAAAATTACATTACATTTATCAGCTAGCAGGAATTGCTCTAATATTTTTTTCAGGAATTAAAATGATAATGAGCTTGTTTATATTTGGGTGGTTTATTATGCTTTATTGTGCTTGACAGTTGCATCAGGAGAGTTCACTTTAATTGGACTCACTTTTCTTAAGCCATAGCTTAAGTAGTATCTTTACGTAGCTCTCAGATACATTTCTTTTGTACCTCTCAGAAACTGTAGGATCAAACATTAGAAAACACAAGGTACATGTTGCTATTTAAAAGAACAAAAGGCGACAGTGAAGACACTCTGATCTTGCCTAGACACAATCTGTGCACTATTGTAATGGCTCTACATTAATAATCTACAAGAAAAGCTGGAATTCCAAAATCTGTCTCATTAACATTGCAGAGCAGCTTGTAGTACACCCAGTTTGACTCATACCCAGTTCCCAAGGTAAAGCTGACGTACCTTCCCTGGGAGCTTCAGAATTTATCTGCCTCCATGTAGCAAGACTTGATTCCTTTTTAAAAAGTTTTATCCTGACAGCCTTTGTGTCAGTCTACACAGTTAAGAGTCTCAATGACCAACTCCCAGAATGCAGATAAGTTTCCGATAATTTAATAGAAAATACTTTCCATATATGGCCATCTCCAATTCCCTTTTAAAATTCTTTCCCTACCACCAAAGCATTCAGTCAAAGACATTTCATCCTGATTACACAAACAGTGTAATCCTAAATTACCCTAAAACACATTAACATGTGATAATCTGTTAAAACGCTTACCTATTGCTGTTTCTGGCATGGCGAAAATAGTCTTTTCTGTAGCAACTCGAAAATGTCCATGGACTGAGACACCAACTCCCTATAAGCAAAGGACACAGTTATAAAATTACTGGGAAAAATAATCACAACCACAATCCTATGTAACATACCTCTTGCTCTGCTTTACAATTTCAATAAAATTAGATTTAGATGCACAGCTCAACAAAATATTAAAAGGCTGGTTCAGATGCTAATAAAGCATCATATTATCTTCATGATTTGGCTGAAATAGTTTTCTATGCTTTGAAAGATGGGTGAGTCATATAGAGAACAACTTCAAAAAACCATGAGTGACCCTGTTATCTCCATTGGACTACTAAGGGAGTTGACATCGTTTTGCTAATGTTCCTGCATCTATAATTTCTGCACATACTTTAAATCGCCAACAAAAAAAAAGCCAATACTTTTGGAAAATACATAAACTTCACAAAGCTGTCATCCTAACATTTCAAAAGAAATAATAATTAACTGTTCTTCTAATGTGGTAATTACCTACATTATAAACACAGAAGTATTTCAAGCAGAAAAAGCCTTCAGCATTATTGATTAAAATTCAAAATATGTGGTTAGAAACTCACTTTTTATCCTGGGCACTTGTGTTCACCAAGTCAGTAATGGTATTCACATTTCTAAGTATCTAGCACTCTTCTCTAGCAGCCTGTCCTGACAAAACACCTCCCTCAAAAGCAGAAGAGTGTCTGGTGCTGTCTATGCCATATTTTGTGATTTAGGTAGTAAGCAGCAGCAAGGCCCAATTAAAAAAAACTCACTTCGCACAAAATAAATTTAATTTAGATAAATCTTCAAGAGGCAAACTGACAAATAAAACCAAAAACAGTTATCTCAAAAAGTTACTATTACTTCATAATAATATTTGAAGCAATCCAAGAATATCTAGATAACAGGGCACAACCACAACATACATATTGAGGACTCACTTCTCCTTACACTTACCTACATGATGCTTGTCAATAGAAATGTGTGTTTGATCCTATCTGGAGATAAAACCCTCTGCTGAATACTTCACAAGAAGTTATTTCAAACAAATATTCTCTCTCTCTCTTCCTTTCCACCATTTCCGTTTACTTCCGTTCCTCACTGTTAATTTTCCCTTTGCTCAGTCCTTCCAGCCATCCATGTTTAATGTTAAAACTAAGATGTCTTAAAAATCATTGGCCAAAAGTCAGTGTCTGATGAGGACACAAGAGATTTTAAATAATGTTTTTAATTGTTTAAATACTAGAAAAAGGGCACTTTTCCCAACTAAGGCTATTAGCCTCCACAAATATCTTCACAGTATTTCATACTTCCCATCAAAAACAGTGAGATTAACTGGGTGATACTCCCTTGGATGAGCAGTATGTATTTGACAGGTTTTCAAGCTGAGAGTAGAACTTTTCCTTTTGCTTATCTACAGAGATCTTTGATTGGGTTTTACATCAAAATTTTTTAAAAGTTATCTCAATTGAATATAAATTAAATTTCCTCTCACCCTTCCCTGGCTTGTCTTACAATTCTGCCCAACAAGAAATTAATTTATAATTTTAGGGTGATACACAACTAAATCTGAAAATATTTTCAAGTTTCTTCTGTGAAATGACTATCTGCCACTCTCAGGTTTTAACAGAGATGTATGAAGTTTTTAAGATTCCACTTTAATTTCCTGAGAAATGCACCCATAGGGTAAGTGGTTATCAATCTCAATCTTATATTCAGGAACTAAGCCAAATGTATTCACATGAAGCACTGCTGTTCCAAGGAGGCGAATGGGATTTGAGCAAACATCTGAATCTTATTTGCACAGGGTAAAACCTTATGTCTCATCCCTTATCTGTCCTTTAGCCCTTTGTCTGAGCACTGGTGAGATCTCTCTGAGCAGCAGCAAGAGCAATGGGCATATGTTTAGTTCTCCTGAAAATGCAAAGCTGTGTTCGCTTCCGTGGCACACTGTTTCACAGTTCCAAAACTCTGAAATGAAATGTAAATGTGACTTCATCACTTCCAACTTTTTTAATGTCATAATAGCATATTTTCACTGCATTAAAGCCTGCTGTTATTTTTATGCATGTTCAGCAATAACAATGACCTTTTGATAAAGATAATGAAATAAAAATCATGCCCATTTTGGTCTTTCTAACGCTTAAATTAGTATTTTCTAATCTCATATCTAAAAATACAAACACCATCTATCTCAAAGGACTGGTTCTGGCTTGTTTTCTAGACAATCAGAATTTTATTTAAGGACTCAAATTTTTGGCTTGAGTATTAAGTAACAAAGATTTGAGTGTGAACTCCATGAAGAGAGCTTCTCTTTCAAGCTTGTTCTTTTTTTAGAGTGATAAAAATAAATGTTGAGTTTTAATAATAGAAAATTGAAAGACGTAATTTTCTTTTGAAATAAGTAATTAAATCAGATTTCACTTTCTCAAGTGCTTAAGCCATAATTGGACTTGTTTTCTAGACAGCCTTCGAGTTTTATACCATAGATAACAGCCTTATTTCAGATGTATATTTAAAAGACTGAAACTATATTTTCTTTTTATTCATTATTAAGTGGTGCAAATATGTTCTTGCTGCTCTGAAGATCATTTCTAAGTAATCCAATATTAAGATAAAATTGGGAGAGAAAAACTAGTTAAGGGTACAAATCCCAGTAACTTCTTTACTGGTGTTCATATGCGCTTTTTTGTTTACTTGTAACTTCCAAAATGGTTAACATATCACTGCATGGGTTTAACCTTCTAGATCTAACACAGAAGGCAGATACTCATTAGTTCAATATATCCCGTGTAAAGAACAACCCAGTCAGAGGACTAAATGATTCCTCCTTCATTTCTGGATTTTCTAATTTCATTTCGTTTTAATTTTGATTTGTTGAAATCTTACATAGTCCCCCCTAGAAGACCCTTCACACCATTAAAAAATCTTCAATTGGACTGTGTTCATTTCACCAGGTACTTCCAGCATCTACACACACAAGTCCTAATGCTATAATATCTTTATCAAAATACACTTTATCCTGCACTGTCAGAGTTCTACTTTTAATGATCTTATATACTAAAGGTGATGTTTTCCTTCAGACTTTTCCAAGGTAATGCACTCCCATGGTCAATCAGGCTTTTACTGGGTGGAAACTTCTTTTCCCATTGACAGCTGAATGTTTGAATTTTGTAAAGGATATTTACAGAACGAGACTAGAAGTTAAGGAGAATAAAGACATTAACAAGCAACAAATTTAAACTACTGGGCTGGTTTTGGCTGAGATAGAGTTAATTTTCTTCACAGTAGCTTCTTCATGGCATGGGACGGTGTTAGTCTCAGTGTACCTGAGGGAGGCACATAATTTTATAGGCAGTTCAGTCTGAATTCATCAACAAGCTTACGAAAAAGAATGTAGAGTATCTGATTTTTATTTCCCATACAAGACTGCCTACTCAGTGCTGCATTTCAAAAGTCATTATGTGACTGTGTATAGAAACTTTATCACTGATTTCCATTTTTTTTCTCATGATGAATACAGAACATTATTACAAGTATTTTTCTAATGAAAAACAAGGTGACCAACAGATGAAGAAATGAAATACAGCTACTGTGAATCTTTTGTGTCCTGAAGGCTGTTTTATCTTAAATTGAGAATGACCCACATTTAGTAAATCAGAGAATTTATCACATCTAGGGAAGTTATTCAGAAATTGAGGGCCACCACAACAGAAAACAACAGAGCAAAAGAAATGCTCCCTTCCTGAATGACATACTCAAACATCTGCCCACATGCAGAAATCAGACCTCTGTTACAGCAAAAGCACACATCACACTTAGCTATTTACCAAATAATCTAACTCAGACTGTAAGCAATGCATAGGCAACACAATAAAAGAATCATAAATAGAAAAGGCCTTCAGGAATATTGCTTGTGTCACCTCCACCAGGCTGGTAAATAAGTTTTAGCTGTTTGAGTAAGCACTGTTTTGATAATACCAATATTGACTGCAGTGAAAGTCCTATTGTAACAGCTCCCATCTAGTGACTACACTTGTTCCATTTTTAACTGCATGAGAATAGCTTCTGGTAGAGCTAGAACCAAAAAAAAAATGTAGCAATCAATTGAGCATAACACAACAAAAGGCAAATACGTCTGCATACAAATGAGCAAAAATAGCCAAGGTGCAGCAAAAATGTTTTCAAAGGCAAAGCAAGTGAGTGGAATTGATTCAAGAAACAGCAGGAGCTTATAGCTACGTTAGATCAAAAATCATGGATGTAAGAGCATTACCCCCTGCATCCAGACAAAACGAATCTTAAACTGAATCAAAATTAATCTTTGTTCATCATTAATGTTATGGCCGACTCCAAAGAGTATAATCCATTTTCATCTGCAGATACTAACAGACAAGATGACACTGTGAACCAGAGCAATGCAGTGTGACAGATCAATCTGGACACAAAACATCACTTTCTTTGGCTGTTGACACATATATCAACTCTATACAAGTATTTTACAAATATCATTAAAAACAGTGGGTATTGTGAACTTTTCAATAATTTAGTGTGGTATTTTAAAACATAAAATATTGATGTGATATAATTTAAATACGAAATATTAATTTCCATATACTGATTAGGTATTAGAGAGTCTCAGTCCAAATTGCTGCAGACACATGGAAGCACAACGAGCTGCCTGGAGACAGATTATCTGTAGTAATATCTGATGTCTCAGTCTTGTTCTTCCGACCCCTAAGTATTTAAACAAATTGATCCAACTACATGAATAGTAATCATTTAGGTCAGGTTCTTCTCACAGGGAAACTTAGGGAAAAAGAGACATAGGCCATTCTATGCACCAATGCTGCTACAGTGAGTGTCCTTTATCAACCGGATTTAGATAGACTTTTTAAAAGCCCTGGTTTGATTTTTCTACTGCAAGATCAAATTTTCAGTGATCACAAACAATTTTTACTAGGGTAGCTATCATAATCTGCACAATTTTTTATGGACACAAGACTTGTTCTGCAACAGAAAAAAAACAGAAGATGTAAGAAGACTTGGATCTGAAAAGCCTGTAGCTTTTAATTAGTAGCAAGTGCAACTTTTTCTAGTTTTACATTTGAAAGCATTCTTTTTATCACAATTTTCTTTCTTTATACATAACTGGCCATGTGTTTTCAGAAAAAAGATAGCAAATGTGGCTTTTTGATTGTTTCTAAAATTCTGTAAGGAGCTCTCCCTTTGTCCCTCCTGTACCACCTAAAAAAGTAGCTACTGCAAGAAATCTCTGTGTCCAGCTGATCACATCTTTATGTCTGCAGAGAGGGCAGGCAAGTAGGAGGGAACCTGTTTCAGCAACTTGCATCAGTGCACAACTGAGCTTTTAGGTTTTTATCTTAAAATTGAAGAAACACTTCTTGTTCTTAAAGACAGGCATGTGCATCAGAACTTTAGTTAAACAGTGGCACAGTTATTTGGGATAACAGGAGTGAATCCAGAGGATTTTTGTAATGATGCTCCATTTCTCTGAAAAAAGTGCTTAGAAACTGTAAGACTGATTGAAAGTCTGACAACTCAAGGAGAAAATGAGCACTCAAATTCTTCAAGAATTGAGGAAAATGAGCAGAAATATGACAGGATGGAGAAGCAGGCAAAGATAATTCCCTTTAGAACTTTTATTCCTTGATCTAGAATAAAGGGAAGGAGAGGGAAATAATGAGGTAACTCTTAATATGAGGCTAGGCAGGTACACAAAGGCCTAGAATTAAAGACAAATAGCAGGACTTTAAGCATGCGAGAGTCTGGTGTTAAATGGAAAGAACAAGTCTGTGCAGAAGCCAGAAAAAATCTGTTATTGTAGTGTTAGGAGAGGGAGAGAAAAGGAGTTTTACTTACTGTATCAGTACTGAGCTCTAATTTAAAATACTTGTATTCAGGACAATGCTTTATGATAAGCCCTTTGGGAAATAACATCCCATTCAAATCATTGAGCATTCAGTGGTTACTTTTTGTTGATGTCAAGAGCTGCTGACATTCTACTCCAATTAGCCACAAAATGAAGAGCACCGTTTATCCCTGGGATTGTACACCAGAGCCAAGCAGGCAGAGCAGCGTGGCCAGATGGCAAAGAGACTGGAACAGCAGCAAGGAGTGAACCCTTCCTTAGGATTGCCTCAGCATTGTTTTCAACACCCCACATTTCAGAAGATAAGTGGTGCACAAGTCAATCTCACGATTTGTTTATACTTGCAAAATCTGTATTTGATTTCACAGTAAAAGCTGCCTTCAGCTCAGAAACACTGGCAACAAAACAGGCCACAAGCTTCTCCGTGGTACACAGGCACGAGGGAGGGGGAGAGGGGGACAGGCAGGGAGGGAATTGGAAAGCAGCTTATCTAGGTTTAGTAGGACAATTACTTTTGCTTCAAGGCTGATCTTAGAGTGTAAATTAAAACAAAACTGAAGATGTTCCAGAGCATAATGGCTGACGAGGCATGACATACTTGTAAAAAAGAAGAAAAAGAGTAAGAATTGAGAGAAGTCCCAAGAAGTACTGACATTGAATGAATTCAGTTCAAGGAAGAAGATTTAACATAGGTTCCAGTTTCCTAGGCTTAAAAAGGGCTAAAGGCGTAATAATGTCCATTACAATAGAGAAGTACTATGTAAAACCATAATTTTTCATGAGTTTTCATATGCTGCAGCTAGTCACCCCAAACCCCATATGTATACCTTTATTTATGTATATTGGTAACTATTTAAGCAGAATTTCTATGAGGTGCAATAAAATTTGCACCCCAAATTCAAACACAAATTAATAGCTTTGTTCTGTGGGCAATAACCACTTGTAAATACACATTCCTGTAATTAAAACTTGTATCACACATGGGCAAAAAAGTGAGATTTTATCGATATGGTTAATCCTAATGTTTCCTAGCTTTTGAATGTTAGTCTCCAATGCTGCTATCTACACTTCTGAGTAAGTTACATGCACACAACTTATATAAATAGATATCTATTGGTAGTGAAAGGAACATTCCTACAGAGTTACAGCTGCACAATCTGGATAAAAATGGGACAGGATAAGGACAGCTATTGGTCAATCGCAGCTCCTTTGTGTACTAAAATTCTATTGACTAAAATGGATAACATACAAGCTGCTTATGACATCACTACCAATTAACTTGAGAACAAATATTAATGTAATAAGAATTGTTGACCAAATCCTGCTGAAGTGTAAATGTAGGCATTTGTAACTATTGGTAGATGTGCCAGCAGGTCCTGAGATCTGATTTACAAGAAAAGGCAGATTCCTCTAACAATGTCAGCATCTGGAATGTTTTGCTAAAAATTAAATGGCACTGATGTGAAAAAGAGCTAAAGCTAAATATTGCCTACTGAGTTCACTCTTCTACTACAACACAGATGCAGTAATTCTGATCCTGTATTCCACAACTGAAGCACAGGTAGATGCACAATACAATGACTATTTCCAAACCATGGAGTAGGTTCAGGAATTTGGCTGCATGTGTTGCCCTGGAGCACCTGCATTACCCCTTGATTAAAATGACATCACTCATTAAGCAGCATTCCGAAAAAGCTTCATGTTTTGAACTGCAGTGTTTGTGATGCTTCCCCATCCACAGCATAGTTTCCTTTCACTAACAAGCAAGGGAAGCACAGCCTAGATGATTTCACTGGGAAATGGAGGGCACCATCCTCTGAAACAATACTAAGAGTTACCAGCAGTTTGCAATAAAACTGAGAGGGTACCCCAGCTGAGGTCATGCAGAAGTCAATCCTTAATGAACCTTTATTTGACAGCTTCATTATCTGCTTGGATGACAAAGTAACAAGGATTTCTATAATTCACAGTTTACTTTTGGAGAAGGCAAACACTTTGAAGGGCAAGATTCAAAACCATCCCACTTTGGAGAAACTAACAAAATGAGAATAACTACACTTAGGAAGGCATAATCAAATGCAGAGATGGTAAGCATGCTTTCCATGGAATAAATGACTGGATGTTTTTCAGGGGTTTACAACAACCATGCACTTAGTCCAAATAAGGCAATGCTGTTGTAAAAAGAACTACTGAATGTACTACACTACAGCAGAGTCTGCACCAGCAGGCAGCCAAGGGCTGAGGAGAGAACACTCAGCGTAGACTCAGTACACCTGGACAGCCTCATGAGCCCAGGGCCACCACACATGGCACTCAGCTTTCTCAAAATTCAGAGAAAAGGAGTACTTTATTTTCCTCTTGTAGTCTTTGAAGAAAAGGGTATCTCTGCAAAACTGACTCTTTGACGAATGAATTCAGTTCAAGGAAGAAGATTTAAAATTGGTAGAAGGTAAGCAATCAAGAAATGTACTGTGATGGAAGTTTATGCTAGGCAAGGAGGAAAGAGGTGACAGTAATAGTTTTGGGAATAAGTAGAAGTGGTGGCCTCCTAGGACGCTTTCAAAACTGCTATTTACATGGACTATTTGTGACAGAATATCTCTGTAATATAGGGAGGATAATTATTCTGCTCTACTTGGCGCTGATGAATCCTCCAGCTGAAATATTGTCTGGTCTCTGGCAATGAACTGTAAAGCACACAAATGGGAGAGATTCCAGAGGACTGCAAGAAGACTAAGAGACTTAATCTATAGGAAAAGCTGAATAGCTATCCTTATCCCTATTAAAGAGAGAATACTAGGAGCAAGGAATGCAACTATCTCAAAATGTCCATAGGGAGCTGTGACTAAGACTGGAATATATTGATTAAACATACTAAAGACTTAAATTAGACACTAGGGAAACCAAGCTTGAAAGAATAACTAAGCTCTCAGGTGGCATACCTAGAAAAACCAGAATTACGGCTTCTGGAGAGTTCTGAGTGCATTAGGTGAAAATCAGCTAAGCAGTCATCTAGCTGTACTTAACCCTAATGCAAGTACAAAAGAATAATCCTGATACTCCTCCCAGCTCTACACATCTGTGTAGTCTACAGCTTAACACATTTCACATTACTACACGAGAGAGTAACACCCAAACAGGTCTTAAGAAAATTCTACTGTCCAACAGTCACCCTAAAGAAACTCTATGTAAGTAACTCAGATGCAGACTCTCAGTAAAAGACCTTGCTCAAAAAACCCATACTGCCAGGGATGTTGACAAAACTAAAAGAAAGCAGTCATGAACCCCAAGACCCAAGACATAGGTCAACATCTTATTCTCCCAGGCTGTACTCCTGAGGGTCCTTCTCTGAGGAAAGACTAAGGGGGTCAGTCCTGTGTACTGCTATTGCTCTCACAAACTGGGCCCCACAAACTGAGGGAGTCAGAGATGGAAATTTGGTCAGATTGCAAACTATAGTAAAGAAAAAACTTCCCATTATTCTTCCTAAACATGAAGATTGGAAAATAAGATGTTTGGAATAACTCAAAGCACAGCTCTTTGCAAAGGATTTAAGACAGCAAGCAACTATACCAAACAATTTCTGTACTGAAAATGCTGCGTGTTACCATGTAAGTTAAAACCTACTTCCCCTACAGCAAGATGTTTTCTCAACCTAAAACTAAAAGCATAAATTTTTAAAGCAAGGCTAAAACAAACTTGGCAAATATGCTGTGTAAGAGGCCAGATTAAAGGATTAAATCCCATAGAAAATTGTCCAAAGCCAAGAATTCCTATGTTTGAGCAACAGGCTCTTTACTCATTGGTAAAAAAATAAGCATTTGGGGTTCTAGTTTGGCCTCACTGACAATTAAGCATATAAGCATTTAATAATATTAGACAATAGGTCTAAAAGAGCAACAAGCTGCTTTTCACAAAGCACAAGATTCAACTGTGAAATCGATTGCCAGAGGCATTTCTGAACACCAAGCCTACTGTCAAAAAATATGAGATGTACAGAGAGGTGAGTGTGACCACTGACGGATATTTACCACTGTGGTTCTGAAATAAAGACTGGCTCAGGAAGTTTCTAAATCACGCATGCTCTAGAATATAATACTACAAAAAAGGGTACTTCATTCATGCTGTTGCAGATTCCTCTCTAAACTAATGGCCTTTGCTCCTGAAAATGTACTTTGGATTTTGCAAAGCTACTTAAGTTTTTTTACATATTTTTTAACTTTTTTAAGTTAACACAGTGACCTCAACCATTTTCACCAACTTCCAAAGTCTATGCCCTGTTTTTCTGTCACATATTCACCTTGAATTCCACGCCAAATCGTTGAAAAGCCACCACTCAATCTGTCTAGTGTGCTTTATTTGGCTCTGAAACAGGTTTCAAAACAATTTTATGAATCTTTTTGTCTGTTAGAGAGAGTATCTGACCCAGTAATATATTTTGTGCCAAAGCCCTATTTAAAACCATAGCTTTGGACTGATCTTATAAATCACCTATATTCATCTCCAAAGAACTTAAGACAAGATTGTGACTTTTCTAAAACCAAGAAGACCAAACTTACAACATCATTTGCAGACACCAATATTTTTAAAAGCCCCAAGCTTCTGAATTTGTCATGTTCAGGTACTTAATTTCAAGGAAAAGAAAATCTACAGATAGAAATCAGCTAAATCTGAAGTAGTTTTTAGCAACATGAGAGTGTGTGCCCAGTGTCCCTTCCAACAGTGCATGTCCTTTAGCAGTAAATTAGGTATTTATAACTCATTTCACTATTTTTCAGTAAACTGCAGTCACCTTTGCTTTTAACAAATTTACTTTACAAATTTGAACTTACTGGTCCAAAAAAAGTACAAAAAGATGAAAAGATACATTTATATTGAATATCAATTTCTGATGAACTACAGGAGAAGAGACAAGAAGGTGCTGAGAACAAGCTCCACAGCCCCATCTGCTGGCTAATGAAGCTCCCAAAGCCATCTACCAGCCCCTAGACAATAATGAAGCGGAATCAGTTCATTTTTTGGGTAAAATTCCGATTTTACTATCACAGATCTATGGTACCTGGGCACCAGTAGCAACTTTTACTACCGAAGCACATAATCACTGAGTTTCTAACACACTGCTGTGATTTTTAACTTAGTTCCCCTAAATTAGGCTGCATACTTGCTGGGTCAAAATCTAGACCCCCATCCACAAGCAAAAATAATTACTACTAGTATATGATAAGCAAGTAAATGGTCATTCAAACCTTAATGGCAGTTAAACTCTGTCACAGTCCCACTGAAATTTGGGTATGCTGCACTAAAATTTGGTTATCCAAAATAAAGTTTTAGACTAATTGCTGTCTTTCAAAAGCTCTTTAGAGGAAAGAGAACACATAAAGAATCTTCGTAATGCAGGATCATCTGACTCCATTATGTTCTTTTCAGTCCAAAAATACACTTTCCTTTCAAAGGACAAAATTCTATTCCTGCTCAGGCCACAGACATAACGAGCAATCTGCAGGACCTTTACAAAGATATTGGCTGCTGGGCAGTTTTGCTCATCCATAGCTTTCCATCCTGTAATTCAGAAGTCCATAAAATAAATGGACTCCCTATCTCTTATCTACAAACCTTCAGGACTCCTATGATCAATGAAGTACTTTTCCTGCAAGAAGAGCTACAGAACAAGACCCCTTTATGCTGGAAACAATGTATGTATGCTCGGCTGGGGAGAATGGCTCTCTAGCTGAGATCTTTAGGGATTGGTAGCAAAGAAGCAAAGGGCAAGAGAGCTACTGTGTTTAGATCACAAGCTGAAAAGACCAACATCGACAAATGAAATGTGTAAGGAAAGATGGAAAGGAAAGAGCCATGACAAGGTCATGGATCATGTAGTGTTCCGCTTCTCACATCCTATCTTTGACAAACTTTATGTAAATAGACTCTACACCCATATTATAGGGCCATGCCAGAAAACAATACAAATCTAAGCAATGACATGGCAAACAGGCTTTGTAGCCAAACTCACTGTTTAAAATAACTGAAGATTATTTTAGTCCACTCTCTGATATGGTGCAAATATATCCTACAGATGTCAAACTCAATAGAACAGAATTTTAGCATGTAAAAAACGGGTGGCATTGCCCTGTTAACTATCTACTTATAGTGTTAACAGACAACAATCGCTGAAAAAATTATTAACACTGAGTATAACCAGCAATACGATGCAGTCTTCTCAATGTTGCTTTAGTAAATAAGGTGCAGCCTTGGGTAAGGCGTGAGTGGAATCAGGATCCCACAAATGATGTTTTGAAAGTACTACAGAGGTGAGAAAACAGATGCGTTTCCAGATTATTTGTTGGAAAAATATAGAACTCATGAGTGTCTGTTAAGGCATAGCTTAGAATTTTCCCAATTTTTCAAAAAGTTGTTCTTTAAATGTATTTTTATATAGTATTATTTTTTAATACACTTAGAATGTAGAACTATTCTCAGCTTTTGTATGATATACAAACCCCCTCTGAGTATTCTGAAAACCTTTGGGAGGGTTATTTCCAGCAGTGAGGGGATTCTGCTCTTTCCCTCAGAGAAAGCACTTGTATTTGCTATCAAGGAACAGCAGAGGCCTTACAAGTACAGCAGTGTACCCTGACAAGCAAGAGACAAAGGTTCAGACAATGATGCTTGTTCTTCAACTGACATGTTGGAAATGCCTTGTGTGCACTTCATCCAACTCACAGACAGAACATGACATTATTTTAAAACAATCTATCTGGTATCACACCAACGTACTTAACTTACCCCTCCCATTGTAATGCCATCGATAAGTGCCACATATGGCTTCTGGCAGGTGCCTGTAAGAAATGGAAAGAGAAACAATCATCCATCTTTTTCAAGAGTGGACCTGTGACGTTTCCCTATGTCTTACTTCAGCAAGAGCAGCAGAAAATAAATGGTAATTTTAACAGTAATCATATTATCAACTTACAATGAAGGTACCTTATGTAATTCTTAAGAAATTAAAAGAAACACCAGTTTCTGATTTATTGGATTGGGAGTGTTGTAAGAGAACACCATACAACAATCAAACATTGGCCTGTTTGTTATGTGAGTACCTGACAGTTTAGCCATTATAAATAGCTTTGTCTAATGTTGGGACACAGCAGATGCCCTTTCACCCCCTCTCACAGTCTGGATTAACAGCACAGGGTGTGTTCCAGCCCTTCAGTGCTTTACTCCAAAGCCAGACATATGGGCAGGTTCCAGTCACTATGTGACTATAAACTCCTGCAATGCAGCACATTCTGTCATGCCAGCTCTTGCGTACAGCCCTGAATGTGGTGCAGGCAGGTTCAGACAACAACGTCCTGAACTACCAACTTCATCCGTTGTGGCCTTTGGAAGGCCTAAAACTAAAGCCCCAACACTTTCAATCACCATTCACGGAAAGACTCAGAACTTCACTGTGAGTGGAACAGCTGCCTTGTATTCAGTGTTTTCAGGTCAGACTTACGGTGAATAAGTATTGCTGATACGGGCATCCCCTGCAACCATATTGCCAGTTTTTCTGTATCAACTATATAGAGCTTTGTTTAAAACAAAAACTATTTTAAAAGGCAGTTCAATCCTTCAAACTAGTAGTTAGAAAACGTTAAGAGAATTGTATTTTAACTGTGTTCTTACATGAACATACAAGCTCATGCATAGACTGTAGATGCTACCCCTTGAACTAAATTTCTCTAGCAGCAAGCCTTTCCCATTGCAAGGCTGTGAAAGCAGCTCCCCGCTGTATTTTTAAGATGTAAAATGTATGATATAAATAAATCTTTTTAGCAGAAGTCTCAGTCTTAAAGAATACAATCATACTAAAGCTATGAAAAATCTAGGTTTTGTAATTACACACATTATAGATATTGAACACCTTATAATAAAAAACAAAACAAAATAAGAAAACCCAACAGACTTTTAAATTATGTACCCTTGCAACAGAATCATCATCAAGTTCCACTGGCAAGGTAATACTATTTTTTCCCCAACTATGTGAAACCTTAAACTTTTTTTTTTGCCTTGTATTGGTGAAGGAAAGAAAGGTACATGACAAGCATGTTCAGTCCTGAAACTCTGCCACACAAAGTGAAAATAACTTCTCAGGAATTACTCTAATAGCTGTGCCCTTCTGCCAATGTAAGCAACACCTTCACCTCTCCTCCTGTAGTGACTAACACTGGATACAATGCTTTAAAACTCAAACTATATTCAATTAAAATATGTTTGGAGTAGGTTCTTCTCACCAAAACTTCCAACTCTTGACTTTTACCCTAAAGAATTAACATCCTTTTTTAATGTGCTTTACTCCAGTAAACTTGACCCAGTGTCTTTGCAATAAACTAAGGCAGCTCACTCCTGAGTTATGCAGCCCTAGTCTTTCATGCAGTCGATTTAAATGGAAAGACTTAATATAATTTGATCTTCTGCTTTCTGACTAAATATTAATGATTTTCCACACATCTATTTTTACCTCAGGTCTTCTTTGAAGCAGATCAATGATACTTTGGGCCAGACTGCAGTGTCTGCAGCTAAAACTAATTCTTCCACAAAGGAAATAGAACTAACCAGAACAATGGGGTGGGATAACGCAGCTGTCACACTAACTTAAAAAAAAGAAACACATTCTGTATGCAAGGTACAAAAATGAGATATGTTACATTACTGGCATTGAACTTAATTAAAAAAAAAATCTACTACTTCTCTTATGTTACCACAGTCTATCAAACAACAGATATATCAAAGAGATGAATTTACTTTTGAAGCCAGTGTTATGAAAACTGTACTGTTTCAGAAATTGCTATCAACATACCAATGGCATTGTTCAGCCTATATTCTCCTCTGAAGAAATCTTGTAACAGTTTACCTCCAACCTTTCCAGCTTCTGCGATGGCTTAAGAGAAATAAAAATTCTGAAGATAACTGTAAGTTTAATAGAAAATACAAGTAAAAGAAAATAATGTCATATAAGTTGGGTCTTTTCCTACAGCAAATAGAGAGCAACTTAATCCTGCTTTATTATATTTGAGAAAATTTGCTCAAATTTAAATATGAATATTAAGTCTCAAATTTGATTTAATTGTATTTTGCTGGAGACTTTGGCACATACTTGCGAGAGTGTGGTCCATTTTCTAACCCCTCCTAATGTCCAGTACTCACTTGTGATATTTTTCATACCAACGTTTAGAACAGTCACTTAAAACTGACTATACTGAAGACTGTAAATACTAAAAATGAGAAGCCAATTAGAGCATGACATAATTTAACAATAACCTGTGCTGCTTGTTTAGCTACAGTTTACAACAACTGCTAATTTTGACACTTTGGAGATTTCCTGCAGTTCATAGCTAAACAATAATCACAGACACATTGACCACCCTTGTCAGATTTGTATCAAGCCATCCAAAACATCAGACACAAATTATCCAATACTATCAGAGCTACCTGTTAGGACCCTTCAAATTTCTTTTAAAGAAGCTGTCAGTAGTGAAAATCTGGGAAGAACCCTCTCCTCCCCGGAATGTAATTTTACTCTTTTATACAATGTCCTGACAAATACCTTAAATAGCATCTGCACATCAAGGTGTCATAAGAATGAGCACAACTGATCTCTTACTGTTGTGTAGCAAGCTTTTGTTTACCCAAGTCACAGTAAACAAAGGAAGTCAACACAAAGGAGTGACTGGGAAAGACATCAAATGTTTAAGCGAATATGGCCCTTACCTCGGATGTCACCTCCAGCACAAAAAGCTTTTTCTCCAGTTCCCTTTATAATTATTAGAAAAGTTTCAGGATCTTGCTCCCACATCTAAAAAGAAGTAAATATTTCCACATAAGACCAAAATCTGTGAAAATAATGCTTGCTCTGTAGAGAGTCTATAATTCTTACTTTACTTTTTCAAAAAGCAAATTAAACCATACTTTAAAACAGTTTGTCTTAAGAGCTAAATGTCTTTTTGCCACTTCTCCATCCTTTTCAACCATTAGAGCAGAGAGCAGCAGAGCTGCTCTGCACATTTCAGAAAAACATCTGTGCACAGCTCCCAGCCTCTGGGGAAAGATAGCACCCCACAAAACAGGGCCTGACAGAAATCAAAATCTATGACACCTTTTAAGGCTGCACTTCAAAAATGCCTACCAAAATACCAAAAGGCATCAGACAATTATCCAACAAATATTGGTATTTAACGAATTTGACTCTGTGCATAAGTATCATTAAATAAAAAGGGACTATTTTCATGCTTAAAATCTCATGGTACTTCACTAGCTTGTAGAAACAGTGCCTGTAAATCCCTTCAGTTCTCATCTAAGGAATGACACTGACAGCCCCCTGCTTCCCAGTGGCTGGTATCTTTTATTTTCAGCCATGCAGCCTCCCCACAAAACATGCACTCCACCAAGAGGCAACACCACTGTAGAGCTTGAAATATGTGCAAGCCAACTGACCAGGTGGGTGTTGCCAAAATGAACACACAAATGCTGAGCACTGCTTGCTCTTAATTCAGTCCTGGTATTAACATGGATGTCCATTTACCTATGGAGATCCTAAATTTAACTCTGTCTGACAGCCTGTTTCTTTGATGTGTCTTCTACTCCTTCTAACTTGCTTGAAACTGCCTGGTTTTTCCCATGCTATAATTCTGAACCCACTGTACTCACACAGACTCGCATTCTTTAAACCAGTACACTAAGAAGTATCTAACTGAATTCTAAAATTGGTTTCAAATAACACATGTGTAGTGGATGGGTAGAAGTGGAGCTACTAACCTTTATCTGAGGATAAATTTGTTGGATCATAGACAGATTTAGTGCATTGAGAGCCTTGGGTCTATTCAAAGTTATTATTCCTGCACCTCCTTTCTTTTCCAACAACACTTCTGCTGTCGAATCTGTTTGCTTAGACATTTTCTGTGCATGTAAAAACAAACGAATAAAGCAAACGTCATCAGTTAGATAACTTGAGTAACATATTTACCAATGTGTTTATGGAAATATATTCTCAAAACACACTATTTAGGATCACAAAACATGCATTCTGGAATTGTATGCTAATTTTCTTCCACTGTACTTCTGCTTGCATTTGCTAAACAGTTCTTTGGAAACTACTTTGAGTCCTTCAGAGTAATAAACCTCAGACACGTTTTTGGACCACACACTGTTTTACAATAACATTTTGAGTTCACTTAAATATAATTTATGACAGAAACACACACACACAAAAAACCCCAACCAAACACCAAAAAACAAAATCAATCAAACAAACAAAAAGTTCCCAACCCTATTAATAAAACACAAACCCATGGTTCCTTAAAACTGATATTCTGAAAATACTTGCAACAATTAGAAGAATGACAGTTCCATATATCCTTACTGGTAGTTTGACACTGCAAACCCATATGCACACCTTACTTTGTCTTTAAGTAACTTTTAACAGTAGAAAACAAATCCCCTGAACTATTTTCACACTCACAGTGGGATGATACTTAAGGAATTTACAGAAGCTAACACAGAAACGATCTCTAAAGGTAAGTAAAGCCAATATAATTAAGCTTTAATTTACAGTATAATAGAAACTTGTAACACAGTGCTCAAAGATGTGGGCAATGCTATGCCTGAGCAATAAATGACAGTGTGCAGACACATTAGAAGTTGCATGTGCTGTGTGCCTCAGGGGAGTTAAAGAGTCCTGAAAGCTTCCAACTGAGTCAAACATGATGCTGTCCTTACCAAATGTTGTAATGTTACTTGCAGTCTGTTGAGTGCCCGCAGCCTGAAAAAGAAACATCAAAAAGAGAGCTAAAACCATAAACCAGCCACACAATTCCCCGAATATCTGACTGCTGGGTTAAGCAAAGCAGTGGTAGAAAAACTTCTGAACACAATTGTTTTATGTTCTCCTGATTAAAATCAAGTCAATTAGGTTACAACTTTGTTATTGAAACAGTTGGAAAATCTTTGCTTACTAGAAAATAGCAGATACCAGCGTCAACTACAAATGTTTTCAGGCTAGGAGAACCTGGAAATACTGGGACAGAGAGGTTGGGGGATATGACTGACACTCTGGGTGTGTTTTTTAAAGATTTACAGCCTTTTTGCAGGCACGTTTAAATACTGACATTAAAAAAAAAAAAAAAAGAAGAAGTCTTGTCAAAACCTTTGTCTATTTCCAAAAGCTTCCATGACACAAACCTGCTCCGGTGTGTACACACATTTTACATACATTTACACAGGGTTTGCGTAAGAGCTCGCACAGTGCTCGTGCTTCTGTGGGTGACCGGAGAGACCCAGGATGCCAAACTTTGTGACCACGCCACTCGTTTTGAGTAATGAGGCTGTTACTTATTAATGGCCACTGACGAAGGCTGGCTGGCCACACATCAGAGAGCCGGCATGAGAAACTTCACCTTCCCGCTACTTCAGCGCACGAACCCACACAACCACACGTTACATGTTAGTGCCGTGGCACGCTACGCTGGTTTTTAATCACAAGNCGCTCGCCCCCACGAACGGTCCTTTTCCGGTAACGAAGGCAGATTCCTTACCCGGGGAGGGAAGGGGTGCTGCTCCCTGTCCTGGATAAGGCCGGGTGATGCGGCTGCTCTGCCGGTGGAGCGAGTAATGCCGCGTGTAGCAATAACACCACCCGTGGTGCTTGCTGCTCCAGGTGGGGAAAGCCCGCATTGCCAAACTGCCTGCAGAGCTGAACTTCGTGGGCCGGAGCTGCGTTGAGACGGCTTATTATTTTCAGCAGTAAAACTGATTTCTTAATTTCTGACCTCTCGGCTTCTCTTCATCCTTTGCACCTGACACACCAGACACACCTGTGCTGCCCTCACAGCTACTGACACACGGACAGCGAGTGAGGTGGGATTAAGGAGCCGCTCCAATGTAACACCCCACCAAGAACTGCTTATCCGGGAAAGTAAATACATGGATTACCAACTAGCACGGTTACTGCCCCAACAGCAGCTACAGACAACTGTGAGCTCAAATACAGCCTGTGTGTTCAGCACAAATAGACTCAGAAATTGCAACTGCTAAAATTACCTTTTTTTAAAGAAATAAAATATTAAGGCACGTGAGAATTTATGGCCATCACGCTAGGAGTCAATAATACAAAATTCACTTTGATTTCAGTAACTAAGACCATTCCATGAATGGTTTTTTAGGCTGACACATAAAAACATGAGACTGATACTAAAAAGACATGATGAACCATGGACTAAATGACAATAAAGTCCATTAGATTGAAATGTATCTTCATCATCTCTTGGTGTATCAAGTTCTTAGTATCAGCTGCCTTGATTCACATTTGTATTTAAAAGAAAAAAAAATTTTAAACCTTCTAGAAAATTTATTTTGCTGGAAGAAAAAAAAAAATCCCAGCTCTTAGAAGCACTTCTAGAGAAGTCTCCAGAGGGCAACCGTGCTCTTTATTTCAAAAATGATTCAGCCCCTGCTTATATCAGCGTCATCTGTCTTGGCATTTCCATTGCAGTGACTCTCAGAGTATATTAAATCTGGTTGTAAAAATTTTAATCAAACTAAATAGGCACCAAAAAAAAAAAAAGATACAGAACATTCCTGTATTAATGCAGTCTCAGTTTTCAGTCCTGTACATTGTGAACAACAAATAACTGAGAGCGGGACATGAGGTGCTTTTGCAGGCACTGGGAGACTGCCTACTGCAAACTAATTAATTGCAGAATTCATTAGGTGATCCCGACTATTCCAACTTTCACCTAAAGGTTATATGATAATCAATGATGCAGCTTATTAGTGTCATCTTGAGTACCGGCAGCCCTATATGCTGCTTTCAAACAAGTGCCATGCAATTAAATCTAAACCAGGCTAAATGACACCAAATTATCACAGTTGGCAAACCTGAACCCTGACTTAGATAAGTATTAAAAAAATTATTTTTGAGGATAACCCTGCAACTCTCATCCAGGCATAACCAATTACAGGGAGTTTGATAAGCAGGTAACATTCTGGTTTCTCATTTCCTGCAACTGAAAGTCTACATTTCACAGACAAATATGAAAAGCACTTTTCTGTGGGAGAATCTCTCTGTTAGCATTGTTGTGAGAATGGAGAAATGGGCATGTGGAAGCTACCCTTAGGTAAGAGCAGGTGGATGCTGTTTGAAGCCCCTGGAAATCTCCTGACAAATTCCACCTGCACATGGGCAAGGCTGTGATCAGGACGTGTTTACACCAGATGTCTCTTTCTGGGGGTCCAGAATAGAAGCTGGTGATCTGATTCATCTTTTACTTATGCTGATTTTAATCTGTTCTCCTCCTGTCCTCAGTGTAAATAATGGTGTAAACCCTTTGTGGTCCTCCAGCTATGTCTGATTTAGGACACAAGTGGGCCTACTCCTTTGTAAACAATGAAGTAACAGCAAGCCTTGTCTTGAGACAACTACTGATTTCTCTCCACACTGCTGACATTGAATTTATGCTTAATATTTTGTTTAAATTCTTTCCCTTCTCTTTTTTTTTTAAAGTCATTTTCAAGAAGAAGAGGTGGTAACAGAAGAGCCATCTTCCTTGAGCCTTCCTTTTTAAACATGCTGGTGGATGGCTTGACTTTACCTATAGTTTTTTTAGGGGCAGGGGATTCATAGGTGTTGGAAAATTGCTATTTTTTCACAGCCATTTAGCTAACTGCAATCCTGTCCAGAAAGTAACTCAGGTATCATCCTGTTTTTCAGTAGTCCTCCTGCACACCCCATTTTTTTTCAGAGTGGAATATCAAAGTGAAAGTGCTTTCTAAAAACTAAATAAAAGAGTTCTCTAAGTAGAAATTGGGAAAAGAGTGAAAATAATGGAGTTGCCTGAGAATAAGCAGAATGAGATGACCTTTAGCCTAGGAGTTTATGGACGATATTACTGTTGGCAAAGAGGGCTGCACAGCACTGGACCAAGCCAGGAACTGAGGGTGTGTAAGTGCAACAGCCAGGAGGAGAAGCAGGTTGTAATTCCTCCCCCTGGAGAAATTTCCTGGCAGCATGTTCAGCAGGTTTGAAAAGAGAAAACAAGTTGCAGACTGTAGGAGGTCTTCAGAGTTGAGCAGATGTTTTCAGGTTTTGTTTCTGGTTCGGGGGTTTTGGGGTGGTTTTTTTGTTTTGTTTGTTTCTTTTCCAGAAAAACGCATAACTTTAGAATGTGGGAGCTCGTGCTGTCAAGAAGGATTCCAGGAGCAGCTCAGCTGCATTCTGTGTGTCACCTGTACACCCCTAGTTAACCATTAATTTGTGCCATGTATTTGCCTCTGAGAGCTCCCAGAGTAGTTGACCAAGGCCAGATAATAAATGGTACAAGTACTTCATCATGTCCCATGCTGCTGTGTCCAGGCTTGCTGTAAATTCAGTCTTTTCCTCTGCTGGTCTAACAGCTGGCATCTCGTTTCTCTATGTGTGGGCAGTAAATGCCTCCTTACATGTGAAGGTTGAGGGAAAGTCAGTCTGTGAAGGTTTGAAGAACAGAATGGGAAAATTTCCAGTTCGTGCCTGCTAACTGGTTATTACTGTGCTGACAAACAACCCTCACATTGCTATTTCTCAGCCCAGACTCAGCTGACAGCCCTCTAAAACAGGTGACGCAGGTTGAAATTTCCTTGTGCCAGCTTGGGTACCTAATAGTAAAGGCTCAGATCTGCAGTAGAGTCTTCCAGGGACATCACTGAGAGCAGAAGTAGACTTAAAATAAGCAGAAAACTTTTCTGTTTCTTCACTCTCTAACAGCAGGCCAACCCAGAGAAGGACTGAAACACCTATGTAATATGGAGAAACAAATTTTTGCTTTTGTCTGTAACCTGAGTAATCTCATGTGAGCAGAGCGCCTTCCCCAGGGCTTTTGGTCAGAGACCTTTCAGATAATGCATCCATACATCTGAAATCATAGATTTGGGATGAGGGCACAGCTAATGCCATGCAGTAGTGAATTTCTGCTGTAACACGAAAGTGCGTGAGGGAGGGAAAAAAATAAACTTTTATTTTTCCCTTTTTTTTTCTTCACCAGTTAATTTGCATCTTATCAGTGGGGAACTAGAAAGTGTTTGGAAAAGGATGAAAGCAAATCCATAATGGAACTGTGTGAGCGAAGTAGTTTTCATTTTCTTTTGGCCTCAGAGAGCACCGGGGAAAGTGTAGGAGTGGCTGGGTGCTGCTGCAGATGCTGCCGTGTTGATGAGACGACGAGAGAGGATCCAAGCGAGGTCCATCCAGCAGTGAGTTCCTCTCCTCCCACCAGCCCTGCTTAGACATAGCACTCGTGCTGCAGCCACCCTGCCAGAACCCCCTGGGTGAGACGGGACCCTGGGCAAACACCCTCCTACATCTTTCTTCCCTGCTGCCACAAGCAATCTGTCACTCCTCTCTCCGAACCACCCTCCACCTACGTACAAAGCCATAACTGTAAGGAACGCCCTCTTCCCTCCTCCTTTTCCTCCCCAAGAGCCTGTTCTCCGTGGGTGAAAAATGCTATCTTCCCAGAGATCTGGTCACCCCCGACTTTGGCTTTGAGACCCAAGCTGTTTGATACCTTTTAGGACTACAGCTTGGAAAGCTCTGCTTGCAGATCTATTGTGTTAGCTTTTCAATTGCATATAATTGCACATGTGCAGGTGGGAAGGGGCTATTTGCTTCCCACTCGCTTTGATACGCCTCCCTTCCTAAGAGGACCGCTTCCTTCCCTTTCTGCTCTCAGCCTCCCACGCATTTAGCAATGAGAAATGCTGCAGAAAACTGACCAGCTACCAACCCGCCCACCTGAGGAGGAGGAGCACCAGCAGCAGCAGCATATTTCTCTCGCTCTCAGCTTTTCAAACACAGTTAAAAAGAGCTGTAGCGTGGGTGGAAGTAGCTGTAGGGAGTGTGTGTGGGAATGGGGCTAGAGGAAAGTGCATTTTTTCTTGGTAGGACAGTTAACTTCTAGTGGACCAAAAAAATACCCCAAAGATCTCTCACTGCTGAGGGTGTCTTTGGCTGTATAATTAGTTCTTCAGGTTGAGTTTCCCAGATCTGGAAAGAATGAAGCAGGGAATGAAGCAAGTGATAGCAGGGAAGCTTGCCTTCCAGACTTTAGGAGTCTCCTTAGCCAATGATATCTGTATTGCATCTCGTTGTGTCATCACGTCTGTTGTTCTGCTCTCAGTGTGTGTGCTTGATTCTGTGGGAGTCAGAGCTGCCTGTATGTAGGAAGAGAAAAAGGCATGTGGTTTTCACACAGTGTGGGTCTGTATTTCAAAATACTGTCCCTATTGGACCTCTTGAAATAGCACTGTCCCAGAATATCAGTTAATTCAAGATTTACTCCGTGCGCTTCTATAAGAATTTAAAATCAAGCTTATTTGTGTTAACTGGTTGTTATTTGAGGTGCTTTGCCTGTATTACATGAAAATAGCAGTGGAACTAGTAAGGGAAACAGAACTTCTAAGACTTGTGGTATAGAATGCCAAGTGGTAGTGCTGTTTCTTAAGAAATCTCTCTGATAGACTCCAAGAACCAAGGGTCCTCAACAGCTGTGAGTTTCTGACTTGGTTCAACTTAGCTATCTGAAATACAGATTTTACAATATATTATCCTCAAAGTTCTCCTAACACGAGTTAGTTGCGTGCATTCTTTTCAAGCCGAAACGCTACCCATACATTTTTTTTTACTAGATTTCTCACCAGCATCAGACTTTCCGTATATGTTACTGATGCAGAATCTTATATCAGGATGTGGTCTTTGATGATTCAGAGGTGCAATAACAGCTAAATAATGAAATTCGACTCTGAAAGTATTGGAGATACCTGAAAAAAGTATTGTGCAGGACATGTAATTTTCTCCTAGTGAGTAGAAGCTTCAAGCCTGGGAACTGGGCTCACTCACTTCAGCGCCTTCCTCCGCATCCTATCTCCTGTAGCTCTGGAAATTTTACTTTAGAGTTGGAAGGGAAATGTAGGCATAATTTTTAGGCTCAGAAACAAAGGAAGTTATGAATAAGTCTAATTAACAAATTTGCATGTGACACAACAGACAGATCAGCTGATGGACTTGTGCTAGCAAGAGCTAGAGCCCTATCAATGGAGATGTAACCTTAATGGAACTAATTATCCAGGTGTTTTAGAAGTCTTATTTATGAATGGTGAATAATATTTTAAATATATCCTTCTAACCTTCCACTGAATCTTATGTAACTCATAATTATAATCTACTGGAATTACATACCCAGCCTGAGGAGGAACAATATTCCAAATATTAAGTTCATGTTACTTGACTGATTTACTTTAAAACATTGCAGCAATTCCTTTGACAGTAGCATTTTGAAGCACTATTGGCCCACTTGTAATTCTACCTCATATTTAGCATTGGTTCAGTTAACTTTGAAGGCAGTCCTTTTCATACCTTTTATATCAATGAATCTACATCAGGTTTTAAATGCAGATTATATGCTTATCTTGCCAACTACCATTAGCCTGAAATTTTCCTTGTATTATCTACTGTGGTAGAATTATATTATTCCAGAAGCAGTGAAAAAAAAAAAAAGGAAAAAAAACCCCAAACATTTAGAATAATTAAAAATCTATTTTAGGAGCTCAGTCCTGTATGTAAGATTCCTCTTGGCCTCCCTGTTTTGTCTGTTGCTCAGCTGGAATGTCACACACTTTGGTCTTGAACCATCTGCTTCCTTCTCAGGGCTCGTAGTGAATGGCTAGTTACCTATTTTGTTTCCATCAAAATCACAGTGAATTAAGCACAAAAGCATTTGATGCTAATTAGTAGCTTTCTGGCAGACCAGGGAATTGAGCACCTCAGATGTTTATTTCAAAAATTTGTTACTCTAAATTCAAGTGAGACTCTTCAGCAGGGCAGTTTGGCTGACAGGGTGACAGTCAGTATCTTATTAAATGGATGTGATGTATTCAGACCTTTTCGTGTTTCTCATCTGGCACCTCCCATAAGCATTAATTTTCACTTGAAAAGATCTACATTTCATTTTTAAAGTCAATATTAAGAATATTTTTCAAAATTTCTTTCTGTTTTATTTCATCCTGGAGTACAGTGAAAACTGTTCATAAAATAATGACTTGAACATTGTCTAGGGAAAGATATCTCACTTAATGCCACAAATGATGCAAAGGACAGCAGAGCAGAGTGGAGAACTTAAAAATGAAGGAAAAAATAGGTCAGTAGAATAAACAGAGGCCTTTAAGCTATTAAATAAGCATATATCACTCACTGCTGCAGATATATTCTGTTCAAAGTATAAATTATTAGCATCCAATATGGGGTCATCATGAGTTTCAATGCAACTCAATTTATCAGCTCTGCGTATAATGATTAACCTGACAGAAGGATGTGTAGCAAGTCAGAAGGAGAAATGTTTGTCTTTGTTTTGGTTTTTTGGGTTTTTTTCAAGAAAGAAATAAATTCACCCTGGATCATAAACAAACTTGCAATGGCAGTGACAGGGACAGAGTACTTGGTTCCTTGAACACTTATTGAGTGGATACACTTCCCTAGGGAAGTGAAGAAACGCAGTGGCAGCTGTGGCAGGGCACAGCATAGATTTAAATTGTTCCAAAGGAAATCCATGGTCTCTAGTATCATTAGCTTCTCTCTGTAATCTCAATCTTGCATCTGCTCCGTGGATTTCATGGTGCCACTGGTTCTGCTGTCCAGACCCAGACAATCCAGCAGTCTCTGTGTCTCTGCGATAGCAGGCTGGAACAGAGGCTCATGCTGCTAGCTCTGTATGGGAATATATATAATTATTTCAGAAATAACACAGAACTCAAGGTGATTGAGTCATACTCTGACACACCTCTGTCTGCCAAGAAAAATGCAGGCACTCCCTTATAGAGCTGTTGCTAAGAGCACTTCTTCAGGCTCTAGGAGAGAGAAGGTGCTTTATTGTACAGTTAACTGCAGGAGTTAACAGCAGGGTTTCAATCTGGGACCTGCCAATAAATTAAAGCATGTAATTAAAGGCTGTGCTTCTGCCTAGGAGATGTTGCACCATGTAGAATTAGTCTGGGACACTATTCTGTAAATTTAAGACCTTTGAAAAGTGATTTTATTGGCATTTGTATCCTAAAAAATAAAGAAGAGAAAGTTCTGGCCAGCACAAAGACAAACATCTTTTGTTTGTCCTATGCTAAATTTAAATAATTTCGTAAGAAAGCAGAGATTTTATGTAAAAAAAAAGGAAAAAAACAAAAGAGCGAGAGAAATCTATTTTCAATTTGAAATGTTAATGAAATTTTTTGTCCCCGTGACTGAGCAGGAGAATCATGAAACACATTTGATCTGTGCATTCCCTTTCCTGTGTCAGCGCTAGCATCCCTTAGCTTTTGTGAACCTTTTGGAACATTCGCCATTGACCACTTACGTTCCTAGTAAGAGACAGCTGAATTTTGCAGGTACAGCTGTCTGTCACCTCAATTGCAACAGCAACATACAATTTTCAGCATATTGCAAATAGTCAGAAGAAGCAGGCAATGAGAAATGACTTTGTAGCTTTTCCACAATTCTATTTTAGTTTTCACTTCTGTGAAGTAAAGAAAGTCATCTATTTCATTGTAATACCAACATTAACGTTTTAGTTGACACAGTAGGACACCATACACTGGTGACAACAAATGGCATCTTGTCACTGCTCCTATTGGTGAGCTAAAACATAAATATGGTTTATCTATATGTTTGCAGTGCATGTACCAGTAAAAGGCCATACAGCACAATGACCCAGGATTCTGGGATCCACAGGAAGAAGGTTCAGATGCTTTGAATTTCTGTGTTGCTTTACAAATCAACACATGGAATATATTTTCCAGTTATATCTTAAAGAAAACTGCTCTGTGAACTGTTATAAACTGATATTTAAAAGGGTTTTCTCTGTTACAAGGGATGCACGCTTTTTCTTTCCAAGCAAATAATTTAACCACGGCTTCACGTGTGAGCCTGTAACTCTGCCACCTGTCAGCTCTTACCCAGTTCTGCAGAAGGAAATGAGCCTATTTTTTTAGCACAGGACAAACAAATCCTCCATGTATTAAAATGCGCTCACTCAGCCACCCTCCTTTCCCCAGGAGTCTATCAATTTATCTTCTCTTCTGAGGAAATTTCCCAGCTATCTAAGAATTTCCCACCTTCTTTACTTTTTAAGTAAAAAAAAAAAAAAAGCCTAATATTTATATTTTCAGAAGTAAAAAGCCCCTAACTCTGTCATGTTCTCCAGTAAGTCATTTCAGGAGGCTGTAGGGTATTTGCAATCATCTGTCTGTTTCCCAGGGACTCATTTGCTTTTGTTAGTTATTCACAGTAATCAGTCATAATGCTTGTAGGTACCATAATTACTCACCACAGAATGACTGCAACGATCGGTTGTGACTTTGTCACTGCATAGTAACAACCAGAGCAGTTCTCTCTGGAATATGTGTGCTAATTCTGGAAGGTGAAGGAAAACATTCTCCCTTCAAGATATGACTTCAACACCTGGAAACTTGTAGCCAAAGACTGCAGTGACCCCCACTGTGTAACCTTCACTTTTCCTGTTCAAGATGAGGAACTGTTTGCAGATCTGTTATAATCTTTCACACCCATCTAATATATAGAATGTGAACATTATATACTTATCTCAGAAAAAACTATAGTTCAGATGTGTTTTTAAAGAGCTTCAGCTCCGGAAAGAGCTAAATTGAAACTGGAGTTTAGTTCACTTTCTGTCTCCCTTTCCCAGATAGGCCTGGGTTAATTAGTAACCAACCTTCCAATATCCATTTCCTCCTCTTGCACCTTTTCTGTATAAACTATGTATATTTGTTCAGCCGCTGTTGTTCCAGGATCACCCCCACCCTGCTCAAGTCCAAAGGTTTACCGGTTTTGTTTAGCTTATAAATCTAAAGATGAGTAAGATAAGACAGGTTTTGTAAACTAATTACTGCATTCAATTTTAGTGATACTGCATTGACTTAAAATTTGGTGCTGTTGGGTCAACATTTAAAATATATTGCAGTCTGAAGTCTTTGAAATTCTTTTCCAATATTACTATTTGGAATGGTGGTTTATGCTTAAGTTACTAATTTAGAAAGTGAGACATACAAGGTAGACAGACAACCTATGTGTCATGTACATTTGTGTCTAGCCACATTTTCATTTTTGCCAATGAAAATTATAAATAACACAGTTTACTGGAGAACTTTCAAGATTAGAAGGTTTACTTCTGAGAGTGCTGTCTGAAGGGTTTTTAGGCATCAGGAGGGCTGATTCACAATTGTACTCCATAGTGTTTAGTTTAATTGTTTAACTTTTTTATTCCACTTCAACCTGAACAACAAAACCCCCCTATAGTTCAGAGCTGATGGCTTTTGCACTCTCTGTAGTTATGTTATTCAGCACACATGCTACAAAGAAAGAAGAAACTGAGACCTTAGGCTTTCCTTGACATTCCCTGCTGTTCCTGCTGTCAGTGGCCAGGGCTATGGAAGACAGGAGGAATACTTGACTACTGCTTTTCTGACTCAGATACAGCTGATGACAAGGAGGGGCCAGCTGCTGATAGCTTGCTCTGGCTTCTCCTTCTGTCACTCATATAGGAAAAGCTGCCGCTTTAAATACATTAGAATGGCTCTGCCATTCTGGAATAGGAAAAATTCTTTCCCAACTCAGTACATCTGTGAACTATTTTTAAGGCCAAGTATGAGGATTAGTAACATTTAGTATGTGGTGGCCCAGGGAACTGGAGGGCTCATGAAACCACTGGTGGCCCAAAGGGGAGCTGCAAAACCTTGAAACAATTATAAGAATGCAAGATATTTTGAAAAACTGAAGGGGAAGTTTTGGACAGGTCTCCTCATAGCTTCATTTGATGTTTTGTATTCCATGTATAAGAAGAAAGAGTAAATGAATTTAGTTTGCTTTCTCCAATTCAGGACTTTTTAGATCTGCTTTATCCCTGTTAATTAGCCTCTTTTCCTGACTGGTGAATACTAGGCTACTCAGCTGTTCCAGGCAGAGAAGTCAGTTCAAACTTCAGAGTATCCTCCTTGGAACTTTTTCTAATACTAACATATTCTTTTTGACAGGAGGAGAACATCCTGATTTTTTCCCTGTAATTCTTACAAAATCCATGTCAGAATTTCTCTACATGTGAAAAAAAATAAAGCCATATATTATGCTAAAATAGAATTATTCCTTACTTTGCAATTGGTTTTGCACCTATAATTTATTTTTTTTCCTCCCTCATAATTGTTTCGACAGTTTTGAACCTTCTGGTAGCAAACAGTTAACAGCATGCTGTAGCAACACAAGAAATCCTCAGGGAGCTAGGTTGTACATCCTAAAAGCAGATAAAATTGTCCAACTCTGCAGGCAACAGGCCTTTACCCAACTATTTATAGAGCTATTTATAGGGGAAGAGAAGGGAAAGAAGAAAAGGAATTAGTAAATCACTTTAAAAAGCACAGGTACTTAGAATTCATAGCTGATGTGCTGATTTAGGAAGTCAGGAGATATGACAGTGAAGAAGGGTAAGGAATGTTAATACTGTTACATAGACAAAGACTATTTTTTTCTACTTTTGTCACCTTCCTGTGTTTTGGATTTTTTTTTCTTTTCCCACCCAGCCATTTCAAAGGCATATCCTTGCAATGACGCATCAGTTTTCTGTCTGCTTGAGGTTTAGAAATAGCTGAGCTGTTATAAATAGATCACAATCTGCAAGAGACTAAGACAATAGAAATACTGTAAAAGCTTCACTGAAAAATTTAGAGGTGGATTGAGATTCCAGCGGTCTCCTAGAGTAGAAGTGCTCAGTTTGAAATGCTTTATTAACCACTGCACGGGAACCCGTGCTCTTTGTGAAGCAGGGGGGAGCAGCCAGGTGGAATCAGGTGGCACTTTTGGTCACGGTGCCAAGGAGAGAGCGACGTCCAGCCCCGTCCCTGGGAGCTCAGCTCAGTGACGTGAGAAGGAGGCACTTTGCTGTTCCTTACTGCAAAGCTGAAACACGAGAGGCACTTACTCTTTCACACACTGCAGAGACACTAAATCAGAATGTGTAACTTTTACACCACAGTCTTTCTGGCAGTACTTGTGTACTCCCAACTGACAGCATTTGTCAAGTTTGCTCCCTTTTTCCACTTTGCCCCCAAAACACCTTAAATTTAGTGAGATGTCGTAGCATATGGTTGAAAGCTTGACCTTGTCCAATAAGGCAGTGAAAAAATCAAAACTGGGAAACAGTTGAATATCCCTTTGTTTCTGTTTGAGTAAATTCTTTTTAGGGTCATTTAGATCCTGCCAACACTTCCAAACAGACTTCGGGAGAACAAATAGTTGTCCTGCACTGAAATGTGATACCTGGGAGTGGTGTTATTCCCCCAGCCATATACAAATAGCTGAAGTCCATTTTCTTATACTTGACTATATAATTCTGTTAGGGAGACTAAGAAAGGTGCTTTGGTAAGTGTGGGCAAAACAAGACATTAAATGGAAGGAACAAACTTTCTCAAAGATATGTTTCTGCCTTAAAGAGGAGTTGCTTCCTGAGACCAGGCTATATCACAGTAGCTATGTCATGGCAAGTAGCTTAACATAAGCTATCCATTCTCAATCCTTCCCAAACACAAACCACTAATGTAGGACCTGCTCTTTTTCTGAAGTCTGTCCCCAGTTGTTGTAGTAGAACTTTAGGCCAGTACACACTGCAGAATCAGGTCCTTCAAACCTAAATTAGCCTTCTGTTGAAAACTAAACATATGTTGGTTTTTTTTTCACTGTCAATAATTTTGTTTCCAGGTTTGGAAAAGAAACATTGCTGTGAAAGAATCCCATGAATTTATTAATGAGCTCGGTAAGTATGTAACTATTAATATCTTCTTGAGAGAAGATTTTATTAATATCTTCTTGAGATTTTGTTTGTCTTATTTTTATCTTCAGCTTCAGACTTGGAAATAAACAGATGTTCTGAAGCTTTCCACCGAGAATACTACAATATGCTGTCTTAAATACATTGTGATAACTGCGATATTGTAGGAAACAAGTAAATAGCTGTGTACAGTATTTCTGAAACAATTTGTACCTTTACATGAAGTACTTTATCTCACATTGCACTGATAGCCTTAAAAAGAAAATATCTAATATATTTCTTGCATGTTATTAAAGATTTTTCTTTCCAACCAGAAAAGAGAATACAAAAATTGAAAAAAATATGTAACTTTGTCCTCTAATATTATCAGAGAACATTAAATCTGCTATTACTATTCCATGGCATGACTGGCAACATAGTTTACGTGGCCTAAGCACGTTTTCAGTAGCTGAGTCCTTCAATTTGTCAAAAAAGTTTCTGTTTATTTCACAATCACTTTTGATCAGAGATACTGCTTCGAGTCCCAATGTAACAGAAGTCTGTGGCAATCCTTTTACTGAGGCTTAAGTACTCAGGTCCTTTATTCTCTACAGCAAGGATACCATCTCCAGAGTCTGGGAAGGGCATCAGTAAATTGCTCATTGTTTTCACACTTTGAGGGGAGGGAACTGTTTGAAATTCACCTAGAAATGAAATTCAGCTACCAGTATCACTTGGATGTTCTCCTATTAACCAAGAAATTAAGAAATCAACCTATCAGTTATGTTGGAGGTCCTGAGAGGAAATACAGATTAAAAAGATCAGTATGCGTTCTGGGAAAAGAGGCTAGATGATCTGGCTGTGAGTCCCTTCTGTATGAAAAGTGACATTTACTGCTTTTATTTATACTGAGGCAAATTCAGCTCTAGAGAGAGTTAGATGTGAGGCTTCTGAAGTCAGCAGCTAGCCTTGGTCTGAATTTGGTGCAATGTGTTCCTCAGTACAAAAGATTATTTCACTGCTTGTGTCACTTAAATTTACAGGTACTAAACAAAAATGCCTTAGTCTTGGTTTAGGTTTACAAAGCTACATTGTAGAAGATCTGTATTTAACCAGGGAGATAAGACTATATGACTGCACTTGCACCTGATTAAAACAAAAACCAGTTCAGGTGAAAAGTGCTCTGAGTTGTCACCATTTTTTTTTAAGCCATTTAAATTGTGAGAGCTAGTCCTTGTATTAAGAGAGAAGAATATGCAGCACTGTATAAAGTCAAAAGTCATTTTCTTGAATAGTCTTTCAATATGTAGAATATGGAACCTCAATTAAAATTTCTTTTGGTCAGGGAATATTTTGCCCTGCAGTGGTTTGATATTTCCTTTAAAAGCTATTGTCAGAAATTTAATTTTTTTAAAAGCTGAGAACTCAAATTCCCATTGGCCTCAAGTCATCGACTAGTAATCAGGAAAGCAGGGATATCTGACCCTATATGCATTTCTTTTGTGGATATAAAGGATAATAAGAGTAAAAAATTTCTTGCTTGAATGTTCGTATTTGCTCAACCCCTTGCTCTCAGAGGGGACAGAAGGAAGTTCCTAGGGATCAGAGAGAAGCGGTCAGTTTGTTGTCCCTTGGTCAAAAACCTGCAGTCATCAAACACGAGGCTCAGCAGGTACTTGGTACACTCAGAACACAGCATAAAAAACATACATTTGTGTTACCAAAGTCATGTAGAAGTAAGGACTCATTGTGCAGGACATAGTGGGCAGAGGAGGTAGGAGGATGTGTCATATTTTTAACTGCTTTGCCTGCCCTACTCATTTTGCATTTTAATTTTAACATTTCTCGTGTTTATTTAGAATAAGATGTACGAGCATGTGGGAGCTATCCTTTTAAGTTTTTATAAGTTATAAGTTTTATAAGTTTATTTTATAAAAATGGATTTTTTTCTGGGGACCCCCCCGCTGGGGACCCCAGAGGGTCCAAGTGGATCCATGTCTAAGCTCTACCTGGTTAAGCTTCCTTCCCTCTGTGAAGACAGGCCAATGCAGAATTCATTGCAGGTTCAGTGGATAAATTGCATAAATTTTCTCTAGTTCCTGCCTGGACTGCAGGGTCAGCAGGGCTTTGCACTCTCCCCAGTCTGGATCAAGAACATCATATTTTTGCATCTATTCAATGGCATCGATGCTGTCAGCAGCCCAGCTTAAACATTTACTCTGTGGACAGCAAACCCAATGCAGCTGTATTTCCTATGAATTTGTGTATTTGTATTTTTACAAATGCAAATTCCTTGCACTCCCTCGTGTCACCATTTTAAATGCCTCACCCGTTCCCTCTCCTTTTGCTCCAGTTCTCTCCCCTATTCCCTTACCTGCCTCCACATTTTTCACTGCTGCTCAGGCACAAACAGTGATTCACTGGACAAATGGACATTAGACACTGGGGAGTTCCTGCCCTGGACTTTCCTCCCATGGAGAGCACTGTCTTGCCTTTCTTTTCTGCACTGACGTCCACACTGCGTTGTAGGAATTTAATATTTGTGCCCACCAAATTTAATATCTGCCAGTGGGTTCAAAGGTCTTGAGGTGAGGAAAGGCTGATTACTGAATAAGCAGACACCATACAAAGACAAATCTGAATTAAGGGAAAAAATAAGAAAAAGGCCTATCCAGTAGGAAACAGTTGGTGTATACATACACAATAAAGATAGTCACAGTATACACAGTTTCTGTCTTTGGTTTTGTGCATTGCTCTCCCTTTGCTAATGAATGTAATGCTTCTAAAGTGTTAGATTAAAATTCAGAGGAAGGGAATACTCTGCTTCCCTGCCAAACCAGACAGACCACTGCACTGGTTGTCTTGCTGGCTGTGAACATTTTGTCCTTGGTTACCATTAGCATTGCTGCAGCTGTGTATGATTTGCTGATTCACTTGGTGACTGTTTCTCCGTTCCTCTGTTGGGATTTTTCTCTAACTGGTAACATAAGTGCTTTTAGTCTTTGAAGAAGTAAGGAAAAGTCACGCTGTTGCGCATACTGACTTAAAGCCTTCCCAGATTTACCCTGGGATATGTACAAACTGTTGGGTTATAAAGAACTTCCACAAGAGGAAGAAATGAATGTCATAGTTGCCTTAATGCAGTGCCTCTCCTAGCAAAGGATTGACTAAAAAAAAAAAAGTAGTTTTCATGTTATGCAAAATATATCAAAGGTCTCATGGAAAGGCAGGCTTTCCTCTTGAGTTCATTATATTCTGGAGCAAGTCCTAGCAGCATAAATCTCACCTTCAACTTATCTTTCAAATCTGACTGATGTAAATTATTCTTTTTCTTTTTTTCTGGCTCAGAGTTAAAAGCTGCCAAAGGACAGCAGAATATTTTGTGTCAACCAGAAATTCTTGATTTCAAAGCACAGTTCCAGCTTATTAAAGAAACCAGCAAGTTTTTCTAAACATTAAAATTTAAGCTCCTGGAAACCATATTTGCTTTATTTCCCCTCTAACCTAAGGAACAAATCATGGAGTCAGCTGACACCACCTTGTCCTTTTCAAGCAAACTCTACTATGGTTAGCTATGTGCAGTCCTAGCAGGTATTTATAATTAATTTTGTTTATTTTACTTTTAAGAGATAGCTACTCTGCTTTAATTTTCCAGTTTATTTAGTGCTTTCTTTTCGACATTAAATTTGGTTATTTGTTTTTTTAAGCCAATAAGCATTTGTAACTATTTTTGGCAAGCATTCTCACCATGATATATGGTAAAGTTGTAAGGGGAATAGAAATCAAAATCTTTATAACGTAAATATGCATTGAACCAAAGTCCCACAGAAACCCATAGGCATGAATAAGTTAACCCAGGTGCGTGTTTATAGTACAGAGGTTTTTATATCGCATGTTTATGAATTATTTATATCCATTTTAGAAAGTATTATTTCTGAATTTTCTTATATCCAGTGGCCATGTACATATTATTCGTGTCACTCTATTAGTTAAGAGATAAAGGTTGTTTTTTGGTATATCGCATTTAGATATCACATTTTACTGTCATTCAGAGCTTGAGGTTTTTTGAAAAAGAGGTATTTCAATTAATTTGAATGGATTTTACACGTGACTCAGCTTTTTATTTTCTGTCTCATACTACCAACTATTTTTTTTAAAAGACTTTATACTTCAAGTAACTTACAACTACATTTCCTTTTCTCTGAAGATGGCTTTGACTAGAAATATTTGTGGTAAAGATACATTAGGACAGTTTGTGAGCAGTGCAGCAGTTTCTCCATTTTTTGTAATTTGTAACAGGCTGTAATCCAGATGTTTACACGCAGTCTCATTGAAAGGAATAACTGTGCAGAGCCACTACTATGTTCAGTTCTGCCCAGGCTAGAGTAGCTTGTCAGGCTGGAATAATGCTGTTCTGTGCTCAGGCTTCTCACAATGCTCACCTTACCACACTCAGTTGGGGATGGATTGGGCTTTCAAACTCAGTAAGAAACCATTTTATATATATATGTCTAAAAACATTGTACATCACTCATTATTAGTCATATTCTATACTCTGGTCCTGTGCTGTAACTTCTTGTTCACATACCAGGTTATGCAGCAGCCTACAAAGAAATGTTATGTATTTGGTCTTAATTCCTCTATTCAGAGAGCATATAAATATTTTATGTTTTAATAATTTTATTTAGGAAATGACCCTGGCACCTCTGAAACCAAGTAGAATGAAGGCACATGATCGCAATGCAAGTCCTTAAAAACACAGCTACAAGAAAAGGAAAAACACAGCTCCAAGCAAGGCTGCAGAAGATGGTCACATTCCTAGTGTGATGGGCAACAGTGAGTTATCAGATTTTAGAGAAAAGCTGCTTTTAAGGCTCCAGTAAATGTAATCTGTGACTACAAAGATCTGCTTTTCCTTTTTAGTTGACAAAGAATGACTGCAAATTATTTGAATTACATGTTCTCCCTAAAAGCTTTTGTAGTAATTTGCCGAAATAGTCTCCATCAAGATGAAATAATTTTGTTTGCAGCTTAGATCTGGTTTATTAGTGTGACATTTTGTAATAAACCCCCCACTACATGAGCTGATAATTGTCTCTCTCTGAATTCTGCAAGATTACCGGAGGCCTGCACTCCTGGTCTCAGACGTGGTTTCTCTTTGCGGTTAATTAGCCGTGGGGGAGATGACGAGTTCTGAAAATCCTTCCAGAGTCAGATGATAAACAAGCCTTCTCCTGCCCCAGGTCATCTCCCCTAGGAAATTCAGCTTTTGTCTCCTGCCTCCTTCAGGAGAAGCCTTTACTGCAGAGGTAGGCAGGATTTTAATGGGACGCTGTCCTCAATGGCAGGTGTATCCACAAAGAAAGACCGTGCCCCATTGGTATGGCAGTGTGTCAGGGGAACAACCTGGAGAGAGCATTGCCTTCCATGCCAGCTGGAGTCCCTTTGACTTCGTGCCTCTGCTCCTGTTCGTCTACCTCAAGCACGCAAACTTGTAGTTTTCTCTCAATTTCTTCCCTCGGGCAGAATAATGCAAATTATGTTCTATTCGTTGAAAAAAGGGGGATCCTCCCTCAGAAAAGGGAGGTGCAAAATAAGATGCAAGTAGTAATGTGTTTGTTCTGTGGTATCCCAGTTAACGATGTCTGCAGTCAGGTCACTGTCCTGGGCAGAAGCTGCCGTGCTGTGCCACTGGGAGGGATGGCCAGTGGAGCTTTCTCACTTTATCGACCTGCTTGGACTAGGGCCTGGTGTGAACTCTTGTGTAAAGAACACCACCACTGAGCTTAATCCTCTAACAGCTTCAGGACCTCCTGTTCAGTTCAGGGCTGATAAATACCCCAAATCTCTGGCTGGCCTTTCACTTCGTGACTATTCCCCTTCTTTAGTTTAACACCACTGACCTTTTGATATTGCAGCACGACTCAGCTGTTGCTCAGGAGTGACCGTTCCTCCCTTTTTCTGCCTCAGCAATTAGTGTGGGGGGAAGTTTATGTTGTTGTTTTAAACATTTAAGTAATTTTATTTGTGTGCCAGTCTAGAAACAGCGTTACCGAAGAGGTGATGCCAGTGGCTGTGAAAGGCACTACGGTAATTAATTCTTTATGCTGTAATACGCGTTTGGAACTTGGAAGAGCAGGAAGCGCTACGAATGTCATTCGGCTGTTGGGGCCCACGAACGCTGCCCAAGCAGTGTTTTCAAACGCAAGGCCCAGCGGAGGCGCGGACCCGGCAGCCGCAGCCGGACGCAGCCCGTGAGCGGAGCGGCGCGGCTCTGCCGGCGCAGGGGCAGCCCGG
>VZTG01004872.1:1104043-1146782 GCA_013397845.1 Melanocharis versteri | reverse complement strand
CTGTGGCGCACCGAGCCGCTGCGAGCCGCCGAGCTGCGGAGGCCGTTCCCCCCGGTGTCTTCCTCGGCACCGGCTCCAGCGCCCTCGCACCGGGGCGGCGGGCCTCGTCCCCGCAGCCGCCCGGGATGCTGCCGGTGGGCCCGCGCCGCAGCTTTTCCTCGGAGGCGTTTCCTGCCGCGCCGGGGCCGGTCAGCTGCGCCTCCACGGAGCCGGGGGGTTGTGTCAGCGCTGACGGCTGCTGTGGTGGGTGCCGACCTCGGTGGGGTGCCGGCCCGCGTCTTCTGAAGCCCAGCATCCTGGTTGAAGCGTGCTGTGGCCGAGCCACGTAATGCCCTCTGCGCTCCCCGGTGACAGGGTCGTAGTCCCGGAGGTGGCTGCTGGCCGGGCCGTGTCCCGCGGGAGCTCCTGCACAGGCATCCCCGCACCTCTCCCTGCCGCCAGCATCCAGGCGTGGCGTTTCGTGTGGCTGTCGCTCGGATCCAGAGCCCTTACATCCTTAAAATACCATGGATTTTCGTCAGCGAGTTGTCGGTTGCTCCTCTGTTTATTGGAACAAGCGTAGGAACAGATACTTACTTAGGAAGTCAGTGCTGAAGGTGCCATAGCTGCTACGGATGCCTGCAATGTTCTAAGTTAGATGGAGTTTAAAACCCATGTTTGTTCAGCTGCTCTAAAGTTTTAACAACAGACTCTTTTTAAGTGTTAATGGAAAGTGCAGTGTTGAGGAGTGATAAACTTGGAATGATAAACTAGGGGAGAGGAGGACAGCTGAATAAACATAGCACCGAAGTAGTTCAGTAAAGCTTGCTCCAAACATTACTGTGTTACTAAGATATATTGGGTCTTGTTGTCCACTAGTTAGGAATGTCCAAGGAAAGAGATTACAAAATGCTAGTTTTCTAGGTTGGTTATTTTTGTGTGTGTTTTTTTGTTTCACTGGATAGAAATAGTGGACAAAGGTGATATGTATTTTATTGTTTGTATTCGCTGAAGACCCACCAAGGAATAGGAGAAAACAATCATCCCTTTAAGGGTGGTATTTGTGGTAGTAGCCATAAATCCAGTAAAAATTGTAAGAAGACTTAATAAAAAATCAAACAGGTGGAGTGAGAATATGAGAGTAGAAGCTGATGATATGAGGAGCTAATGGGAGGAAGCTGTGGTTTATCACTAACGTAGCTGGTACTAGGGCACAGCTTGAATGCAGCCTAAAATTCATCTTAATCTTCAGCTACAGTACAACAGGTCTGAGTTTATATAGCTGTGTGGGAAATTGTGAGCTGGTGACATGATCCATCTGCAGCTGTGGCAGTCAGTCCCAGGGGCTGGAATGGCCAGGAAGGCCTTGCTGTCTTGCTGGAGGCTGAGACTGCCGCTGCTGCCAGGCTTGGTGGGGCAGTTGGGTGCCCATGTCCCTCCCCAGCACTGGCAGCAGCGTGCTCCTGGAATCCTGCAGCTCTGGGCACTGGCCTGGTTTGTAGCTGAAAGCACACTTGTAAATTACCGTCATTAATCAAGTGTAAACCTTAACAAACCTTAACAAATTGAAAACTGGTTAAAAAAACGAAATACCAACTAAATGATACCAACTAAAAATAAACTCTTTAATAGATAGAGTCTACTCAGACGCCTTAATGTGCACAAATTAAATGGAAAACAAGACTGGAAGGCAGGAGTCCTAAGATGTGAGTTTAATGGTTTTTCTTCAATAGATGAGGATTCAGTGTTCTTGTTTTTAATGTTAATACTAGCACTGTTGTAGCAACTTCAGACCTATCTTAAAGTGCATTAGACCTATTATAAACCTGATCTTGACATATTTCAGATATACTGTTACCTCCCAGTCTACTTGACTGAATGTGTCAGTGCGTAGAGTTTTTATATCCATATTGAAGAAGCAGAAAAGCCTATAGCCCAACACGTTAAGTAAGTGCATATCAGCAACACAAAATAAAGCAATTTTAAGTGTTAAGTGCTTTAGAACAAGGTGGTTTCACTTTCATGGAAACCCTAATTATGTTGGTTAATGTTACAACACTCGTGTCTTGCTTCACAGCCGAAACAAGTACATTTCCCAGCACCAAGTTAATTCACTCTATGTGACTTACTTCTGATTTTATAAATTCAGAGTCAGGTGTTCATGCTGGCCTCACAGGAGGAGCTGCTTACCTTTAGAGAGCAGGGCATGATGTGGGGCAGGTGGGTCAGCCTGTGGGACTTGTGCTGTATGGCTTGGCAGGGAACAGCCCATCCAAGGGCTCCGCCTGGAGGTTGGCTTATCTGGGAGAGGTTTGGGAACCTGATGCAGGAGGGAATGAAGTCTAGGCACTTCTCTGTTATGACGTAAGTTGTTTGCATAACATTCTCCTCCTTTTTGGCATGGATGCAGGCGACAGTGCCAAGCTGCTCCTTAGGGGTGAAACTTGCTTGAAAATGGAAAACACGGTCTATTATTTATGGCTATTGCAGCAGTGCCTTGTAGGCCTGCTGGATGCGGGGCTTCGTTCTATAGGCGCTGCACGGATACTGTAGCAGAAAGTCTTTGATCCAAAGGTTTTGTAGCTTGGATCAGTGAAACGGGGGGGCTGGGGAGGAGGTAGTGTGCATGAGCTGTGGGATGGATGCACTCATGGCAGTGTCACCAGCTGGGGGATGAGTGAAGTGAGTCTTCGTGTAGTTTTCGAGTCTCCCTCTCTAGCACGGACCTGTTCTCAGTCAAACAATAATTAGTGATTAAAAAAAAAAGATTTTTGAAGAAACATGTTTTCTATTAGCAGATTTAAAAATATTTGTATGAAAATTTCATGTGGACTTCAATGTATATGCTACAAAGTGAGTTCTCTAGTCTGTGAAAGGCTGGAAGGGGTGAAATAAGATGTGATGCCATTCTGGCTGGCTTTGATTTATCTGCACAATGCAAACAGCAAGCTGGCCTACTCTGTTCCTACAGCTGCATGTTGTTTGAGAGATTAATTGATCATTCCTGTTTTGAGTATGTTTTCTGAGACTGTGTAAATATAAATCTTCTACAGTGAGTCATTTTGTTAGGTATTTGAAGGGTTAAGCCTCTCTTGATCATTCGCACTGTCTTCTGATGAACTGTCACGGGGTTTTTTTTGGTGGTTTGTCTTTAACATTCACATACATCCAAACTTGGCTCTGTTTTGTGAGTCTTAATTATACTTTAATTCTCAAAGCCTAGTGAACAGAATATTTATGCTGAATTAAACTTTATTTTAGAACAACAGTACTCTTTCACCTCAAATCTAACTTTCTGTTGGTCTGCAAATGAAGTTTCAAAGCCTGGTGCTGTAAGTACCATGGTATTTCCCCTGAGAGGTTTAGGGATTTGCTCCCCCAGTCTGATCTCGATTGACTTTTTTTTTCTTTTTTTTTCTTTTTTTTTCCTGAGATACAAGATTCCAAGCAGGGTTTTCTTTTCCCAAAATTTTGAGGAGAGTGACTCCAGGGGGAGAGCTGAATTTTCAGTATACTATATTATTATTTTTCCTTGTTTTATGAGGAACTTCTTGTAATGTCAGGTTGTCTTGAGTAGATTAGCTTTTTATCCTTTCTGATCTTGAAATCCTATTAATTATTAGGAAAGACAGACTAAATGAGGATCGATTTAAGAAATAAAAGCAAGAATGCCAACAAGATACTTAACTAAATGTGGAATACCCTCTTTCTACCTACCTGCCAAAGAGGCTCATTACAGTCGTTAAAATGACCACTGCATTGTCATCACTGAATTTCTTGGGACAGATGGTTCTTCCTCCATTCCCAAGATAGCTGCTCAAAGGTGCAAGTCTGCAGGGAAGTTGTTGTAGCTGTTTGCAGGAGATGACTGAATAAAAAACATGTTCTAGATGTAAGGGTTTGAAAGTGTGTTTTGTCTTGCTGAAGGAAGAGATATAAAAGCAAGTGACAGCAATCTGTATCAGGAAAGTTAGAAAAAATAATAGCCTTTACTTATGTAGAAAAAAAAATCCTATCTGTGCAAATCTGGAAGGGAGAAGAGCCTTGTGGTTAACAAGTACATTGTTTATATCTGAGGAGAAGCACATGCACTTGTGCATAAGGAGGTTCAGAGCACGCGTGATCTGGCAGAATAATCCCCAGTCTGAGAGAGCTGGGTCGGCCGCGCTTCCTGTGCAGCTGTGAGCGAGGGATGTGTGCTCCCAGCCCGGTACGGTGGCATCATGGGCTGGGGGGGAAATCGGCACTTCACGTCTCAATGAGGTCTTTCTGCATTGTAGCCTTGTTAGGGTGATGGGATGGTGAGGAAACAAGGGCTTGGTTCTCAGTTCTGAGTTCTGTAATGGCTTGGAAATGTAAACCTCTGTCAAGATAAAAGCTCGTTTGTGAGTTGGAGGACCAAAGTGCTTTCTCGTGACACGCGTGTGCTGCTGGGCTGTGCCCTTGCTATGCCTCTTCCCTTTCTCTTTGCAGGGCTTTCTCAGGATCCTTGCAGAAGTTCTCTCCAATTTACATCTTAGGGCTTTCTTGTGTGTTTCTGAACTTACCGAAGTTTGGAGAAAACCACTCCAAACTGTTACTCCTGTTTTTAGAGTGATGCAGCCTCTCTGATCTCATTTGTCCTGGCTGAGCTGATTACATTCAACAGGCCTGTACCAGAATGCTGTGTTCTCTTCAACTTCAAATGAGTTAAAATTTATAGTCACTCTGAAATCCATCTGTTAACTCTCTGAACCTTTCTTCCTTTCTCCTATTCTCTGTTGTTCATTTTAAACTTGCCAGTTGTGCTTCTGTCCTCCTGTTGTCTTGTGGGTTAGAAAAAATTTTTGCAAAGTAAAGATACAGTATTTGAAGGCAATGGTTAAAATAACTAGCAGATAACCAGTGTCTTATCACCGAGAAGTATATTGGTTTTCCATCTGTCTGGTTTGCTGCACGTTCAGTCCCTGACTGGCACGGGGTTTTTTTTGTCAGTAGAAGGAAAGCCCCATAGGTTCAGGGTTTTTGTAGATTTTTTGCAGTAACAGTACTACTCTATTCATTTTCTCATTTTCAGTCATTTATTTTTAGAATTTTAAAATATTGCTTAATATGACTTTCAAAAACCTGATTCCTAAACAAACTAGTGATCAAAACAATAAAGAATGCCATATGGCTCCTACCAGTCTTGATGCAGTTATACTTCTGAAGAGTATATTCTGTATTATTAATAACAGTCAATGAAGCTCTTAGTGTGGGAAAATATTTACTGAAATTATTATGAAATATACTTTTCATGGAGTTCTAACCTAGGATGTTCTAGTCAGAATAGCAGGAGTGGATCTTTTGGATTAATCCTTGCATACAATGTGTTAGAAGAAGATCGATGCTGAGGCTGATATAAATTATGGAGGGGGGAAGAATATGCAGCAACTGAAGTGTTTAAAGATTAACAGTATCGTAATTTGTTATGTACTTACTATTCATACAACATCTGAAATTGAAATTCCACTTCAATGGAAAAGGGAAACTAAATTAAAAAAGATTGAACACTGATTGCTCTGAAAGCCTTCAGTATAATTGAAATGAAACCAGATGGTTCAGAGCTCATATATAGGAATAAGCTTGTTTAAATCAGGATAATTTCAAGCCATACTTCCAAAGAAGTTGTCTTAAAATATCCACGTGGTTAAAATGTGAGTTCTGTCTTGTCATATCTGGGTAACAGGAAATCTATTCTTCAGAAGTAAATGCTGTAAAGCTCTGATGCAGTAAGTAAGCAAGTTGCTGTAAACAGATGAGCATGTACTGAAAGCTCAGTTACATCCCCTTGACATAAGTGGGGCCCTGTACAAGATCTGGAGTCTTTGTTGTCAAAGAAAGGCAAGGCATAAAGAAAATTAGAGCACAGATGATGACTGATCTAATTTACTCATTAGAAGGGATTGTTTTATGGATCGAGAAATAAGCAAAAACCCCAGAGTTCTCCTGCCTGTCAGGTGGATGTGGCTGGCTGAACTGAAAATTGCAGGAGCTCATAGACAGCTGCTGGTTTTTGGTTCATGTGGCTTTTGATGGTAACAGGTAAGAGGAAGAAAATGTGCTTTCACATTTGACTGTTCTAACAACTTAATTAGGACTGTCTAATGTTTTGAAAGTTGGAATACTTTTTTTTTTTAAATTTAATCGGATTGTCTCTGAAGAAACTGGAGGAAAAACTTAAGTCTCTGTGTATGTGCTGGCATGGTTTGCATTTTCTTCTGACCTTGAATACATGAATATTCAAGGTTCCAAAATTTGTATGTAGTCTTTTCTCCCTAAGTGAAACCAGAGCTCCTCATAGATAGTATCCCAGAGAAATGACATTTAAAAGTGAAAAACATACGCAAACCTTGTGAGTGTTTGGGAGTTTAATGATGGTATTTTTAGACTTGTCTATCACTGAACTCTGTAAGGTTTAGATTATTTTCATGAACTGTTGTTTTTAGAAATATCCATGGCTTGTTGTCAGCTGTTACATGTATGTTGAATCAATAGGAAGCGATTAATTTAACATACTAGTGTGTGTTAGTTTCTTTTCTCTTTTTAGCCTTGTATCAGTTTGCAAATCCATTGTCAGTATTAAATAATGATGAATTATAATTAATTAATTTAAAGGCACTGAATATACTGTTGCATGACTAACTTTAAGGGGATGGTATTGTGCTTTCAGATGAGTAATGAAAGACTTATTTCATTGTCCTCTTCTACTTAGAATAAAGTGCAGACCTGCAAAAAAATACTTAATCATAGAATGATATAATATCCTGAGTTGGAAGGAGCTCACTAGGATCATCCTGTCCAACTTCAAATTCCTAGAGCAGGTCTGGATCATAAATTGAGTGCTCTTCAAGAACTTTCAGGTTCTTCTGCTTCTCCTTTCAAATACTGGTCCTTGAAAAAGTTCCTCTGTGATAATACTACTAACCCAAACAGCAAAGGGATGACAAACCCAAAATATATTAAATGTTTAACTTTCTCATAATGAACACGAGCTAATCTTACTCGGTTAAATTTACAGATACCAACAGAGCAAAAATAGTTTTCTAATAGTGATTTTGAGCTGATAGCCTGCTGGCAGAGGTGATTTTTATTCTCTGAAAAGGAAGCTTGTCTTAGCTAGCCTTGCTTATTGGAATGGGTTGTTGTTTTTAAATGTGAAAGCTGGTTGGCCACTCAAAATCTAAGGAGTGGTTAATTTATTTTTTAGTGTTGCTTATCAATTTTACAGGCTCTTCTGCAAAAGATAAACGCAGGCAGCTGCAGTGCTGTTATCTCCCAGTCCACCTTTTTTCCATTTCGGAATTTGACTTGAAGATACCTTTATAGGACCCATCTCTGTGTTTCTTTCCTCCCAGGTCTTTGATATTTTTGAGATTGTTATCCTAATTTTGATCTTAAAGCCCCATCCTAATTTCCACCTCACTTCCCATTCAGACTAGAAGCTCAAGCCTCCCATCAATTTCTTCTGTAGTTGTGGAGTGCTTAGAAAAATGTGTTTCAAGAGGAGACTGATGAACCTTTTGAAGGCCGTCATGAGGCTTTGGATAATAATTTGTTTTGATGATCAAAATAACCCGGATATATGTGGCTGCATTACTTAATTACAAAATCATGGCTATCCTTTGCTATAGGAAGGAATAATACTGGAAATAAAGCAGTTAGCCTTGGGGGAGAAAAGCCGACTTGAAAGAAGAGACTTGCAGATGCTAGCACTTAATTGCCACAGTAACTCTGAATATATAAATTATTCTCTGTCCTAAACATGAAAGATGTTTTATTGCACAATATAAAAGCTGCTGTTGGGAGAACTTCACAGAATTGGTCATAAAACACATTTTTATTGATGCTACCATGTACCACTAGTCTAGACAAATGCCCTTCCCCACTCTGAATGCTGCATTTATTGCTCAGGAATGTTACTTTTGAGAAAGAAGCCGTCTTTGTCCTTGATGGTTGGCATTGCAGGTCTGTTCCCCTGTGGTACCTTAACCACTTTCTGTTTTGTCTATTCGCAGAGTAGCCCTAGTTCCTTGAGAGTCCACCAGGTATTGGATGCTTGTGGTAAACCATGGCAGCTGATGATAAGGTGGCCATTCTAACCGACGATGAAGAAGAACAGAAGAGAAAGTATGTGCTTGCTGATCCTTTCAATGGCATTTCCAAGGATCAAGACTTGCCACCCAATAATGAATCCCCTTCAACAGAGACGACCACTGTCCCAGATGAAGAGCTGGATTGGTTAGAAAAGCACTGTGTCAAAATAAACAACGATCTTCTGATCTCGAAGGTCTTTTATTTTTTCTTCTATTCTGCTTATGGCTCTCTCTACCCCTTGCTGCCCGTGTACTACAAGCAGCTGGGTATGTCACCCAGCCAGAGCGGACTTCTGGTGGGCATCAGGTACTTTATTGAGTTTTGCAGTGCTCCCTTCTGGGGAGTGGTGGCAGATCGCTTCAAGAAAGGCAAGATTGTCCTCCTGTTTTCGCTTTTATGCTGGGTTTTGTTTAACCTGGGCATCGGATTTGTGAGACCAGCCACCTTAAGATGTGTACCAAAGGGCCTTCCCCCAGCACATCCCACCAACGCAAGCAGCCTTTTAACAACGATTCCGCAAAACACCTCCATGTCTTCTCTGCTAACCACAGTGAGCGCTGCATCCCTGAAAGTTCGTGGGAGGAGAGACCTGGTCACTTCCAGTCCAGTCACTTTGGAAACAAGAGGGACACCTAATCCTGAAATAACATCCCTGTTACCTACACAGAACAATGACGAGGATTTTACCTTGGAAAACAGTACCCATTTGATTTTGAAAAACACTACCACTAGCCCAGCCTCACCAGGGAACGCCACTCCGAGTACCACCCCAGCTTCCGTCAGCACGAAGCCGATGCCTTCTGACCAAGCTGTGCTCATTTATGACCAACAAGAAGTAGAGGCCATCTTTCTGCTCATTCTGCTGGTCGTCATAATAGGAGAATTTTTCAGTGCTTCCTCTGTTACCATTGTGGACACCATAACTCTGCAGTACCTTGGCAAACACAGGGACCGGTATGGATTGCAGCGTATGTGGGGGTCTCTGGGCTGGGGGCTGGCCATGCTCTCCGTGGGAATTGGCATTGACTATACTCACACAGAAGTTGCCATTGAAGGTCAAGGATGTAAAGCTCCAGAGTACAAGAACTACAGGATCGTTTTCATTGTTTTTGGCGTCCTGATGACAATGGCGTTAATTGTGGCCACTCAGTTTCGATTTCATTACGCGCACTTCAAGCAAGATGAAAATAAGAGAAAAGAGGTGGAGATCTCACAGGTGGACAGAAATGCCTCCAATGAATCTTCAGATAACACTCCTACCAGTATGAGCCAGTCACAGTCTTTCAGTTTTTGGGACCTAATTAAACTGCTGTGCAGTATCCAGTATGGCTCTGTGCTCTTTGTGGCCTGGTTCATGGGGTTTGGATATGGCTTTGTGTTCACCTTTCTGTACTGGCACTTGGAAGACCTGAATGGCACCACCACTCTCTTTGGAGTTTGCTCTGTGCTCAGTCATGTGTCTGAGCTGACTGCCTACTTCTTCAGCCACAAACTCATTGAATTGGTTGGTCACATCAGGTAAGATGGCAGCAGTCATTAAAGAGCTATACGAAAAATGGTGACTCTTGGGCTCAGCCTCGTGCTACAAAGTGAAATTCAAGCTAATCTGTTATTTTGTTTTTTTTTTAATTCTAAGTCCTGCTCAGTTATGTGGCTCACATGATGGAGTTTTTTGTTATTTTAAGAGCTGAAAATGCTCTGAAATGCTTGCTTTGCATTTGAGTTGCATGTTAGTATGTGCTTTATGCCTGGCACCATAACCTTTTGCAGATGGTTCCAGAAGATATCCTTGTTCCCTGATGCATCGCTCTGTTAGAGATCTTTACAAATTGCCACCCACTCAAGGGTTGTCTGTTTTGACATACAAATACCATTAGTTTTTCAATTCTTTTCCTGTGAGTAGCAGCATTCTGCAAACCTCCTGCTTTAGCGTGGCTCCCCTTGCAGGGCAGTTAATTGCCCCCACCGTAGCCTGGAAAGGTGTCAGCTGCAGGCTGAGAGGGGAGAAGCTGAGCTGAGGAAACGAGGTGAGCACCTCCTGTGCACATGGCCTGGTAATCAGACTCGGGGTGTTGGCAGAATGAGGTTGCAGCCTGGCAGTGTCACTTACCAGTTCAGGGCTTGCTCTCCTCCTTCAGTTGCAGCAGTGTGTGTCAGCCATGAAGTGAGATGGCTGCAGGGCTTGTCCTGTTGTTCTTGCCTTGTGTAAGTGAAACTGACTGCTTCCAGCATATTAGTGAACATTGGTTTCCAGTAAATTCACTATATTGACTTAGTTTCCACGTAGTCTAAATCCCTTCACTAGTTTTTAAAAAAAACATAGAGGAGGAAAGATAGGCGAAAATCTGCGTTAATGAAGCTGCAAAGGTGCGGTTTTTTAATGTTTACTCAGGTATTCTGTGCATCTAAGCACAGAGCTCAGTGTTGTTAGCACCATATCCTTTCCAAATGCCCAGTTTATAGTCATACAGTCATTGAGGTGTAAGTATTTTTAAACTGTTTGCACTGTTCTTTTTGTGTATTCTGTTCTGAGGTTTTGCTCCTTCTTTTGCTTTTATTGGGATAAATACTTTTATTTATTTGACCTCTACTAAAAATGTTTGAGATGTTTAGCACAATAATTTGAGAGATTACTTAAAAGGTGGTGTTCTTTCTTACTTGAAACTGAGGACGATCTCTTTACTTAGAGTCAGTCTTAATCTCTGAATTTGACAATAATTAGTAAGAGAAAATGACACCTTGCGTGCAAAGCCTGGAGGAGGGATATGATGATGGAGGAGTGGTGAGAATAGATCACAGTCTTGATAGCTAAAGATAGCTTGGGTATACTCTTTCAATGTATATTATAGTACAAAATTCAGGCTTAGACTTCAACTAAAGAAAGAAGGAAAACCAAAAGAGTGGTAGGTTTGTGAATAAAATGAAATAGAAGGGATGGGAGCATTGGCCAACAAAAAGAAGGATGACATATGGGATTAACTCCTTTTTTTTTTTTTTTGGCACTGCTAAGCCTGTGAAGCCAAGATTGGATCAAAATTAATTGTTTAAACACTAGTCCCTGTTTGCTATGAAACAGCATTCTACATATCTACACCTGGGAAATGCACATTAGTCATATTTTAATGTTATCTAATGCTTACTTGTATTTAGTCATCACAGTTTGAGATGACTCCTCCTGGTTGCCTGTCGCCTTGTACTTTCTGAACTTTGTGTGTATGAGAGGAGGCAAGTTTTTTTCTTTTCCGAAGAAAAATGGATAGGAGTTCATAGCTCATCTTGACAGTTCTGTATATGTGTTGTCTGCTGCCTCTAGTGCAGGTATTAATTTTCCTATTAATAAGAGCCAATAGCTTCCAATTCTATATCCTCAAAACAGTCATAGCCAGAAGCATTTGGCATTGATACTTTATCAATTTTTTTAGTAGCTCAAAATTCCTTTCTTCTGCGTTGTTGGACTTCTAGATGTAGACATTCTTTCGGCAGTATTTGAACATCTATCATTCAATCTTCCTTTCCTGTGCTGAGTGTTTGAAGACAGGCATGAGCACCAGAATTGCATGCGTTGTCACAGTAGCAGGAAAAAATGCTATTGAATGTTCTTTGTAGAACTACAAGAAAACAGGCTCTACACCTTATCAGACAGAAGCTCAGTTTCCCTTTTCAAGTCTTATAAATCTTTCCATTTGTACCATTGTATGTGGTGGCATATAAAACCCTTACAACAGTTTAAAACCTATTCTGTTTTCACAATTTTTTAAACTAATGCTCAAATTATTGTCCAAGCGTTTTAAGCATGACCGTATTAAATATGTGCCGATTAAAATGCCCGATTTCTGACTTCATTAGCTCTACTATTCATACACTTGTGCAGTGTATGTGTGCCTGTATTGTACATGCTTCTGGTGCTTCTTTGAGAGACTATTAGGAAGAAATTCTTTACTGTGAGGGTGATGAGGCCCTGGCACAGGTTGTCCAGAGAAGCTGTGGCTGCCCCATCCCTGGAAGTGTTCAAGAACAGGCTGGATGGGGCTTTGAACAACCTAGTCTAATGAATGGTGTCCCTGCCTATGGCAGAGGGGTTGAAACTAGATTGTCTTTAAGGTCCCTTCCAACCCAAACTATTCTATGATACTTTGACAAAAAAGTGTACAAAACTGGTTATGAAATATTTAGACCCCATTGTTGAATGGCACCTGGTGTAGGAGCACTCAAAATTGCCACTGACTTAAGAAGATGATGTCAAGCTCTGAAAATAGCTTCCTACTTGAGGTTAAGCTTGAATGTGTTTGTCTGACCATAATTCCAGCATGTGAGTTTTTATAGGAAGCAGAGACTAGTAGTCATGGCTGTAAACAGCTTAGACTCCTTGACACAAATATAGATTCAGTGCTTTAAATGTTTAACCTGTGAATTGAACATGGTATCTCTGTGGGTACTGCATATGAGGTTCATAAGGAACATCTGTTTACATTTTCGATTTAGGTCTGATAAGGAGCCTAAGTGATTGTTATAAATGCATTTTTGAAAAGACGCTGTAAATACACAAAAGTTTTTGTGTGACATACCCCTCCAAAACCATATTTATAGAAATCTTCATAAACTGTAATTTACCTTAAATTCTGTACATATATTCTAACAAATTAAGAGGTAGAACCTGACTAAATTGCTGCTCTTAAACTCTGAATCAAAATCTTTCTGCAAATGTAACATATTGGAAAAACACAGGTAGGTGAGTGGTTAGTGATGATGGAAAAACTCTGAAGCAGGAGGAGGTCACATCTGTGGTCTGGCTGTGCTAGGGAACAGCTGAGATGGGAAGAAAGTTCTTGGTGAACAGACGAAGTTTTTGATAGACAAAAGTGAAATTAAACTGTCTAGAACTCATCCTAGACAGAGAGGTGCATCTGTACTGCTGCTGCGGGAATACAAGTGTACATGGTGAGGCAGTTCCTTTGTATTCCCGAGAGTGTGCATCACCCTGGGCCTTTCTAGACAGGAGCCTGCAGACCTTGTGAGTTTTGTTACCTTTTGTGGCCAGTGTGTCCTAATACATTCCAGAAATGTGGTTGTACATAAGAACTACATTAAGTTGTGGCTATGAATGGAACCAAGTTATTTGTTTTGAACAGAAGGCATTAATTAAAGGATGAGATGAAATTTATGATTCACAGCACAAAGAACAAGTTTGTTCTCATTATTGTATAATAGTGAACTTTTTCATGGCTTCCCATGTTTTCTTCCCTGAATGCTTGGGCTTGTGTTGCCTAAAGGCAGCTTAAACCAGCCATTCATGGACCTCACATGTATCTGGAAGCAACACAACTTTGTTTGGTGTATGACTGAAGGGGGACGACTTCCTGCCAGCTTGCCCTACTTGTTGAAAGTAAATTCATTTTGTTGTGAAATGCACAGGCCTTTTTTGATATCACTGACATGATGAAAACTATGGTACTGGATTTTTCACTGTCAGCATGTGTATTTGGAGACTTCAGATGTTGACAAGATGCTGCGTTTTTATGATGGCGTCTCACTCTAGATTTTCCAGTGGCTCCATACCATTTAAGTAAATCTCTGTGTGAATTTGTAGAAAAACTAACTGAAAAAGCAGCACGAAGAATAATGAGCCCTTTCACAGGGTTGGTGCTTCACCTTAATTATCGATTGCATTTTTTTCACTTATGCCAAACCAGGGTTCAACCAACAAGCCCTATTTGGACAATAAATTATCCTTGTCCCTGAAAAAAAATCTTTAAAGGTTGCAATAGTGCCCTTTCTCAAGCTGTAAACATGTTTTCAATTAAGTCTTTGTTTCCCAAGATCTATCTAAAAATAAGAGGAAGATAGCTGGATGAATGAGCACCCGAGAGGGAAGCTGTGCTAAATCTAAAAACTGGAAGGGAAGAGTCATCAGGTTAAATGTGCAGTGAGAAATGCACTTCACAAATAGTCTTTGTATTTCATTGTTTAAAAACTGTTGTAAGAGCTTTTTTTTTCTCTAAATTCTGAGATGCAGCATCTGCTGCTTTTCAACAGGATGGCTAAGTTTTATCCTGAGGCATGTTGTTATAAACCATATTGCTTCTGTGGGATGTGTTTTAGAGTAGTTCTGAGCAGTTTGCAGATATTGGGACTATAAACTTATATTAATTGGGTTAAAATTAATTCCTTTAATACAAACCTGCTCCAGGCTTTCATTGAAATAGCAGAATGAATCTCTGGATGATTAGAAAAGAAAGTTGTTTGGAAAAGATGTTGAATGCACTTAGAAATTATCTCTCTGAAACATAATCCTGTGTAGAGTGTGGCATAGACCTACAGAGCTCAGTTAAAAGCTCAGCGGGTTTGCTGTCTCTTTGATTTTTTTTTTCTATTAGGATTTTGAATGTGTTGAATGGGCAAGAGGAGAGTTTATGTTTGGGTGTAGGACTTAAAGGATGTATTTTGTATTGAGCAAATGCTTTAGACTGGCAAACTGTATGTGTGCAACTGACTTCTAAATCAGTAAGCTATATTACAACATGCCAGAAAGGGAAAGTGCAAACTATCCTGACTTCTCCTTTCTTTATTTCCTTTAGAGTGCTTTATATTGGCCTTGCCTGTAATACGGCACGATACATCTACATCTCGTATCTGGAAAATGCCTGGACTGTTCTTCCGATGGAAGTGCTTCAAGGTAAGACATCCCAGCACAAGATCAGGTGCTTCCATTTATCTCATTTTCAAGTGAGCTATGCTTAAGTAAAAAATCTGGTGCTTCTCTATTTTTTTGACCACAAATACCTCAGAAGATGGAGGTTTATAGAACACATAAACCATTACTGTTTATCCTGGGAAATATTTGACGTCAAAAGGGTGGGTGTGCATTTGATTGTGCACAGTTCTCTGTTTATTCAAACAGAACTGTGTGAGACCAACACACCCTTTAAATAAACAAAGTGACAGAAGCATGAGCTGGGTACACACCTACTGCAAATCCAGTTTGGTGATAAATGTGAGCTTCGTTAAATGCAAGAGGTTGCAGTCCTTGAAAGGATGCCACAAAAAACCTCCGAACATAGTCTGGGTCATTCTGTCTCTGTTAAAATATTTCAGTTTTTCAGTTCCACCAGTACTTTTAGATTATAGAATTTTTGTTTTAATAGCTGGAGCAGAATTTCTCTCAGTAGCTTTCTCAATGCTAAGAGAACTTCTTTAAGATACGTGCCCTTTCACAAGCTTATTTACTAGGACAGAGGTGTGGTCTATTGACAAGTAACTTTAGTCTTGTTTTCATATCCTGTTGTAGAAGTCTGTAAGACCTTCATTGCAATGTTGAAGAATACATTGTTCTAACTTAGTTTTTATGACTTTTTTCGTCTTTGTGGTGAGTACCACTTCTCAAAACCATGGAAAAGTGGAGCTGTTTTACTTTCTATTTCTTCAATATTTGAAGAATACCATTTTTGACCATCTTTTTAAAGCCTGTATTTTGGTTTTATACAATAATATTTAGAAATTTTTCCACAGATTATACTTAGAAGTTTTATTCTTCTATGTGCAGCATAACTTGTATTTAAATTAACTTTTTCTACTATATTTATAGAAGTCCTTGTAAGCTAGACTTTGAGTTACAAAATGCCATTAGAGAGCAGCGTGTGGATCTCTGCATACACAGAGAGAGAGAGAGATCCATTTGTGTCCTGGCTCGTAACCCTCCCAGCTAACAAAACCAGTTTATCATATCATAATTGCCACAACAGCAAGCTTCTGAATTTTGTTATTAAAAAGGCTCCAAACCACAACTATTGAATTGATGCTTCATTGTTCATACCAAGTGTTAAAATAGGAAAATGTTAGAAAGAACCTGAAGACTGAGTATGTGTTATACTCTCACCTGCTTAAACATCTAGGGAAAACAAATGATGAATACAAAGCTTTGGATGTTGTCTTTTAGGTAATACTGTTTTAAAGATATCCTATATCAAAATATAGGAAAAAAACCCTTGTGGTTTCAGCAATACAGCCATAAGTATGTGCCTGGAAGCATCCTATAAGTCATGGCTTAAAAAGAAGTTTCTTGTACTTTGAATGTGGTTTTTATTCTGCTGAAATTTCAATATGAGTTGCACAATATGTAGGTTTGCCTTTACATACAGCAAGGCTGTGAGGGAGTGGTTTTGGTGGTGGGTTTTGTGTGGCACAACCCTGAGTAACTGAGATTTGAAGAAAAAATTAAGGACCTTCAAAATAATACTTTGTCATAAATGTATCTGCCAGATGTTACCATATTTAGCCACTGCTGAATCATGGGCTCCTTGGTTAATCTGGCTATTTGCAGTTACTTATAGTCGGCAAATGAGAAAGCTAAACCCAAAGCAAACCCACGCACAACTCCCCCTATCCAGCCCCCAGGTCTCTGTGTTCTGTGTGCTCTTTTCAGCCTGCATCAGACGTCACTTGTTGGTCCCCGAAGTCCATGGGTGCCCTGTGTGTGTCTAACCACTGCCACTGCATTTGTAGGATTCCAGTCATCTCATTCAGTGTTGCCAAAGGGGGGAATCAAGGTTATCTTTTAAGAAGTACTGTTGACTTCCCCTCCTCCTTTATTCATTTCCCTTCCTGCCCTTACCAGTTTTCATCTCTCCTAGAGTTATTTTTTCTGCAGCAGTTCTAAGGCCTGTTTCTTTGGGCTCTGCTTTCTCTCCTACATAACCACTGAATTGTCAGTGGCAGTAGGAAGTGACACCTTAATGAAATTTGGTGATGTGAAAGCTCTTACTTTTAAGTGAGCTCGTTGACAGAGGGAAGCAAGAGTTGTAGCTGCTTTCCCTATGTAAGAATTAGAAGTATTGAAAACCAAAAAAAGTGTAGATTGTGTAGAACATGTGGGCACCATGTGGGCCATCAAGTTGACGGGTCTTTGAAACCCCTCGGTGAAGTCCTTGTTCTAATTGTGCAGAACTTTCTTCCAGGAAGCTGTCAAATTCTATGTAAACTCCAGTTCCATCAGCTCGAGGGGTTTTAAGGCTAACAAAAGTTTCAGTTGACTTTTGTAAAAAATGTATTTTTCTGTTTAATATGTTTCTGCAGTACAAGCAGGATTATCCCCATGTGCTGTTGCTGAAGGGCACAGAGACATTTCTGGAAAATGACGCTGCAGACTGCATCTATTGATTGTAATAAGAACCATGCTGTGTTCCAGCTGCTGTTTGTAGCTGGGATGAGGACAACTCACATTGCATTGCACTCTCAAAGGAGTAAATAAGGAGATTTAAACTCACTTCTCAGTTTAAAGTTTTCAACCACTATGGTGTATTGACTTGCACAGGCAATGTATGAAAATAAGAGCTAAGGCTGAATCTGTAATAACTGAAGATTTCAAGACATCCTCATATAGTGTATATATATATCTGTGTCATCAGTCTGTGAGCACGCAAGTGATCTTATTTATTTGGCACTTAGCAGATGAAGTTTTGCTATGCTAGTTGGCTGCAATTTATTGTTCCAGGGCAGTGGTCCAGATTCTCTGATAACAGCTATGCTAGCTCACCAATTTACATGACAGGAATTTTTTCTAAATTACAAAACTGTATTGTTAACTTGCAAATGAGCTGTTTTCACTTGGCAGTTACTCAGCAAACTCCAAAACTAGTATTATTCTAAGAAGTGACTCCTACTGATGTTCCAGCAACACAGTTTTATGTCTAGAGAGCAAAGAGTTTGGCCTTTAGCTGACAATAATTATGGTACGTATTTATCTTGAAATAAATTTGGATCCCCAAATCTTCAGCTCATGGTTTACATATAAGCTATCCTAAATTTGCTAAAATTACAAGCATCACTCTAGGGTTGCTGCACTTGTTGGAACTGTAGTGCAGATGATGAAATGGTGGTTAGTGGTTTTAGCAAATAATGTCACAATATATATAGTGAGCAACCTCTTTTAAAAAGAATTGTGGTTAGCAGTAACAGTAATCCAGACCAGACTTCTTATGCAAGTTGTGGTAAAAACTGTTCCAAATAGTCACTGTTGTATAAATAATGATAATAAAAATCTCATTAATAATGTACACATACTAAAATAAAAAGGCTGTGCCTTTAGAGGCAAGTGTAGGAAGCTGATTTAAAGGTATGGATTTGTTTTCAGAGAAACTGAGAGCACTGTGTTCTAGTGGGACTTTCACTGGTAAAGATGAAAACATCCAAGAACCTGTTGATTAAGTTATGGCCTTTTGTGTTCAAACAAACTCAGTGGTATTGTGCTTCACAGTTCAAATAATTTCTGATGTGTTTTTTATTTGCCTGGCTTTAAGCATTGACTTGCTCCTAATAGCTGATAAAACTGCATGTTTTATGTTAATTGGTGTACTTTCTAAACCAAAACTACTTTACCTATTTTAAATTAGTTCTGCTTTGTTATTGGGACAGTTCTCAGTTGCTATTTGCAATGCATCCGTGAATCTGCATTAAGAAAAGTAGAGGCTCAGTGAGTTTTAAAACTCTTAAACTTTTTGCATAGAAAATCTGTGAGTTTTAAAGCCTTTAACTATAAATAGTAAGGTAAACAGACTCATTTTAATGCAAGCTTCTTTTTTTTTTAACACAGTGATGTATTATTACCAAAACCTTGAGAGAGAGATATATACACATATATATGGATAATACCCAAAGCTTGAGGAATTTTGGGTTTGATTTGGGATGAATTTGACATGTACAGCCTGCTGGACATCTAACGTGTATACCTGCACTATATCAATTTCATATGGTGCTATTTATCATTTTACCTAAGCAAAATCCACATTATTCCCTGTGTTACAAAAATATGTTTTTCTTGCTTTTAGGAGTCTTTAGCCTAAATGCCTAAGTAATTATTGATTGTCCAACTGTTCATTACTAAGTCAAGTGTAGAGGACAGAAACATGTTGACTGAATCATCAGTTGTGCCAATATTTGTTTAAAACTGAGGCAGTAGAGCTTAGGCATTGGTAAACTGTGATGACTATTTTTAATACCTCTGAAATAAGGAAAAAAAATATTCCCACTCAGTCTGAGGGTGGCAAAATAGTTCAGGCTTATTTAATGTGTGATGAACTACAAAACTGTTTTGTTTTTCTAACTTCTCCACAACCCTGCCTTTTCCTGTCCTGTTCTTCTCCACTCGGCAAAGGCCCCCAGGCAGGTGCTCCAAGGTGAGGGCTCCACCTGGAGCTCCACCTCATGCGCTGGCCTTCCCTTAGCTCTCCTGCGGGAGGAAAAGGTGTTCCCAACCCCGAAGCTGCCAGCCACTGCCAGATAGACACTTGCGCGGTCTCTGCTGGGATTGGGGCTGCCGTGGGGCCGTGGTTAATAGCAGTGAGGGCTGGGGCTGCCGTGGGGCAGTGATTGATGACAGTGAGGCCTGGGGCTGCCGTGGGGCCGTGGTTAATGGCAGTGAGGGCTGGGGCTGCCGTGGGGCCGTGATTGGTGGCGGTGAGGGCTGGGACCGTGGTTGGTGGTGGTGAGGCCTGGGGCTGCCGTGGGGCCGTGGTTGATGGCGGTGAGGCCTGGGGCTGCCGTGGGGCCGTGGTTGGTGGCGGTGAGCGCTGGGGCTGCCATGGGGCCGTGGTTGGTGGCAGTGAAGGCGGCTGCTGCAGGAGTGGGTGAAGTGGCAGCAGTGCCCACGCAGGATGCAGGCACAAGAGGCACAGGGCAGGATGCAGCTGCAGCAGGAGGGAGGTGCACTGACTCTGCCTCTCAACAGCAGCCATGGAAAGCGACATCTTTGGCCTGCCCTGAGCAGCTTGTGTGCTGTTCCCATCTGGAACGTTCCATGCCAAATGCAGAGCGTGTTGGTGTTGAGTTCAGAAAGAGTTTGCTGGGAGGCGCTGGGTTTTGCAGGGAATGAGAAGTGCGGGAGGGGATTAATTCTTGTGTCTGAAATGACATGGATATCTCTGATACTGTTTGGATTTTGTGACCTTTATGCTGCCTTCACTGTGGTGGTAAGGAGACTGCTGAGAGGCATCAATGCTTTCATTGCCGGCAGCTTGTGAAATTGTGGCTGTATTCCAAAGGCCCTGGGTCACTTCTGAAGGCACAAAAAATCTGGCAGAGAGACTTGTCTCCCTAGGGACTGTGTATCAAGAAGAGAAGCGAGGTCATCTTAGAGGGAGAAAGAGCTTTTGACAGGCTCTGCAGAAGGAGTTGTCCTGTCTCCCTGTGGCTTGGTTGCCAGTATCACATTACCAAAAGCTGATTTGTACTTCGCAGACATTTGTCACTGGAGGGATTTTGTTGGTTTTTCTCCATGTGCTCCAGCTGGTGAGTGCAGTTGCTCAGATGTTGTGTTGGCACCCTGTGGCCCTAGTGCTCCTGACAATGTCTTATTTCTCCAGGTGTCACACATGCAGCTATCTGGGCAGCCTGCATCTCGTACCTCAGCGCGGCAGTGCCTCCGGAGCTGAGGACGTCAGCACAGGGAATACTGCAAGGTCTCCACTTGGGGCTGGGCAGGGGATGCGGAGCCATGGTTGGAGGGGTTTTGGTCAATTACTTCGGTAAGGAAAAATCATTCTGAAAAGTTTAATTTTATTTATTCTGGTTTTACTGAACGGTCGGCTTTAAACTTATTTATGCTGTAGGCATTGTTATATGTTAAAGAGTAATACACTTTGTATGGATCATAGAATCATAGAACTGCTCAGGCTGGGGAGGGCCCTGAGATCTCCAGTCCAGGCCCCTGATGAAAGCAAGGTCAGTACTGCATTCAGACCAAATTGCTCACGGCTTTGTTCTGTCAGTGTTCCAGATTGATTCAATATGTTACACCTAGATATTTTCATTATTGTGTCAAATACCCAACCTGATCTGTAAGTAAGATGAATGAATTCTTTATGAGAGAATAGGTTGATAGTATAAAACTTCTCAATGTACAAATGAGAATCTAATTACTTGCTTAAAAATCCTTTGCAAAGCCTGTTGAAGAAGTAATGGGGGAGGAAAATGTAATGAAACAAGCTAATAAGAGTCTACATAGGCAATATATAGCCAAGAAGCACATAATGCTGACTCATTTTATTTTATTAAGTAGGTTCTCAATTTAGAAAAAGAAATCTCATTACAGGTCCTGCTGCCACATTCAGAGGAATAGGGATGGCTTGTTTAGTGATTCTGCTTCTGTTTGCACTGATCCAGTGGATGTTGGTTCCTGATGAAGAAGAAGGTAAATGTTTGTGTCACAGAGCCACTACAGAATTAGAAGTAGTGAAAAAAGATCTCTCTATAGCTGCTCTTGCAGCTTTACTTTTGTATGTTTGGTGTCTTAACTCGGATTTTGACAGAACAGTTTGTTTTCAAGTGGGAAGTTTTTGTCCTGAGCAGTGAAGAAATTGAAGTGGTGTGCTGCTGCTGCTGTAAGAAGGGCAGCATTGAGTTCTTGAATGTCCACAGACGGAAAGCATGATATATTTTGCTGCCTGTATGTGCTCTCAGTTCTGAGAATCCCTTAGGTTAGTCTTAAGAGCTGTAGTGAGTCATTTCAGTTGCATCAATTCTTTAAGGTCACCTCGATCCCACTTTATGCTCTCATATTCTGCCAGTTGAAGCCACCTGCTAGAAATTGTAGAGATGGCTTCAGAGGACACAAAATTTTATAGATTGTTTTAAACCTGAGATATCTCCCCTCTGGTGGAACTTGAACTTTTTACTCTCTACCTTTATCAGTGTAAAGGCTAACCAGAAACTAAATATTTGGAGCAAAATCAGGGGTTTACCATAAATCTAATTCTCACAAAGACAATAAAACTATGGCAAACTATGAAAAGTCATGAATTTTTGAGCTGCTTTTTACCCAAATACTTTCCAGTATGAGCTTTGAGTATGAAATGAAAGTTAGTTTTCTTTAGCTGGAATATTAAATTAACTAGTTATCAAGTTGCCTGTACTGAAGTGTTCAAATATGTATTTTGCTAGTATTTTCTTCAGCTGTGTTCAAGTGATAATGGCAAAAAATGGAAAGGTGAAAAGGATGTTTGCTGCTTCAGTTTCCCATCAGCATTCAGTTAATTTCATGTGAATCTAGAAAAGGCCAGTTTGTTCATAGTGGCCTTATTCTCTTTGTTTCTGTCTTTGGTTTTCATTTAATACACACTGCCCATTTTTACACTGTGCATATTAATTTTAAGCATGACAGTAATTAGGCTGCTTTCAAGCAGACCAGTTGGGTGAGTAAAATGAAACATGTGGTCAAGCGTGTGCAGGATTAGTCTCTTCATTTCTTCGCTCCTTGAGAACATCCAGCCCCTGCTTAAAATACCCAGTACTATCTAGGAGTTTGTAAACCAAACGTGATTTTATAATTTTGAAAAAAACCCCACTTTTAAATCTGTAAAATATTTTATTTGGAAAAAATATTTTTTTCAAAGTTTACAGAGTGTGTTTTTTTACAGAGAGCACACAGCTATTACTGAAAATATCCCACAGTTACTAAAAATCTGTTTAATTATTTTTTGTATAAATACTCTGGCTCTTCAGGACTGTAAGGCACATTGTGTTTGGTCGTGGCGGTCATTTTACGGATGAGATTTCAAGACGGTTATGAAAACTAGTACAGTTTATTGGAAGACCTAACATGTAAAGGTCTCTTGGGAGGATTTCTTCCTTTACCTGAAACTCTTTGACAGATACTTTGTGTCTTCCAGTGTGTCACTATCCTTAATTCTTCTCTCACTAACTGTAACTCCACAGTAACTATTTGCTGGGAACAACTGGAGTTTTTCATACTCCTCAGCCCTGGTGCAGTGACACAGCAGCCGTGTTTGCCAGGCACCAGCCACGTTTCCCTAACCAGACTGTGCTGTGTCTGGCTCCTGGCTGTTCGTGCCAGTGTTCTGCTTTCAGGGCAGTGATAACCACAGTGTGAAAGCAAGAAACACTTCATGCTCATTGTCTGCTTCAGGATTTGGGTTTTTTTAAGCTTGTTGGCTTTGCCAATGATGATTTTGTTTTAAACTTCAGAAAAGACAATGCTGGCGGAAAGGATTCCAGTGCCTTCCAGTCCTGTTCCCATAGCAACAATTGACCTTGTACAGCAGCAGTCAGAAGATATCATGCCTCGAACTGAGCCCAGACTCCCTCCAAAGAAAACCAAACACCAAGAAGAGCAAGAGGATGTGAACAAGCCTGCCTGGGGCATCAGTTCTTCTCCGTGGGTCACCTTAGCTTATGCTGTCTACCAGATAAAAGAGATGGTTAAACTATCCAAAACCAATCCAGCTCCTGAGAATCAGCCTTTACAGGTAATCTTCTAATCTTCAGGAAGTTCTTACATCATTTTAGCTGCTTGAAAACCTTTATGGCTCTGTAAATCTGTTAGTACCTGGCAGGTATTTTCTGTCAACTTGTAATAAAGCTGAACTTGTGACACAGTAGTTGAAATGCTTCATGAAATAGAGTTGTTTTCTATGTATGATATAGCAGGAATAACTTTGCAAGTAGTATCTTCCTGAAGATGGTAGAAGAAGAGACATAGAAAGGGACTCTGTTTTACAGACTTGGATATACTTGGATTCCCTTTAAGTTTACATTTCTTTTCATATTGGTTGGAATGTGCAGGTTATGCATTTTGCAAAATTTACAAGGTGATAATCGAACATGAAGATGCACAGCTGCTTAACAGACTGTAAAATTATTTGTATTTAGTTTTGCTTCCTTAGATGATGCTGTCAGACATTTACATGGTTGCTGTGTGCCAGACAGCTACTGATTGTATACAAAGCCTTCTTTTCAAATGAAGTTAATCTCTTTTTTTGCCTAGAGTTACACCAGATAAGAGCCATCCTGGCACTTAAAATACCTGGTGGCTGGTGCTTACTGTGCACCATTCCCCTTCTGTTCAGTCTCTCCTCAGAATAGCTTGCAATAGCTTCCTCAGTGGTTGGATGGGCTTGCATCTTGAACTTGTAATGCTCTGGCTCTGCCTTTCAGACTGGAGCTGGAGCACACTACTAAGCCAAGGAGGGAAGTGCTGTCAGTCAGGGTTTAGAGGAGCATGGTCAGTCTCAACCACTGTGTTTACCTGTCTGGAAGGAGTGGATGAGGTTCCTTCTTGCACCCAGTAGGCGTAAACACAGAAATGCTTTTTCCACAAGTGTTGTCTTTAGCAATGGGTAATTTGGGCTATGAGTGTGAATCAGCAGAGCAGTGTGTAGGAATTTCACCTGGTCAGTGATCTCCTCTCTTTCTTTCTTACTTGACTTTATTCTTGGAAATGTGTTACAGGCGTGCTTTAGGTTGGCTGGGGGTTTTGTTTGGTTTTGACCTTTCCAGAGTCAAAGAATGCGAGCTGAAGATACCACAAGGTCTCTGACATCAAACTAATGTGTCCAAACAAACTGCTCAGCTTCCCATTGCAAATGTCCTAAGGGTCTTGGTTAGTGTAAGCTGCCCTATGTTAAATCAGAGAAAAGAAGTTGCACAGAACTCAGGCAATGAACATGGCAAGAAAATAACGCTTTGCAGGTGTGTGGTGTCTGAGAGTGACTTGTCCAACGCTGCTGGATACAACACAGCTGCTTCCCTGAGCACTGTGAAGTGGCCAGAAGGGGTTTTGTGCCTGTTCTCTATGGTACATGGTCTCTTCATTATGCTTTTCTTCCCATAAAAATACAGTGCTGATATAAAAGTACTTTTTGATGTGCCAACATTCAATGCACCTCATTGTATCATGTTCTTCACCACGTGTATTCTCCAAAATTTCTCATCCCTGTTTCAGTGCTCCAAGAGGACAAACTTGCTCCAAAATATTTCAGGTTTTGTGCTCAGTCATATATTTTAGGCTGATGATATTAAAATACTGAAACTAGGAAAAGGCTGCCCAGCTCTCCTATTAAATCTGTTAAATAGCTTCCTTAAAATGAAAATAGATATTTGGAAGGAGGGTCAGTGCACAGAGAATTAGTGACAAAAATGATTCCTTTTTATTTCATTAAGATTTTGGATCAGTTTTGCCTCTGCTTGCTTATACCCCTTCAAACAAAGGGACATACTAGCCTTATTCTCTATGCTTCAGTGCAAAACAAATAATCATAGGCAGTGCATCACCTTCTAATGAAATGTGTTAGTGTGGAGGTTTGCTGTTTCAACCCTGGGAATGTAACTGGTGTTTAAATGTGCTCTTAATGTTCCCTGGTAAGGCTTGTTTGAGAAGACCGGATGGATTTGTACATCAGTACAGCAAAAATTCTGCCAGTCAGAAAGTCTGAGCAGTATCTTGGGGAGGGAGGGATCAACTGAGAAAAGCTGTATTTAAGAAGCGTGAAAAAAAAAAAGTTATGGACTTGCTTAGTCAAAAGAATTATCTTGTCTAAACACTTTGAAGTCCAGTTAATTGTTTTTTTCCCCTTGAAACACAACAAGTTTGTTTTTTGCATGCTTCTTGGGAAAGTGCAGTTAGGAAAAGAGATGGAAGGTAAGCTGCTGTCTGCTTGCTATTAGTGTCATCTGGATTTAAATGTACTACTTTTGCTTTGCTGCTTTAAGTTTGACTTGTTATGTTGCGGGCATTCAAAGCAAGTGCTTTGTGACTTTCCAGCAGTGCCTGAATGCATCTGGGGGTGTGCCAGTGGGGATAGTGTCCTGAGTATTTATGTTGACTTTTGGCATGCAATCCTTCCCCTCTTTTTAGAAAACCAATGAGAATTGCAGTGCTTCATCAGCCAGCTCAGCAAGACAACCCCAAAATCCAACAGATTCTGAGCAGTCCAGAAATTGTTCGGCACCAACACCTACAGCACCATCAGATTCCCAAGCAGATGGCAACCGTGTTGTGTCGGATCATGATGCTCAGCCTGCTGCTGCAGGGCCCTGAGATGCGCTCATCTTACCAAATCCAGTGCATGGAATCCTGCTTCTCACTTGGGAAACGCTGGAGTAGGAGCTCAAAAGTAGGACTTCCTTCATCTTAACAATCATAATGTGATGCAGTGCAAGCTTTTAACTATATAAAGAATATTCATATGACTACACAGAGCAACATAAGCAGGGAAGCCAAAAGTTCAGATTCTTGAGGGAAGTGATGTGGCCAGATATAATGGTAGGAAGAATTCTCGGCTGCTTTGCTAAAGCTGAGTCAAGTGCTATGAGATTTCTTTGCCATATGTGGAAAAAAGGGAGTTCACACCTCATTTGTTGAGGCACAGAGTGTCTGACTTGATTGGATAATTTTTTTTCTTTAAATTTATTCCCAAATCAAAATTAAAAGACTTTTTAAGAGAGACACTGAGTTTCCCTGAATAGTCTATTAGAAAATATCAGATCCAATAATTCTAGGAATGTCATGAAACTGTCTCTGGAAAGGTTTCTCAGAAACAGTAGCTTAAGGAAGCGTATCTTAATACTATGGTGACGGATTAAGTAAACTACACACATATTCAAAGAATATGTTTTTGAAGCTAGTGTTCTGTTGTTTGAGATAAAGGTTTAGTTCTGCAAAGCAAAGGTTTTGAACTGGCGTTTTAGTGCAACACAAAAGCTGGAGGAAGGCTTCTGAAGAAGTTACCCTCTGTGCTTGCAGCCCTGTAGTTGGGCATAAGGTTGTGTGCATTTGGGTAATTTTAGGTTTGATGCTGTATCGAGACATGAATCTTTGATCAAGATTGCACAGCCTGAGATTGATCAGTGGTCTTTTTGGGTTTTTTATTTCATCATCTATACAAGGGTTTATTTAATACAGTGTAGTTACTATGGTTATTTATTAAGAAAACAGTAAGCTTTAAGTGCCTAGGGAAAGTGGGGGGGGTAGGGAGGAATCATCTAAAAATCTTAATGTTTAGGATTATAGGGGCAAAGTTAGTGGATGCAGAAATCAAGTCGAGTGAGAGATTCTCAGGAGGAAGCAAATGTAACTCAACTGCAGTATGTTTAGGAAGTTACTTTGCTCAATGTCAAGACACTGGAGGACTTTGGATTATGTTTTGTTATGCTTAATACTGTCTGCAGCCAGCTCATGCTGGTGCATAGTGAAAATTGCTGCTGGAGGGAAATCATCGGGCTCAGGGAAGAGTCAGGGGGGTTTAGTCAGGATAGTGTTTTGGCCCATTTTCTTAGATGAACAGCTTGTTGCCAGGAGATCCTGAGCACTCAGCTCCCATGGGACTGAGGGAGCACTGCTCAGCTGCCCTCCTGGAAGGGAGATGTGTGTGAGGTGTGAGGCCTTCCACGGGGAAGGTGCTGCTGTGGGACAGTGGTGAGCCAGAGGCAAGGCCAACAGGAGCCCAGAGTCAGGGAGAGGAAGGTGGCAGCAGCTGAGCAGGGAAGGGGGTGCACAGGTTTACCCACTTTGACATCGGTTAGCTTGACTGAAGGGGTGTCCCGTAGCTGTGCTTTAGCTGTGCTTTTAGAACAACTCGCGTTCTGGCAGTGCCTGGGACCAACACCATAGACAATAAAAAGAAACATCAATGACTAGCCACTAGTTACTTTTTTTGCACTTGAACTTAAATGTACTGTACTCACATAAATCCTCATGACTTGTCTAAGTGTCCTTTAAAATCAGAAATGTATTTATTGTATGTTTGTATAACTTGGGGGAGAACTAAAGACTGAACAGGTGACAGGACAGAAGGATGCTAAAAATCATCTTGAGGCTAACCAACCATTTGTTGAGTTCATGCTGTACGGTGTTACCTCAGCTGCTACTGCATAGCACCTGGATTGTGAAGTGAAGAGCTTGTACACTGTGTTTACACTTCAGAATTGTGTATTTGAAATGCCTGCTCTTTTTGGAATTGTATAGTCATTCTATGTTGCAAAATGGACATGTACACCTGGATTTTGATATGTGTGAAACTGTAAAAACTGTGGTAAGAAATATAAAATATCCATAACATATTTAATAGTATCAACATGAACTTTTATTTTATTTGCTCATATTACAGCGTCAGTAGTGAACATAACCACCTGAAGTGAAAATAATTCAGCGATAATGACCTTTTACTAGTCACTGGAGGATGCTGAACCAAGAGCTTGGGAACTACTGTTGCACTGTGTTAAAACAGTATTTGATAATAAAATCTGACTGTAGGCACCAATTCCCTCTTGTGGGGTGCAGGGAATGAATGTAAGGGACACAAACCAATGTGCGTTGTAAACTGGTCGATATGGCAGAGTGCAGGGCATCACTGTAAACACCACAGAGAACAGAGAAAAATGTAACATCCTTTGTTAAGGGAGAAAGGCTTTTCTAACAGGGCAATGGATTAATGTCTAGACTCTGTTCCCAGATTTTCTAGCTGAACAGTGGACAGTACTTAACAATTGTGTTTCAGGAATGCTGTGTCATCTCCACATATCACAGGAGCACTGTGCAAATGAACAGGGCTCCAGTGACAGCAGCTGGGTTTGGTAGGTTTTGTTTATGAAACCCTTCCAGTGTTGGAACAGGCCTGGGAGGATTTTTAAGGTCACTATTAGCTACCCACTAAGGTAGCCATCATCTTTCTCCTGTTGCTACCATTCTGTCTTGCATGCATTTAGTAGTTTCCTGCTCTACTTTGGATATTATTTACCCATCCCTGCCAAATGATGGATCTCACAACTACATACAACGCAGGCTGATTTTTATTTAATTTTTATTGCTTTTTAACTTTGTTCCTTGTTGAAGTAGGTGTACCTGGTATTCTTCTAAAACATGTAATTATCTTAACTGGNGTTTCCATTTAACATATTGCTTAGGTAAAATAATACCTTAATGTATAATCTGGGCTATTGTATGTAAATACATACTATGTACTTATATAATACATATATGTATTTACGTACCTCCATATTGTGGAAGGATAATCATCACTACCTCACTAAAGAGAGGACATCCAGAAGAACTGTGTTGAAGCTCAGACAAATCTGATTCTCTTCCTTGGCCTCAAACTGCTTGGATGGGAGTTCTTGGCTAACTATGAAGTACACTGAAAAAGCCCGTGTACTTTAAAACATGCAAAAAACATTATGACATCTCTTTGAGTATCCTTTGCCTAATCTGTAATGATTTTAAGTACTCCATTTTCATGATGGTGACACAGGCAAAGATTAAATAAATCTAATTTGGTCTATGATAATTGTTCAGGGGGAAGTTTCCACCCTTCTCCCAAACCATCCAAGATGAGGCTTTCCTCCATTTTCACAGCTGCTTGTTGCTAGTACCAGAGCCCCCAAGCCAAACCTGACTTCCAGAGTGTGGGTGGCAATTTAGCTGTGGATTTGGTAGCAGCAGCCTCTCTTAGGGGTGAGTCTTGCTGCTACTGGCCTTCCTAGACAGAACTCTTGCTCTGTTTTTGAATGTCCTTCAGTGCATTTTGGATCATCTGTTTGACAGGGCTTTCCTCTGCTAAACATGCTTTAGAATCTGCATAGGTACTTATAATTTTATGGCACTAAAGGGTGTTAAGTGTCTCTTTACTGTAAAATGGAAGCGTTCCTTTTAAAGTGAAGCAAAGCTGAAGCAATATAAAGGAGGAAAGACCACGTCAGTAAGGCTTCAAGGCTTTCAAGCACCAGCTCTGAGTCCTTTGTTACACAGAGGAGCTCTTGGATTATGGTATGGCTGCACCTAGCACCGTTAGACGTAATGGGATTTGTCCCCGGTGCATGGATGGACGAGGAGAAGCCAGGATTGCACCTGCACTGCTGAAGTCACGCTGCACCACTAGGCATGTTACAAAGATCAGTCACCCCTTTTAAAGCAGATAGATCCCAGTCTGACGTGTCCTTCTTGAGCACCAACTGCTCCCCAAAGGTGGGTTTGTAAGATCAGATGGTGACAGAATTAATAGTCTCTTGTTTTCTGCAGTTTGTAAGACAGTAAAGGAAAACAGCAAAGTGAGAACAGAAGAATATAGGGAGGGATAGTCTGAAGAACAAAAGAAGGAAATGACATCTGCACATGGATAAACTGAGGTACACACTCTACTCCCTAGCCTAGGACTGTGTAACACAAGCTGAAAGACACGACTGCCTAAATTTCTCTCTGTAGTCTACTTTTCCTCCCCACATACCTCTTGTGAGAAGTCCCACAGACAGGTGAGGAAGAGAAGGTAAAAGCCAGGTATCCTCCCTCATTGTTTTGCCAGGAATGACCTTCTGCTTCTTACTCAGTGAACAAGCTACTGAGTACTCTTGAGGCCAGTGGAGCTCTGTGTGGGTTATCTGCATTCCCAATTCCAGGCTCACAGCAGCACTTTGGCCCTGCTGATAGCAGTTTCTCCACCAAGCAGCTGAAACAGCCTCAGCCTTTGTGGTCTTTTCTGGGCTCTTGAGAGGCCTGGAATGGACAGCAGCACCCGCCCTGAGGTAAGCTGACACTGAAACTGTGAAGGCAATAGCAAAAGTGTTTGGGGGTAGAAAACCTCCCCTAAACCATCTGCATTGTCAGAGATGGAGAAGCAGAGGGCTAGAGAAAGGTTTAGCAGAAGATCTGTACAAGAGGGAAGAAAGTATGTAAATAAACAAAGACATGGAAAGAACAAGATGCAGTATAACTACAGCAGAGATCAAGAACAGAATAATATGGGCAGAGGGTGAAAAGTCAGGCAGCGTTCTGAGGGGTAAGGGGAGTTTAAAACTAAAGGCAGAGGCAGGATGAAGCCAACAGACAGCAAGCCCAGCCAGAAGAGGAAATAAACCTCGTTCAGCTGCATTAACTCTCTGTGAAAAGTCTCACAAACAATGAATGCAGTCTATTGACACTCTAACAGCATTATCAGAGGTGTTGACACAGAGGGTACTTAGTAAAAGGAGAGTATTAAAAATGGCTTTTCCTCTCTTTTGTGCTTAGCACAGAGGACTTGATGATGGAAAGGGCCAAAACAGATTCTCTGTTTTTTAGAGGTAGTATCCATGGTAAAACAAGGCAACCTGGTGGACAGGCTGCCTCCAGTACTTGCCTTGGAAATACACAATGTTTGTTTTCCCCAGGGAAAATAACAATAGCATGAGATTCCTCTTCACTTGAACAGCCCCTATGGTTTCCTTCTGTTGCTCTAATCAGGTAACATTGGTGATACAGGAAATCAGTTTTTCAAAAATCCTTCTTTGTCCACCAGCAACCACAAGAAAAGGCCAAGTGTGAGTTCTCATTCTGTATCCTCCCTTTCTAGGACAAGTGTGTTTTCTGTCTCTTTTTTTGTAGTTGTTGTTACTTCTCAAAGCTCAGAGCAGCTCAGTAGCATATGGAAATGGAATTTGTGTATGCATTTCACTTTCATTCTCCTCATCTTCATGGACAGAATTGGCCGGCTCATCTTGCTCAGACTGTGCCCTTGTCTCAAACAACTGCTCTTCCAGGAAGGAGCTCCCAATGCCATACTGCTCATCATGTGCCTTTGTTTCTGCAGGTGAGACGTGGGGAGATCCCAGAACAAAAGCTGCAAACCTGCCAAATTTTTAAAGGGAGAAGTTATCAGCTGAGAAATTAAAAGAAGAAATAGTGTAAATGCTAGGAGTATTGTTATTTAAGCAGGAGTGTTGTAAGGACACCCCCACAGGCAGTGCAGATGAGGGGAAGTTCCAATAATGGATGGCAACAACCCCAAAGATTGGTTTTCCTGGCTCATCTTTTCAGTATTTTCTGTAGAAGTAACTTTTGCTCTTGTGGAGACCATCTGCAAGGTTTTGTGACTAAGCAAGATGTAACTTCGTTTTCACGTCTTGTCAGTACTTGCGGGGTAATCCAGAGTAAGCATTTGTACAGTAGGGTAGTTGGTACTTTAGCTTCTAAAAATAAATTAATATGTGCAGCATATTTGAGACTAAGGCTGTAAGAATTCAGGTGTTTTGATATTGCTAGTGAAAGGAAAAAAATGGCAAGAATTCTGCACTCCCACACTGCTGTGCAGGCACCTTGCTGCTGATGCTGCATGCACACTGTGGGCAAGCTGAGCTCAAGTCTTGCCAAAGAATTCCTGCCTCTGGTGAACCTGGAGCTGCACACTGGGAATTTTGCAGCTGCTCCAAGTAAATGCTGAACTGGAGGTGTGGCAGAACAAAGCACGAACTCAGCACTGTCCCTACATTGCAATACGCCACAATCTTACTTTCAGTGAGCAACTCCATTGAGGAGAGTGAACAGAGCTGGAGGTTTCTGGCAAGAGTATGGGAACAGACGGCAGTTCTGACACCTGGGTAAGTGTCGACAGGATCAGAGAAATGTATGAAAAAGGAAATGCAGCTACATTCTGGGGTTCTGCTAAACTGATCAATAATTTACATTTCAGACTTAACATTTCTGTGAGATGAACGTTGTCACCTTGCTGTTCTTGGAAGCTCTGTTAGTCTAAATGAGGAACAGGTTTGCCTTGGGATGAACCACAGTCTGATGCTTAATGGGAGCTGGGAGGGGTTCTCCAAATCTGACTGCTGTTGGTTCTCCTTTTTATTTCCCTATTCTCAGCTAGTGAACAGTTTATAACAACTCTATTAATGAAATGACAGCTAGAAAATACATGTGTCTTGGTTGTTTTGTACATTTGGTGGTATTTAGTTGTACAATACAACAGTAAGCTTTCACTTTCTATCTTTTCATCATGCTAAAGAAGGCAAGCAGCTTACAAAGTAAGACTGTTAAACAGTAAATCTATAAAACCTGGCAGAGAGGCTGTCTGTGTGCCAATCCAAGGAAGATGAAGGTTCTGAAACTGGATTTAACTTGTTATTGATTAAATTCCAAGCTGACTGGGGCTCCTTTAAAATTGTGACACTTGGTTATGTGGCAAGGACTAAGTCTTTGTGGCTGGCTAATACATGAAACTCTGCTTCTGGTATCTTCAAGATTTTGTTTTGATGGGAATGTACCGTTATGATTAATTTTATATTCTGCAGGGTTTTCTGGCTTTGCTTGCTCGACCTTCCTGACCTGTATTTGTCTTATGTTTATCTCTTAAGCTATACATGGCACAGCTCTTCTACCTGTTCTACTTGCTAGGTGCAGGTATTGATTTCTTTCTCTGTATTCTTAGTCTTAGATAGTGACACTTCAATAATAGGATTTCCTGACTGTGCAGGTTTGCAGGTGGCAAGCTTAATATAGGTAGTATTTGAGTATGTATCTTCAGCCTGCCCCAATATTACACCGTAGAAAAAGGCACTGCTCTGAAACCTGAAGGAGGGCAATTTCACTGGTTAGAGAGCCACCAGGGTCGCTGCAAGAGCTTACAGAGGCTCTGTAGGGAGCCTTTCAGTTCTGTGACCATGAATTAGCTGTGAAGGTCTGCAAACTCCCAAGAGTGATCTGTGGTCAGGGAGGAACAAACAGAAGTTTAATGCCACCAGTGAGTAATATCCCTGAGAGGTGTGGCTGTGGTCCTGAGTGGGATATGCAAGATAAACACACCTGGAACAGTACCTGAAGTGGCATTTAGGTCTGCTGTGTGACAGTGTCTGTGCAATGTGTTTCCTGTTTTCGAGGAGCCAGGTTTTCCTACCTGTGTGGAGCCTGGAGTTTGGACACAGCTATCCATGATGGGAAGTCAGGGCTCCTGCAGAATGAGCGCAGCTCCTCCAGAGCTTTGATAGTTTCACTTTCAGCTTGTTCTCGATACTCCTCTTCAGTAAGGTATTTAAACACCATTTTTTTTGATTTAAAGTGATGCTTCATTTTTCTAGAATGAAACTAAAATAATCAGTATTTCTAAAGTCTTCTGGCACGTAATTATTATCTGCCCTTTTTCTCTATACCCGCTATTAACATGCATTAGTCACCTCTACCCTTTTAAGAGAACAAGCTGCATTCTTACATTTGAGGACAAGGTATGTAATGTTTGCTAGCCTGCTTACCCTAGGTCTTAACCAAAGCTGTAGAATTTCACATGGTATTTAATGAGCTTCAGTTGAGCTTTAGATCAGGTCCTTATTGTGTATGCATGGACTAAAATCTCACAGAATTAAAGAGGTAGCTGCTTGCTCAGCCATTTTTAGGTGCAAAATGCGTCTGTGCAGAGACACAGGCTGAATCAAAACCCAGTCTGCATATGTTACTTCAAAGATAAGCAATGCTCTAAGCCTGTTGTGAGTTGTTCATGTTGTTTACTAGACTGCTTCTCTTAAATCTTGCTCTGAATTACAAAACTGAGTAGTCTGAGGCCAAAATGTTTACAATCTGATGTTTTTTTCGCTGCTGCGTAGCGATGTATAATATAATTAGATATAAATTAGAAAGTGTGCCATGTTCTGTTCCCTTCTGTCGACTGCTTTCAATTTAAATGTTGTGATGAGTTAAGATAAGCAAGGGCTGGATGCCCACGAAACTTTCAGCTCTGTATAAAAACACCTGCTCCAACATCAGCAGCATTCAACCTTCCTCCTTATATGCCTTTAAAGCAGAGAACTGTAGCCATTGTTTAGGTCAAACGGTGAAGGGTCTTGCTGGCTCAGTGAGATCCACTCTTCTTAAGAAGAAACACCGCAAGATTCTAAATTATTTTGATATATTTGCTGCTCTGAACTGTGTATCTGGCATTGTGGCCTCACAGTTTGGTGCTGTGGCTTAAGGATTTTGAAACAGAAAAAGAAAAAAGCCCTTACCATTCTCTTAAGAGAGATTTGTAGAGCTGTATTTCTTTACAGAAGCATCACTTAATGAAAACCAAAAAAAAAAAGAACCACATGAAGAATAAACTACAGTGTTTCAGAGTAAAACAAGTGAACTTGTGGCCACATCATACTGATTTCAGAGTGTTCTAAACCTGCTTAAAACAGGTGCTGATCTTACATGTTGCTTCTTTAACAGCTGGTGCTCATCAGCTGCAGGCAAAAATTGGTCTACAACAAATGATAAATTCTACCTAAAATAAAAAAGCTTCAATCCAGTCCACACATCAGCATGTAAAAAGAGAAGACAAGACAAAAGCAGTATGTTCTTCAAAATTAAACAATGTGTGGGAAAAAAACCAAACCCAAATTATTTGGTTTTTTATTATTTTGATTATGCCAGTTCTAGCCTCTTCCTAATTCTCTGCATTTCAGCAGAGACCACAGCTATGGAACAGTCTGTACTAAAGACTCTGAACCTGGATGCCATCCATCACTGAAGGTAAAAAACAGATGTCAATTGGCAAGGCTTTTTAGAATCTTCATTTGAGCATTGCACTTGTGCTAAAACGTGCTTCAAATTTAAGAATGAGCAAACACGTTCCTGTATTGCTATTGCTTAGCAAGTTAAGGTCTACCTACTGCAAGCAGTTCCTATTCCAAATCCACAATGTAAATGGGCCTCTAGGAATACAGAGGAATATCTCCATAGTTCTAAATAGATTGCTTCCATGAATCACAGGGAGGTAAAAACCTTGGAAAACTAAAACCAATGGAGAACACTGTGTTTGTGGACATGTGATTTTAGTCTCTGAACTCTATCCAACCTCCAAGGACTGTCCCTTTTCAACAGCTGCTTTCTCGGTGATGGTACACTGCTTTATCCCTAAGATTCCATATGAGTTCCCTGCAGCTTCTCTCACTACACGTCAAACCAAGGCAGTATTGCTGCAGTGTAATCAATCAAACAGAAATGTTCTGGTTGCCATATGCTGTGGACTAGAAGGTGCTACATTTGTGCTTAAGAACACAGTCACATTTCTCCATTATCTGCAGAACAAAACTCATGCTTAAAACTGCCAAATGGAAAATAATTTCTGTGTCTTGGGACCTTAAACCTTTCCTACTGCAGTTTTACATTTGGCAAAATCATGAACTAGTACTAGAAATTCCTAAGCCGTTATTGAAGCATAGGGTGTTTTTTCATTATCAGCGTTGAGTATTTCCTGGTGCTCCCAGGACTTGACCGGTCAGAAACAGACACAGACCTGGCAACGTGACAGGCAGCACCCAGGGGGTAACACAGGCCTTTGGAGCAGAGGCTGACTGCTATGACTGCATATGCAACTTGAGGGATGGTGACACCACAGTAGATCAAGACAAAGGCTGTTAATTGGAGTGTCCATGTGAACAAGGTTATGCTGAGCTCCGTGGTCAGCGGCCCATGCTGATAGCAAATGGCAAAGCTGGTAATCCCAACAGCCAGAAAATACCCTGTAGGGACAGAAAAGGACATGGAGAAAAAGATGCCAACTACCCCTATAAACTTTACTTTGCTCCATAAAGCTTGCAGCTACTGGGAAGTGTAGCCTGCTGATTCTTGTGTTGTCTTACAGACAATTGCATGATGTTTTATGTGCTTTGTATTTCTCAAGTGTGCAGAGTTCACAAGGTTATCTCTGAACAGCTTTTAGCCAATGCTGTGGGCTGCTGTGAATTCTCCTCATGTGACCGTGTTGAGGCAGGTGCCACATCAATAGGTCTGTCAGCCCCTGCAGCCACATCCCATTACCAATTCGTGCATCCATTTCCCACATCCAGCGAAGTGCAAACCAGAGGAGCTGCCCTTTTGCTCTTACAGAAAAAGTATGTAACAGCAAATCAGTGAACAAATAATGCAAGCAAACTCTGCTCTTAGAACTAGTCCTCTACATCCAACTCTTTATTTAATGATACAATGTGAGTAAACACTCATTTGAGTGGATTAGGAACCTTTAGAATGTTTCAACATCTACAGCTTAGGAGAAAATAGAACTCCATAAATGAGTCACTTGATTTTCTTTTTTTATGGGCAGGTATTCATCTGACCACTAAATTAAACCAAAATCTGCAGCACATTTCTCAGTAATTTTCTTACCCAGCAGGTAGTTTCTGTGTTCAGACCACAACCACTGCATATTCTCTTTGAAGCAGTAAATCAAATAGAGAGAGGCCATCCAGGAGCCACTCATTAAGATCCAGAAGGTACTGTGCTAGAAATTTAGAAAAAAAAAAAAAGTAAAAAAACTTCATCAAAAAAATTCAAGTCAGAATCAGGACCATTGTTTCCAGAGGAACAAAACCAGATGTGAAATTCTTTAGACCTACAGGGTTTATGATCTGCATTGAGACTTCCACTGCACAATCCTCTGCAAGCTACAACAAAACAGTATCAATTCCAAGCAAGCAACTCCATCTCTGTATTTGTGTATCATGTCCCAATGTCACAGTATAACCCTACTGCAGTGTGTTCCGAATTAACATATCTCAGCAATATTATGGGAATGCACAGGCTTTATAAAAGTAAAGGAAAAACTCACATCTGCCTTACAATGAATTGTCTTTGGTGAGTGGAAGAGAATCTGTCCCAGTTACCACTATAATTAATTTAGGTTGATTCATGGATTCAAAGGTAAGCTTAGCTCCAGCTCAATAAAACTAATTTATGTTTCAGAATGAACTCTTCTTGTACATCACCAATCTCCTGTTCAGATTAAACTCAGGAGGAAGCTAAATAGAACTTGACTCTGACCTAACTATATTTACTTGATGCAAGCAATCCTACAGTTATTTCAGTGCAGTTACCTGGCCATAAAACCAGGACAAGGTCAGAATCTGGCTCTGTACTCTTGCTTCTTATATTATGATGATTACTATTATTTTGTTTTATAAATGTAGATTTACCCTTGGAATAAACCGTCTAAGTGTCAACAGGACAAAGACTAGCAGAGCAAGAACTCCCAGTATTATTCCAGAAAGGTAAAAGAACTTGGCACTCCTGTAAAGAGAACAAGAGAGAATATGGTGAGAAGTATAATTTGTAATTGGTTAAGATGCCAACATTTGTAAAAACAGCAGTGATCTTCAATAAGAGCTTAACTCAGCTGTAAGTTAGAGCTGTAGTTACAAGGTTAACAGGCCCAGTTCAGGTATTATATCTATGTAAGGAAATATTCCCAACAGATACTTAAGGTCACTGGAGTTGTTACAGGTTAGGAGACTGCGCTGGGGTTTTTTAAAGCTCATGCTACTTCTGATTGCATCGACCTTCTAGTCTCTAGTACACAGAAGAAAATGAAATAACCAATATGTTTCTGTACAGCAAGAGAAGTTTTATTTGAATTTAAAATGCAGAAAACCCTCCACAAACCCATGCGTCTTTTTTCCTAAGCATATGCATTTATAAATTCCAACTTACTAATTCAGAATTAATGCTATAAAACCTATTGCTGCTCTGCTTGTTTTAGAGGTGCCTCCTGACAATTATTCTGTGACTCACTTTGCTTTGAAGTTGTGGGCCACATATTTTGCTATAACAACTGAGTATCCTCCCTTATGTGCTATGCAAAACGTGCATCAGAAGAAAGGCTGGCACAGAGGTGGAGGCAGAAGAGGCCCCAGATGACTTTATCCTAAATATTTCACCTCAGGGAAGGCATCATTGATAATCAGCATTATTTAGCATTCAGCTATCCTCAGTAGTCTACAAAAGGGAAAAAGGACTTTTCTGATCCACACATTTGCTCACCAAGGATTGATTGTCTTGGTGTCCCCCAGTGCAGGAAGCTTGGATACAAAAACCCTAACACAGCTAATTGATTAACAGAATTAGGCACTCCAAGGTATGTCACAATCTGTCCAAACACAAACGGTATGAGGAAGTTTTAAATATATATTCAGTTCCTTATTTCACTTTCCCAAAGAACTGCCTCTTTAGCTTAGCAAACAGACCAAAGATGCACAGGCTTTGGGAAAGAAGGTCAAAAGCAGCTAGTACTCACCTGCTCAGGCTGTTTGCAAAATGGAACAGAAAAATTCCAGCTACAAACAAAAACAAGAGCTTTCCATCTAGCACTAAAAAGGGGGGAAAGAAATAGAAATTGACTTTAGACTAATTCAATCTGAAATGCTGATTATATAAAATATCAACAGAAAAGTCCCAAGCTTCTTACAGAAGAGATGGTACATTCAGTAGCACTGGCAATACCAAGCCATCTGTAATCTAAACTCAGAGATTTGGTACTTACTTTCTCTTTTCACCCTCACAGTGTACGGTTCAATTTTGAAGGGTTGTATTTTGAAACAAAGATCCTCTCCATATTGTTTTATGCTCAGAAAAGTTTCTGTACATGTCTCTGGCTTCCAGAGGATTTGAACAGCACATGCAGCAAACTCAAAAACAGTTTCTGAATTCCGACAGTTGTTTTTTTCTGAAATAGGCTCAAACCGGAATTTTTCTCTGCTGTGAACTTTTATCTAGAAACAAAGAACAGAATACACAGAGAAGCAGCTCAGAATCACTGTGTTTTTGTTTTTGTGAACTATATTGCATATAAGCTATGCATGTGGTAATGAAAATCAATTTTAATTGTTTAGTATTGGTTATTTATACTATGCAAAGATTGTTTACAATTAATCACCTTACAAGGTAATTCAGAAGACACATCAGCAGCAAAGTTCAGTCGTGGGAACTCAATCCATCCAAAAGCAGAGTGAGTTTGGTTTTACTGTGACACTTGCCCACAAATTTTTAACAAAACCAGTAATACCTGACTGACCACAGTTTGTTTTGTGAATGTTCATACCACTCCTCCTTCCCTTCCTGAACCATAACAAACTGGACTTGCTTTCCTGTATAACTCAATCTTCGTGTTTGGGACATAAGAGGGATGAGGAAGATGAAAGATAGGACAACCAGAAATTTAAAGAGAAGTACATTCCTGTTGGGTATTCTGGGGTCTTTTTGCTGGTTCCTAGCACCCTTCTCCACCAAACTGGTAAAAGATCTTGTCTATCTTCTAAGTTGGGATGATTTTCCTGAAGACTCTGTTACACTGTGAGCTCTTCATCGGGGCCCAATAGACTACAAAGACCCATCTGCAAAAAAGTGATGCAATGGCAATAAACCAGGTTTGTACTGGGAGAGGAGACAATGTGTCAGAAAGCAATTTGTTGTGGGAAAAATCTGAACTTCCTGCTTTTAACCATTGACTCCAGGAAAGTTTGTGTGACTGATGCAGGGTTTTACCACCTGGAGCCTGCTACCATTCATAAAAACACCTGCAACATGTTCCTGAGGAAAACAGTCAGACAGACAAAGAGATTTTTTTTTTTTTTTAATATCTGAGAGAAAAGTCCTCCAACAGAGACAAAATGAAAGTGTTTCCTTCTTTTGTCTGGAGACATACTTCTCAGGAAAGAAAAGGAACTATGGAGATGTTAGCTCATTCCTTTTGCTGTTACTGCTTCCATTCTTAAAGACAATTTTATTTGCTTCAAACTGATCTCTAAATGTGTGTCTTGTAAGATGATCCTCTGTTACTCAGGAAAACAAACACACTGCTGCTGCTGTTTGTTCATTAGTCACAATCTAACGAGCCTTTGGTTCCTACACTTTGGTGTGCTGTGGTGAGAGAGTCACAGAACTGCATTTAGTCCTCAAATATAGTAGTTCCATAAAGGCATTTGGTGATAAGCAAAAGCATTTGTTGCAGAGGTTAACAGTGGTCCATCAACAGAAAAGGTGTGCAAGAAAATAATATACAAACCTCAATTAATGTTTCTGTGGCACCATCATACTCTAAGCCTGGCTGACATCCTCACAGTAGAGACCAAACCTCACTGTAACCCAGCTGGAGGCTCCTAATGCTGCATTTTTATCATGGTCCCAACTATACATCACTCAAACTGTTAATTACATAGAGATGCTGCCCTGATCTTGCTAAGTGGCCATGTGGTTTGCTGGGAAAAGCTCATCTGAAATGTACTGACTGATTCCCAGAACGACCTCTTACCTGGAGAGTCGACCACAGGTACTGTAAGTGAATGGTTCTGTTTTGCACATAGCAGTAACAGTTTTCATCCTGCTTCTGGATGACATCCATTTCCTGCAATAAGCTGCAGTTTTTACCTGGCGAGAGCAAAAAAGTTAATTTTAAGTATGTGTCAAATACAAATGTTTAATTTTAGTCCATTTCATTGTTGTAAATGCTGAGAGAAACATGTTCAATATGATTTAGATGGAAATTAAAACTGGAGTTCTAATCAAGTCATTTAGGCTCCAAAGTAAACTGTAACACCTTTGGAAAAAAAAATAACTAGGATGGTATTTTTAAAAAATGTAATCCAGAAAAGCTTGGCTTCAGCATTAGTGTTTTGATGGCACTGGAATAGGGCCTCTGGGCCAAATTCACTGCTGGCACGAGTGGGTGTAACTCCACCAGAGTTCCCTGTACCAGTGGTGAATGCAACTGTGGGAGTCTGAGCAGGTAAACAGACTTTCATATTAACACAGTCATTCAGCACATGACACGGCTGCTGATCACAAAAGTCATACTCCTCTCCCTCGGAAATGTTTCTAATGTTAATTCACACAACTCTTTAGAACATTTTTTCTCCTGTCACAATCCAGCCGTGGCATGTAATAAGGGAACTGCACTGACAGCTCACTATAAATAACTGAATTAGGGATGTGAATTGTTCTAATCCTCCTGAAATGTTAGTGAGCCCCGATGATCTTCAGAATTAAGATTGCACTTTTGAGCAGAAATGGACCTAAAAGAGTAATGGAGCAAAGTTTGAATAACATATATTCTGATCTATCTACATCTGTAAAATACATCCTACAGTGCATTACCACAGTGCTTCAAGAACATAATTAAAGAGAAGAATAAAGGAAATAATTACATGTCTGAACAGAAGGACTCATCTGGCTTACTGAATAGAAAATGTAGGTCTCAGCCAAGCTCAGTAATAACTGCTAACACACCGTCATGCACTCAGAGCAGCAAAATGGGTATATGCAGTCTCAGTCCAGACAAGGAGATGCTGTTTGCAGGTAAAAACCCGCTGTGTCTCTATAAGGAAGCTGAAATTAGGGTAAATTATATTTTAACCAATTTAGTTAAGCCAATGAAAAATATCTGTGTGAATGTTCTTACTTAGGCTTATTATAGCATTACAGAATTATTGTCCACACATGATCCTACTAAAATGGTTTAACCTTAAAATCTGGGCATTTTTCTTGTGGAAAAATTAACCATCTGATTAATTTTCATCCATGGCAAATCCAGTGGGAGAGAGCACAACCACTCAGACAAGTGCTGGCTGTACCTTTAGACAGGCACTTTCACAAAAGTCATCGGATGATGCTGCAAAAGGATTATTTGTCACTGAAGTGCTGCCGACTGACTCAGCAAGGAGGTGAGGCTGGGCACTACCCAGGCATAAAACCAAGATAATCCAGTAACAGGAAATGGCAGGGCCAAAACACAGCCCAGTGTCCACACCTTCCCTGAAGGGCATCTTAGGATTTCCTGCCACTATGGATAAAGTATCCATCCATGTCAGAGGCAATGTCATCCACATGCAAGGCTAGCAAATATTTTCTTACTACCCATAGTTTTAAGGCATTTTGGTTGAGAACAATCATCTGCTTGAAATGTTGCATCAGCTCCAGAGAGTGAAACGATGTTCCAAAAGGAGAGATGCTTCTGAACAGGTAACTGGGGGGGAGGGGGGGGCTAGCTACTAGGAGGACACACAGGTAGAGTACCTCTCAAATTCTGAGACTGCAAGCAAAGAAATTTGAAATTATGAGCCATGAGCATCTGCTGCAGAACCTGGAGGATGCCCAAGGCTGGAGAACGTCAGTGCAAGGAGGAAGCCGGTTGTCGAGTTCCTTACTGCTACTGCAACTGAGCACAGCCTTTAGGGGTTTGCCTGCCCTCAAATATGTTAATAAAAGATCTGTTCAGCACCCGATTCCCCTGGCCCGAGCTCCCGAGAAAGCCAGAGGAGCCGCACGCCCAGAGGCAGCTCCCGGCCCCGCGGCCGGAGCGGGAGGGACGCGCCC
>VZTG01004872.1:1081552-1103957 GCA_013397845.1 Melanocharis versteri | reverse complement strand
GGTGCGGCCCCGCGGGCCCCGCTGCCCGCTCCCCCCGCAGGGCCGCGGCCGGCCCGGGGCCGGGGCTCCGCCCGCCGCACCCAGCGCTTGTTCGGGAGCAGGCGGCAGCAGCCGTGCGGAGGCTGAGCGGCCCGTCTGGAGTGTGACACCCCGCCCGCGGCTCCTCTTACGCCTTCCGTGGGGTTGAGAGGGTGCGCTTGGAAAGAAGGAGGAAACCATCGAGCGTAACAGCTAAGCCCAAAGCCTGTCCTTGGAATGTGATCCCGGCATAACGAGAGTGTTGGCTGCTCAGTAAAGGTGTAAAGTAGTTCCAAACCAAACGTGGACAGTTTGTGACACTTGCAGACCTCAACCAAGGCAGTCACCCAGCTGAACGGGAGAAGTGGATGTTGTCCTCCTTACACACCCAGTTCCCGGCCCGAGGGCAAGGCCGAGTCAGGTCACCAGGGTGCCGGCAACCGGCGGTGGCTGAGCCAGACACTGAGCCACAGATTATTGAGATCCTCTGTCCAGCCAGAGGACTTGCCTGAACGAAGTGTTGTTAGATGCTGTGATGGAGGTGAACATCCACAGCTATCCTGTATTTCCTGGGCAGCCACCAGGAGAGCCTGGAGCAGGACACCGTTCCCCTATCAACCCTGTGAAGACGTGAGCGAGGTCCGACTCAGCTCGGTCCCTGCTTGCTCACTGCAGTCATTTTAGATCACTTGTGAGTCACAGTCAGCAGTCAGGGGTGGAAAGGGCTGGAGCTTTTTTTCCTTATTCTATGAAAATCAATAAACACAATTTTGCCAAGGCATTCTGGCATCACTGTTGTCTATTTTTATACTGAGCCCTACATTTGGCTTTTCCAACCTACTTGCTTTGCTTCAACGCATTCCCTTCCTTGTTCTTAAAACAATGCCACTTCTCTGCGTGAAGATTCCTTCTAGTGTTATTTTTGATTGTTTAGGGCTGTATCCAACTTCTGGGGGTGCCAGCATGGGCTTTTTTAACACCTGAAGGGTGCTGCCCACTGCCTCGCACCTTGTCTCGGCGCTTACATCTGCAGGGAGTGGGTGGTGCAGGGCTGTGGCTCTCCTCGCCTCACCTCCTACGCCCGCTTGGTGCTGGCTGGGCTCGCATCTAACTATGGATTTTTCCTTGCAAATACTGAGGAAGTGAAGGATAAGGGCAAAAATAGTTGGGATTTGATAGAGTGTGCAACATCTGACAAACTTGAGTCCCAAAAGGAAGCAGGGATTGATTTATATCTTTGTCTTTATGTAACTTGGGTGTTGTCTCTATGTAACTTTCCAGGCACTTCCTCTAGCAAATTTAATGAAAAAAGAAATATTGGGGTTTGTTCCCTGGTTTCCTGGTAAGCCCTTAGAAATACGTTACCTCTCAGCTGTGTGTCTACACAACAAGGGACCATCATAGCCAAGTTACTAGAGGAATCCCTCTCACATTTTCAACTTGCAATATTTTTTTGGTTATGTTAACCTTCCTGACAGTATTTTTTTCTGGGAAGGGAGACACTCTGCAGTCAGTTCTCGCTTGTATTTTCATTTTTAGAGCTCTTAGCACTTCACCGCTAATTAACTTTCAATAACTGTCATAGGGTTACAGTTAGTCAGCATGAATCAGATAGAAAATGTAGCTTTAGGGGACCACACTCTGTCAAAAACTATTAGAAACCTTTGCCTGATTTCCAAGGAGAATATACTCGCTCAAGCAGGATATAGCAGCTATTAGGCAGTGTTCTACTGCAGTTAGAAATCCTCAACAAAAGAGACTCAGTGGTTTTGGTAACAGCCCTCCTTTCACGGTGGCTCTGAGTAATTATGCAGCATTTTCCTTGCTTCCTGTTTGTTTGTCTGATTTCCTAAATGGTGGTGGTGCTTAGGCCAAAGCTGGGGTTCTGAGCTTAAAGGTGGTATTTTTACCTGTTTGCTCACAAATATAATCCAAAATAGGGGGAGAAGGGTGGTCACTTACAGGTTCAGGTCAGCTCGTGGAAGCTCTGCCCTTCCCAGATCTTTTCAGCTGAGGAAAATTGAGTGAGAACAGCTTTTGGCTGGGAGCACTCAAGGGGAGACTTGGCTGTGTCAGGCAGCAATGCTGTTGGTACCAGCCATGGGTGACATTCCTGGGATGCAGCATGCAGAGCTCTCAAGCCCCATGCATGACAAATTGCCACTGTAGGAATGGGGAAGGAGGAAGGGAGCAGTGCAGAGCCATGTCCACAGCACGTGTTTTCCTCCCAGGCTTTTGGAGTCCTGGGTTATGCCACCCCATGCACTGACCCCTGAAACACTCAACATCATTCACAATGCCCTCATCTGGCTGCTTAAAAGCTGGCTGCAGTGTTAGATGGGATACCAAATCCTCTCAGTGCTGCTGAACCCGTATTTTCCCACAAATGCCCCGGGTGCTCACTGCTGATGATTTACTTGGCCTGTGCAGCAGGAATGGGCAACAGCTGTGTAAGGCACTGGTGAGGAGGGAGCTCCTCTGTGCCCCCCAAAGCCCTGCCTGCCTTGGGCTCTCGTGCTGCTGGAGGCAGCCGCTCTCCCCTGCAGCACTGGCAAGACCAGGCTGAGGAGAAGGCACTCGAGTCCCATTCCCACCCCATGAGGTGATGCTCGTTGCCCAATTGCAGCCTGCTCTTTGCTTTCTAGCTAGAGCTAATAGAGGCTTTCGATTTCCAGGTGTGCTGTTAAAAATCTCAACACATGCTCTGGATGACTAAGGATGCTTCCTCTGGTTTATTTAATTTTTCTTTTTTCCCCTTTGCCCTCCCTTCCCCCTCCTTACGTCAGTAGTGGGTATAATTTATTTGCAGAGTTCCAGGGTGTTTTATCTTCCTCGGCTGGCCCCAAGTGCATGGGGGTTTGTTGAAGCAACAGCATTCTTGATTTCTTAGAGCTGGTATGTGGGTGTTGGATTGTGTCATTCGTAGGAGGTGAACGTCAAAGGAAGTGGGATCAACAGCTGGAGGTTTGTAAGCCAGGTACTTAAGATTTGGTTTCCTGGAAAAGCAAGGAAAAATAGCAAAACAGGCAGTCTTTGTGTCTTTATTTTTCTCATGTAATCAGAATAATACAATACCTATGTGTGCTCAAGCATAGTTTGGATTGGTTTTGGCTTGGTTGGGTTGGTTTTTTTCCCCTTGGTTTATTCAGGATGGAGAACTACTGTATTTTCCTTTAAGTAGTTTCACATGTTTTGGTGGATTCTGTTGAATGTTTATTTCAGTAATACAAATAATTTGTGTTCTGTAAGTGCCCTCACAAATAATGCGATTTATTATCAGATACATTATGTTGTCTTTTTATTTGATGTAAAATGGTGTCTTTGAGTTAAAATTAGACAGAAGAGCCATTTGAGACTATTTTGTTCATCTCCAGCTGGTTTTTTTCAGAAGTGCATTAGTCTGAAGTATTTCATGGGCAAAATACTGAGTTATTTTGGGGGGAGACAAATTATCTACAAAAGAAAAGTATAGCTGCTTATTTTTACAGTAGTTTTATGGTAATCGCTGTTTTATTTGACAAGTATAGATATCGAGCTAGATAGAAAATTCCAGCAGAGTACTTTCTCATAAACTGCTCTATGGAGCAGGTATCTTTTGCAGTCCTTGTTCAGGCTAAGCTTAAAAATTAAATAGGACAGAGGTACCCTTTAAAAAAATTATTTATCCATCTTATGGATTGGGCAAAAGAACTGTAGCAGCTTTCTTGGCATTTCCCCCATGCTTGTTCTCCTATGGCTGTCAAAGGGATCTGTAGGTCAGGAGGAAGGAAAGCTGATGGTGAAGTGGTCACGGGAGGACTTGTCTGGAATCGCTGGAAAAACAGTCCTTCCCCCTGACTTCAGCAAGGCATTTTGGTGTAAATTTATGGATCTCATTGATATTTCTCCTGATTTACACAACAGTAAGCAGTATGTAAGCACAACAGTAAGTTAAGTAGCAGTGGGCCTTAAATATTTATCTGGTTTATTTTTAGAATGGCAGTTGCAGCTATTTATAGAGCAAGGAAGCAGTGATACAAATCTGACTGGATTCCTTCTTTGCTTTGAATCTGCAATAGAGAAGCAGTTGGGGTTTTTGACCACGAGCTCTTATTTATTATGTTAAATTTGCTCTGATTAATGTGCTATAGGCTTCATTTTTCAAGAGCCTCTGAGCCCCTGCTTACAAGTATAAGGGGTCTTGTTACCTCTGTAAGGGAGCATTGATGCAGCCTAAGAGCAGCTGTGAGACTGCCCTTTGCTGCTGTGCAGCACTAATACCTTACATGGACTTATCCGTGGGGAAAGGTCCCAAGAGAAAACACGCTTATGGTGGGTCATTCCTTACCCATAAAACCCCAGAGTAGAATACGTTCTCCAATGGGAGGCTGTGCTGGATGTGGGATGGGTGGATGGGGGGTGTTGCTGTGAAGGAGCCTCTATCTCTCTATGCCAGTGTGGTGGGGAAGGACATTCCCTCTGGAAAGCAATGTGAGGGGTAGGTGGGTGGAGATGCCAGAAGAGAGCATGCAGCAGTATGTGCTGACTCAGAAATTAGCTCTCCTGGCTCTTAGGCCACTGGTTGATACGTGGCTTAGCTTAGTAGTTACCTAAATCTGTTGTTTCCTTTTGATTCCAGAGGGTTTGTGGTAAGTACATTGGTGATCCTGCCACTGATGGTGACATCCTGAATGAGTCTCAGGCACCAGGGCTTCACTGCAGCTGAACAGCCCTCACCCCATACAGACAGGCAGGTCAGCACCTGGCAGGACCAGTTTTATTGCTGCATCCCTGCTGTGGAGAAAGAGGGCTTGCCCACTGTCGTGAACTTCAAAACATCATTCTGTATTTCATTTAAAAACAAACCTTGAGAGCCTGGGAAGGAAAGAGAACTAACAGAAGAAGTCAGCCCCCTGTGTTTGCTATGAGAAACCACAGAAGGTGGTGTGGTTTTGTAAGGAGGCCATGGGAGTAATGTTTTATTTATGGATTAGTGCATGTCTGTCTGCCTTGTGCCTTCAGATTTATCTTTATACTGACTGTTGTTTCTTGTTTCCACATTTATACGCTAGCCTTTAGTAATTGTCCTGGGATTTGACAAAGCACTCTCGGAAGAATGAATTGCTAGCAGTGTTAAACAAATGTGAAAATAATTATTCTCTTTCCAACATTTCTTGAAATTAAATTTTAGCCCCGGTGTGCTCAACCACCTTCAGGATTAATCTCTGTATTGTCAAAGCAGCCTGTCAAGCTCTTTTAGGTCAAAGGAGGCTGTTTTGTATTAAGAAGATTCTGATGATGTTTTCCAGCTCTTGGGTACAACACAAAGGCAACCTGCGGCTCTCCACTGCTGTTTGACCCATTAAGTTCTTGAGTGTCTTGCTGCTTCCTATTTTCTGTGATGTGTGTGCTCTGCCAGGTCCAGCTCAGGCAGGTAGCCATTGGCACTGCCATAACCAGGCACTTCCAAACTACCCAAAATACCTCCTTACTCTCTCAGAGCCTGTCTGGTCAGGGTTGTTGATGGTTTCTTTTCACAGCTTGCTGTTCCTTACGGATGCACCGCTGTACACCTGCACGCACATGGAATCCACCATTCCTGCTTTCCGATACAGTCTTCTGTCATTACACATTTTCTGTGCACTTCTGAACAGGCTGCTTAATGACTCTTACTCCTCACCAGCTCAGAATTTTTTGGCTGCTGCATTTGTTCTATTTAAATATAAACATGGGAGAGACTAAGAAATAAGTGCTATGGAATAATTAGGTAGCAGATATGCCAGTGGCTTTGCCTGATTAATGGATTTACACTGTACATTACTCACAGGCAGCTTCCCAGTGTCTTTCTCTAAAACAAGGTAATTTGCTTAAAGGGCTATCTTTTTGCAAAATGCTGATAAGCGAGTGTTGGTGCGATACTTGGTGCATGTGTGGACATCCGGGCAGAGAGAGCCAGGATAGGATGTACAGTCATTTTGCCCCTGCTAGTCACGGCCATTCCTGCAGGTACTTGCAGAATGCAGGATGTGCCCCAAATAGATCTTTACAAATATTCCTGGATGGAGTCATTTCAGCCTCTCTCGACATCTGTATTAGCTCTTGCTGACAACAACAGGATTTTTGTGACGGCGACTGCAGCAGAGTAGAAATGCTTTTCTTCTCCTTTCATGCCAGCCAGCAAGTGAAGGTAAAGACTTGCTATGCTGACTCAGAGGAAAGGTTGAACAAGCCTGGGCTCCTGCCTCTGACAGTGGCCAGAGAATCTTCAGGAAAGTCAAAGAAGAAAACAAGCACTTTTCCCTGCTTCATCCTCTTCACAAAGTGAGTGTTTCCAGCTCTGGCATCTATTCTGACAGGCTAAGAAAGGATAACTTAATGCAATCGTGTGGCAAGGTGAGGAGAGAGGCTTTCTCTTCAGAGTACTAGCAGGGTTTAGTTTTCTGGTCTGGTGCCAAATGCAACAAACGTACTTGCCAAATGCCCTTGCAGTAGGACTTGTCCAGGGGCTTTACAGCTTTGCACCTCTCTCTCTGCGTCCTGCTGCTCTGATTCTGTTGGAGTTAGTGGGATTCCTCTGGTGCTGAGCCTGTGTGAAAATCCTGCTTCTCCTGACTGCAGGGCACGTCTCCAGAGTGTGAAAGAGCAGGAGAGCCCAGTTCATGCCATTAGCAGAGCAAGGCGTTAGTGAGAGCTGTAACTTCTTGGCTGTTTGAGACTGGGGAAGGACACGTCTGCTGAGCAGGGGCCAGCCTGGTTTATCTACTGCCCAGTTTATCACAGCGTGGAGTGAGACCACCTTCTGAAAGTGAGGGGTGATGCTGGGCTGGCCCCTGTGGTTCCTACCATCTACTCATGACCAGCCTTGTCTCATGCTCCAACTTCCTCCAGATGTGGAGCCACATTCAGTGTTGTTATAAATCTGCCAAAGGTTGTGGCATCAGTACCTGAATCCTCTGAGGCACAGGTGCCTGGAGGAGCCTGGCTCAGGATTAGGATGCTGGATTACGTATGTATATAATGCTGAAAATGCTCAAGAGATACAGGCACGAAACTGACTCCAAGTTGAAAGTCAAAACTCCTTTTCCATGCACTGCCAGCTTTTTTAACTGCACAGCATTTCCAGTTCCCTAATATGGATATGAATGCAAAGGGATATTTTATATGTCTGTCTGTCCATTATGTCAAAGGGTTAAAGTTAACTGGAGACTGAGCTTCTGGCTTGGATTTTTTCTTTCACTCCTGAAAAAAAATAACCTTTTTAAGCTGTTAATTTCAAAAACAGCATGGTCTGGAAACAAGAGCTTTTTTTCTGTGTCATTAAACTTCAAGTCTGTTCCCAGAACTGTGTGTCCCAAGGAAAGCATCCCTAGGCAGGGGTTATTTGCCAGCTGACTTGGACCTTTGTCACTTCTCAGCTCCGAGCAAGCTTCCTCGGCGTGGAGACATGCCAGAGAACTGGTGAGCTTGCAAACACTCTTCCCTGCTTCAAAGGAGTTAAAATACCAAACACATCAGGGGATCCTGCCAGCTCCATAAGCCAAACAGGCTGCACTCTGAGGAGGTCAGAAACAACTTAGACACACCTGGAAACACTCATAAAGCTCTTGAGCCTCGTCATTATTGCTCAAGGTGTCCAGCAGCTCTGCAAACAGTCAGATGGTGTCTGAGCCAGGCAGGTGTGGCTTCAGCAGCTTGTATGCCCAAAAAAACTCAGCAGGCTGGAATCACACAGCTAACGCTTCTCCGTTTCTTAATTTGTTGTTATCTAAGCCTCTACAGTCCTTGTAGGGAGATAAGATGCTGGCTTTTCCAGGTATCCACGTGTAGAAAGGACAGGGATAAAAATACCCGTGGTTGTGTTCAAAGACAGAGGGGAAAAAGCAGCGCCTGCTGGCATCAGGCCAGGGGAGAAACATCCTACCCCACAGGCAGGTGGCCACTGCCTGTGGCACAGCTCTGCTCCTGCCCTTTCCATCCACGCTGCCTATCGTCAGCAACAGCATCTTCCAGCCCAAAGCACCCATGCTCTCTAAGCTGATCTTGTGTGGCCACAGGATGCCTTAAAACAGAGTACTGCCACTTGCTGAGAATTAAGAAACTTCTAAAACATCTCTAGGTGGCCAAAACTTGCAGTGCTCAAAATCGTTGTCCAATGTTCTGTAGGCATGTATTGCTCTGCAAATGTTCCTTGTTGCTGGTTTTGCTTCCAAGCTGTGCATCCAAGCCAGGTGCTATATTAGTTTCTTTTGCTGTGAGTCATAGCACCACAGCCCTGAGAGAGAGCATTGCTACATCCACTGAAAATGGAGTCTTCAAACCTTTGAAAAAGAAAAATGGGAAGGTTGTGGAGGGGTTACCCATCGTGTGCACAGACCTTCAAAACAGGGAGGAACAGGGAGACTGTGGGGGAGCAATGGCTGGGGTGTTCCTCAGCCGCTACCAGCAGAAAGCTGGAACACATTTGGGTCCACTGACTCCCTTTTTCTGGAGGATAATTAGCTCCACACTGCTCTGGGTTTCCACTGCTGTGCTGCAGCTGGGACCAGCTTTCAGTGGGGAACCAGACCAGCTGCTGCTGCTCTTGTTCTGAGTGCTCATAAATAGAATTTGCTTCCTCATGAGAAATAATGTTGAGATTTAAATTGTTTTGACGCAAAGCAATGGTATTACAGATACTGTGCTGTTACTGATTTAGTAGGACTTATATTTGCAGCATGGCTAACAGGTAGCCAGTGGAAACCTTGCTGTGGATTGTTTGATGTTCCTCAGAAGCAGACGTTCTTCAGTCAGGGTCTCTTGTTCCCTGATGCTGCAAAACACCATGCCCTTCCCGGTCCAGAGGCAGCATTCCTGCCTTGTTCACTACTGGCATTTGCAGGAAAGAAATTCTTCAGTTTCAGGCTGAAATAATTCCTCCCCTGTTGTTTTCAGCCGTACATGTTCAGTGTATTGGGAGTAGAATATCAGACTGGTATTGTGTGGGGCATGGCACGTGGATCTGCAGGACCTTTCTTCTGTTAGAGGCAAGCAGAGATCCTTAAGGCCCTAAATGGCGCAGAGAGAAGGTGATGCCAGGACTAGGCAGAGTGAGGGTCAAGCAGTGCAGTGCCAGCATGGATGGGATATCAGTGAGCTGGGCTTAAAGAGTCTTGGTTTGGCTATTGGTCCTCTCAAGTGAGGCTTGACTACAAAATCATGAACCTCAGGCAGTTTGGAACTGGGATTTCTTGCTTAGAGATGGTATGTTCCCTGCTACAGAAACTGCATTAACTCCTTTAGTGACAGTTTGTAACACAAATCCTGGCTGTTTAATTGGATTTATCATGGCTATTGGGAGCATAAATGTGTTTACAGATTTGTTTTGAAAGCTTTTTTGTGTGTTTTTTCATAGCAAGTCAACTTCCATGTGGTGCAATTATGTTCAAGATGTTCCCTGTAGCACTGGAATAATGTCAGATTATACTGTGTGTGCATGTTGTTCTTTGAAAGGATTTTATCTGAGGCACGATACACTGTGGCAGGAGGAGAAAAGGAGCTTAGTTTTCATTAAGAGAGGCATAAAAAGCTTAAAACACAGAAAATTCTGTCAAATCCTGTTTCCTTATTATAGGAAATATTTGTCTCCATCTACTGAAATGTGAAACTTCTTCCCCTTTAACTTCCTTCCTGCTCCATCCAACTCTGCCAGAACAAAGTCCACACAGCTTGCTGCTCTTGTGCCACAGCCTTTTCACAGCTAGACATTTCAGAGACAAGCATTTAGGGGAAATAAAAGAAGAGATGACTTTCATTTGTTTTGGAAATTGTCTTAGTTTTTCTTTGGTTTATGTTGTGGCCTGAAAACTTGCAGTGTGGTTAATGCAGTTGTACAGGAGGCCCACGTGAAGCCTGCTCACATCCCCAGCCACAGGGCTGGCTCCAAAGAGATGCTGTGGTACAGGAACCACCCTTGGGTGTCAGGGGCTACAGCACACAGTGCTCACTGTTAGATCTATCTTGTTTCTTTCTTTACTTCTTTATTATTATTAACTTGGATAACAATGCAACTTAAAGTGCAATTTCCTGTCTGGTGGCAGTTCAGATATTAAATGTCACATCTGCCTATTACTTTAATCCTTAACTATGACAAGTTTTCCCAGCACTTTTAAAAGAGGCAGCTGTGATACATTTCACTCCCTGCTGAATGGTAGTCAGAATGGTAGTCAGAACCCCAAATTTCTTCCATAGCCCATTATTATTACTACTCCTAACTGTTGTTATTAGTAAGCCTTGTAAGAGGAGTTACTTGGAACAGCAGCACAACCACTCTCCCCACCGTGGGAAAGGTCTGTGTTTTCAGGTGTCCCGCTTTGCAGCCTGTCACTCTGTGTGTTGGTCACAGCTTTCCTTTTTCAAAGTTGCACTGAAGGACGACTTTCAGGGACATGCATCTGCTCTCCCTTGCTGTCTCCTGAGTCCATCCCCTCCCCACAGTGCCTCTGTGTCCCGGGGAAAGCTGCTGAGCCCTTGGCTGAGGTCGGCAATGCAGTGAACAATGAAGGCATTTGAAAACTACGAAGCTCAAAGCTCGTGCTCTTGTGACCAAGGGGATGGATGGAAAGATCAAAGAAGGGGATGCACAACTTGGGAGCCTGCAGTAGGCTTTGGAAGCGAACAGCAGTCAGGCTCAGTGCCTGCGATGCACAGAGCATCGCTGCTGTGCCACAAAAATGCAGATGGAAAGGCACGAGGAGCTTGCAGCTGTACTTTGCTTCTCGAGGAGCTCCAGGCAATGACTTGCCTCTCTGTCATAAGCTCTAACGAGGTAAGGGAGCAGGAGAAGGGATGCAGGCAGGTCAGAGCTCAGTGGAAAGGGAAATCCGTATGGCAGTTGCTCACTAAAAGCAAAGCTGAGCGATCTCTGGCGATCAGATTTCTGGTGGCCCTGCGTGGATTCACACCACTGAGAGTCTGGCCCCAGAAACTGAGAGTGGCAGCAGAGCTGAGAGCAGTGTAACTGCATGCCAGCTTCAGGTAATAGTTCCCATTGGCTTAGCAAACCCCAATCTGCAGATCTACCTTGCCAATTGAAAATTTGGCCTTGATTTTAAAGAAGAGGAAACATAAAAAAAAGAGATAAAAGCCTGAAGCTCTGGGCAGGTATGTAAGAATGTACCCAAGAATGTAGAAACGCAGCTTTGTGGGCTTAGTCAGGTACATATTTGCCAAATTTTCCAGAATAGTTCATATATTCTGAAGAAAATCACCTTTCAAAATCAGCATACTTTGCAGAAACTTGATGTGCAGACCATTTTACAGAATTTGGGTTTTTACTCTGCTTCAATCAGGGTAAAAAGCTTGAAAAATGAGCTGTTTTAAAGCATTTCACAAGACCCGTGAGTCATGCAAAATCCTATCGCATTTTTCCTCTGGTTGAAATCACAGAAGTTACGAATGCTAAAAGAGTTATTAGATCATAGATAAAGAATGCTGCACAATGGGTTGGTGAAAATAAATAAATAAAACCCCTTAATTTTTCTCCAGCTTCTAATTCCCTGGGGAAGAATTCGAGAGGCAAGCGTGGAGTATCACAGCTCACCCTCAAAAAGGAGTGGCATGCAGCTGCATCCCTTGCAGAGCTGCTATTCCTTCTCTTGGTTTCTTCACTGCTCCAGGCAAAAGGAGATTTTCAAACCACTCCTTTATCTAGCACAGTTAATTTCCCCACCCTGTACCAGCTCAGCTTCTCTGGCAGGTATGTTGGGGGATGGTGGACCCAAGCTTTCATCTGCTCCCAAGTCTTCTGCTAACAAAAGTGCCTATTTGTGATCCCACAGAACCTGCTCCTTACCTGGAGAGAGCCAGGCAGGCAGGGAGAAGGTGACACTGTGCTTATATAGCTCAGCTCCACCAGTGCTGCCACTTCTGTCGTGTTAGGATACCTGTATCCCCCAGGTATTTTTATTGCTAGAATAAATCCTGCCTGGAACTACTGCTGGGATCTGTGGGTAGCTGCTAGGCTGGCCTTCCAACTCTTTTTTTTCCCATATTTATTTCTTACGCTGCTGTCACTTCTGAAATTCTTCTCCTTTTAGTTTCTTTTCCCTGAAACGCTGTGGTTGGATTTCCCAGACGCGTTCCTTGTCGATTGGGAATTTCTAAAGGCCGAGAAGGAGTTGCAGGAAGGCAGTAGGCGGTGGGTCTTGTGTGACCATAAACCATAAAAACATTTAATCAGAGGGAAACTCTCGCTTTCTATTTCGGAGCATGTATTAGAGGTCAGAAATTAATTTTGGCACAAGTAAAGTAAAATCAAATAAGAGGAGAAACATGTGCCATTTTTGTCAGTATTTTGTGGGAAAAAAAACCAGCAGAGAGAAAACAATTATTTTTAATTGCTTACATGATTGAAATCAGTATGATTAAGCTGGTGTTTAGATGAGGGAAAATAGTGTAGTTCAGTGACTTTGCATGTGGCACAGAGATGAATAGTTCTGCTTCTCAACAAACCTGAAATGTTCTCACTGTTGAAGAAATTTCTAATGACCTCTTGTTGCTACTTTTTTCAGGTTCCCTTTTTCACACATTTTTTTCTTTCCCACAGTCGTTTCCTCCTCTGTCTAAACAGTTCCCTCAGGAGAAAAGACAATGGAAAAGAGAAATGCAGCAGCAACCTTTGGGCATTCAGCTTCCTCCTTATTCCCACCACTGTGTAGGATCTGCCATCTGATCTTCCCTCTAGCAGTAAATGTGAAGGGTCAGTAACACCTTTGAAACAGGTAAAATTAACCTGTCCTACTTTCGGAAGGCTGCAAAATTCCACACATTGTAACAAACGGTGATACTCATTTACTGTAAAATCTTTTGTGTATGTTAATGAGCTAGGTCTTGCCAATGCTAAAATAAGTCTCAGTGTAGAAAAGGCTTACAGAATGAGCAAAATTGCTCATTCTCCAAAATATTTCATCTGTTGTCCAAAACGCCTGATCATGTAAGAAGATCTCTAGCTCTCTGTTTCTTTTGGGTAACACCAGAACTCCTGCCCCCTGCTCCTGCGGGTAGTGGGCCTAGTGAGCAATTTTAATGTCTTCTATAGTGAGGATGGTGATACAAGACTTCTTGAAACAGGTATGAAGATGCATCAACTCAAGGTAACTCAACCTAATTATTTGGATTGGAATTTTCCATGTCAAAGTTTAGCCAGAAAGTTTAATTACAGGATATGTTAGGTAAGAGATGAAGCTCCCAGCCCTAATAGTATTCATCACCTTGGGACGGATCAGCACCCTAACAAGATCCTATGTTGTTCTGTCTTTGAAAATCTGGCAGTGAACTTTGGAAAGAAAAAGGCCTATACAGCGACTATTGGAGTCAACTTTGCAGCCATCCACACAATACTCAAAGGTGACCATTTATTTTCTGCTTTGTTTTCTTAGCAAAGTCTTTGGAAGAAGTTCTGTGTGTATTTCTGCCATATTTCAGTGTGTATTTCAGTGTATTTCAAAGTGGGGTTTTACTTGTATGTGACCTTTCTCAGTGATGTCAAACTTGGACAGAGGAAAGCAAAGCTGCAGGCTTGGCTTTATCTTGTTTGTTGCTAAACCCCAGATCTCACATGCAAGGATCTGAGGTGATCACATATGTCTTGGTGGATTAGAGGAAGAACATTTATGGTTTATTTATGTGTCAGTAGCACCAAGATACCCCAAGCATGGGTCAGAACCCCCTGGTGCTGGATCCCAGTGACAAGACAACCCCAGTTTCAGGAGATTGGGAGTGAATGTGTGGATTCAGCAGGGACAGGTGGAGGGGATCAGTTACAGAATCACACTGTAGTCTGAGCTGGAAGGGGCCCACAAGGATCATCAAGTCCAACTCTTCAATGCATGGCCTGCACAGTGGTTTTGATGAACGGATACAGAGTTTAGCAGAAAAAATAACATCCTCCTTCCAAGGAGAGTAACTTGTAGGCATTGCATCAGGACTGCCTTAAAAGACAGCAAACTGCCTGCTTTATAGCTTTGGACAGATGTTTTGCCATGTGAAGAGCACTTGCTCTGAAATGCAAAGTGCGTGTTTCTTTGTTGTTGTGCAGTGGATATTCCCTGTGCTGGTGTGTCACCATGGCGCTGGACTGGGGAAGCTGAACATCAAAAGCTTTAGGGAGCTCTATGGCTCAATTGTTTCTGCTTTCATCATCCATTAAAAATAAAAAAAATCTAAATGGAAGATGAGAACCTGCCTGCCTTAGGTTCATATGGAAGCAATTGTAGGGCCAGGCAGCAGCATAGTACTTTCTCAAAGATGAGTAGATGGTAGGGCCTCTATGGGAAATCTGCAGCAAACAGATCATTCAAAAGTAACTTTTTGAGGCTATGGGATGTAAATGAAAAGAAATAGCTAATCAAAAGGAACAAACACTGAAAGGAAGTGTTTTATCTGATGTCAGAAGTTGTTGGCTTTCATTTTGATCTTGGTTTTTTCTGTATACAGCTTTTATAGTGCCCTGAAGTCTTCTCAAAAGGTTATTACTTTTCCAGTGGCATTAGAGAGGCTGAGATGATATTTGCAATGCGGGTAAGTGACTCTCTTGAGGTTTTGGCACCCACAGCTCCAGATTAACTGGAAATGCAGACATTTAGTAAATCTGAAAATAAGCGCCTCTTGGTCCTGTGCACTTCAGAGAAGTCAACCTAAGTTTTGTGAGTGGGACCAGGGCAGGAACACAGTATATTCCACAAAAGGAACATATATTTAGAAAAATTAAGCCCCCCAGAATGAATGCCAGATCATAAGGTAGCGGCCTCCATTCTTTTTGTCCAGACTATCTCATCCATGGAAGTCTGGGAAGCCCTGCTGTTAGTTCCATTGATGGGAACAGCAAGACTTCCCTTTCTGGTGTTAGTTTTGGCTGACCAGAGGTGTAATTCTTACAATTTTCTGGTATTTAAAATCTCCTCAAGTTTCTAGTTTCCAAAGTAAAAGAACTCCATTCGAGGTCTGGAGTGGATTAAAGCTGCGACTGCTAATCCAGAACTGGTTCTTGAGATGCTGCTCTGGTAGGGAGATGGCTTCAACCATGATGAGGTGAAAGGCCAGGGGGGGACCTGGCAATCAAAAACCAGCACAGGAGACAAAAGGATAATGCCAATGAGGCACGTGTGCGTACATACTCCCATATACACAGCTACGTCTCAAGTGTACAGAAATGTTCCCTGCCTCCCCAGCAGTCACTAACCCACTGTTTTTCTTCCAAAAAGTAAATCCTTGACAGACTTGAAGTGATGAGTAATGGCTCCACTTTCTTCCATTCCAGCTGCCACACAGGCACGTACGTTGGTCCCTCATTGACCCAGCAAAATTTGAATGTCTTCCCCTTTTCTTGTCCCATGTCTGCCCTATCACTTATCAGTTGCTTGCTGTTGTGGTACAGTGGGATCACCTTCTCTCAACAAGCACTGCAATTGTTTTTTACAAGAAAGAAAGCGCTGGTAAGCAGTGGTGCACATCTAGGATAAAATGTCAGCACTTAAACCCGAGCCTTGCTTTTCCCTCTGAGCTGTCATAGCTGGATCCTCTGCCCTTCCTTACAAGTGGGATTGAGGAGGTGGTTGTTTTGGCTGGAATTGGAGAGGCACAGGTGGTACCACCAGCTGTAAATTGGAGGAGGCACTTCCTGATTATGACCACTGCCTACACACAGATTACTGCCAAGAGAGGAGCTGGAAGGCGCAGAAGCCTTCTCCTTACTTGGAAAAGGAGGGTAGTCATCACTCCCCTCTCCCACAGGCTTTCACCTGTAGACTTTGGGCTTCTTTGTCAGTGCTTGGCTTCCTAAAATGCTCTGATGTGAACAATCCTCAGCCACCAGTGAGAGATGGATAAACTGAGGCACAGAGTATTTAAATTCATGCATCTAACATTTAGGTACTCAGGTCTGTATATACAAGTGCATGGCATGTTTGAAAGCCAGCTTACTTTTTTAAGAGACTTCAGCATGGATTCAGAAATCTGCTTAGCCATGGCAAAACAAGTGGTGAATGACTTCCTGACCTCTGCAATGTCAAGATTTTGCCATCTGGCTCTAAATATCAGTGGTGAGAGGCTTGTACCAAGCTGCAGAGCAAGCATGCACCAGGCTCGCTTGTGAGGAGTTTGGAATGTTGCTCTGGGAGTAGGGGGAGGAATTTTAGAGGGCACTGACAGCTACCTGGTCTCAACTGCAAGCACACACCCCCATTTGCACTCATTTACTTTTAGTTCCAGGTTACAATTTTTTAATTATTGTCTGGTGCTCATGTCTCCACCTTCACATAATGGAGACCTCTGTTTGCTGGCCTTGACTTGCCTCGTCTTCAGGAAGGTTGGGCTGCCTTGTCACCCTGTGTGCTGAAAGCCCTTTCCCTGGGGTGATGCCTTGGCCTATTGCCACCTCAAACAGTCTTGGTTTTCACTTCTTGTCCTAGACATGGATCCGCCGCATAGGGTGCAGCCAGTGAGGGAGAGGCACCGGAGGGTTCACCCACCACTGCGCGCTCCATGCCTGCGAACGCCAGAAGAGAGCCAGATCAAAAGATTGAAGTCCCAAACTGCAAACCCCCTTGGGCTCCCGATGAGATCCGAGTTTGGCTGTGAAGCTCCCGATGAGATCGGAGTGTCTGGCTGCGAGGCCAAACTCCCACTCCGGAGATGCGGAGCCGTGCGCGCTGTCGCTCACGCGGGAGCTGCCGGCTCCCGGCATCCTCTCCTGCTGCCAGCTCTTGCTGGTTTTACAGGCCAAGAATTAAATAATAAACCAGTTTTGCCCTGAAGGAGGGTCCTGAGTGATGCCTTAGCAATACCGGGGGGCTCGGGGGGGTGGATTTACGCTCCCCTCGTTGCACACCTGAGTTTTGTAGCCTTCACTGGCACCTTGCCCGCTTGTGTTGTGGTGGCTGGATTGCTTCGCTTGGGATGTGGGATGGGGCTGGAGAGGGAGGGGTGGCAGTCAGCACCATGGTAACCACATGGGGAGGGTCATGAGTCCTTTGATGCCATCTGGTCATTTCTTAGAGGTCTCTTACAAGCCTCACCCTCGCAAAACTAGCACTAGGTATGCTCACAGGCAGTGTATTTTCTCTTTTTTTTTTTTTTTGCTCCCATTTGATCTTCATTAGGACTGGGCAAATAATTGCCTTTTTGGGTTTATGGCTGAAAGGCACAGAAGTCAAACTGTCACAAAGCATTATTACTGTATTTCTGTCTGTAATTTTTATTTGACCAAAGCAGTGAGTCCGAGCCAAAATGATGATATCAGCATCACCACAATACTCAGCACGCTGAGTTCTCAAAAGCAATTTCTTCCCAGTTTTATTTTTTTAATATTGTTTTTATATTTTTGAGTGCTTTTTTATCAGAAACAGGTTGTTTCAAAGCAAAAAGTTCAGCCCTGCTATTCTGAGAGTGTTGAAATGGTATATTTTGACTTGCCAGGAGTTGTTCCTCCTTCTTCTCCCTGTGCTTTTCAGACGAAGCTCTTTGTCAGACACAGGCTGAACCTGTGAAGATGTTCAGTTCTGGAGCTCCCTGTTTCAGCACATTTCCCAGCTCTGCTTCTCAAGTGCTCAGGTGACACCGCAGTACAGTGCGTGCCAGCACCTTCTGGCCCTTGCAAGAAACAGAGTGGGGCTGTGTGGTGGCCGGACAAGCAGTGCCAGTGTGGCCACGCACTGCCCGTCGTGCAGCCCTGCCCTTCCTCCAGCTGTGGAAGCACTGGGATCTGTGCCTCCGGGGAGGACAGCAGCAGGACCTGTGTTTCCCAAGCCCCTGAAACGGGCATAACCAAAATACCACACAGGCAAAACCCTAAAATGGAGTAATTTCCAGGTCTGTGCCTGTTTTGATGATGACTAAATGCTAAGTTTCAGCAAAGTCTTTTTTTATTAACTGAATGCTTATGCAGATCTTTGTGATGCATCCGTATCTTCCAACTGATTGTAATTAGTGTGCTGTTTTATTTACATAGGATTAATGTAATTCAAATGACTAGATGAAATTCTTTGATCTCCAGGGTACAAGAGGTGAGATTATGATGATTTACGATTTTAAACAGTTGCTCCTGGCCATAAAATCTATTCATTTGAAAATCAATAAAAAGATATCACTTGCCATGTTGATGAGATAATTTCCTCTGCTACTCAGCCCTGACCCTATTCTCCTGGTTTTCACCATCCTGTCAAGTTTAAATACCTTTCTTTTTTTCCTGGAAGCTCTGCTCCACCTGATCCTGTGCAGCCCTTCTGCATGTCTGGGGTACTCTACTTTTCATTTGAAGCCACTTTCTGATTTATATGCTCCAAGCATGCAAATTCTTCACAACTCCTTTCCCAACCATGCATTCAGTCAGGTTCTGTAGCTGCCAAAAATATATCCAGCTCCATATTTGTTCTTTGTTGCACTGGGTGAATTTATAGGTGCAGTGTATTGGAGACTGTAAACTTTCTGATCTCTAACAAGAGCTGTTGTCTGTTCAGCAAGTCCTGCCCATTGCACAATGGTATGAATATTTATGATGCTAAATAATAATGCTTGCCTCTGACCCTCTTCATCAGCAGATCCAGCACTGCTTCACTGAGGAAGCAGTCAAATAATTATCCTAATATTCAGATGGGGAAACTGAGGTGCTGCAAGGTGAAATAACTTGTCCAATGTCAGCAAAGGAGAGCTAGAAAGGGAATGCAGCTGTCTCTGTCCCCAGCTACATGGTAAAGCCACTAGACCCTGCAGCCTCCTCAATGACAGCTCACGAAATTTGTCTTTTATGCAATGCATTCTTCTCTTTTAACAGCAAACAATTCCAGTGTCTTCTTCACAGGTATTAATAGCCTCCCTGAGAAATATGTTTCAACATGCATTTTCAGCAGTACTTGTGTGTGTGTCGTGCCCCAGCCAGCAGCTGTGACCTGCTAGGAGGAGGCAAACTGGGGCGAGGTTGCACCTACACCCCTGCACTCTGCTCCACTGCTCCAGCACCCCTCTGCTCCTGCAGTGGCAGTCGGGGAGGTTGGGGACTGACCACGGAGATGTTCTGCAATACCAGCTGCTGTGTTGGCAGCCTTGGAGTTGCCTCTGGGTCTGACTTACTGTCTTGTCTCCTTGAATATAATTGCTCACTGCTGATTTTTTTTTTCTTTCCCTTTGATTCTCTAGCACTCGTACCCTACTCAGATTCCTCATCCATCTCGCAATCTGGGGAGTCTGAGGAAATAGAGAACTGATCATCTGCAGACTTCTTCTGTATATTATGAAAGTGTCCCTGTGCCATGTGTGATTCCAATCTCTTTTTCCTTCAATCAGAGAGAACATCGGAGTGTCAGACTGCCCCAGCCGGGTCTGTGCGCTGGGCGGGGAAGGATGGAGCCGCTTCTGCGGAGGTGCTCCCGGCTCCCAGAGGTGACGGCACATCTCCGGCTTCCCCCTCCCTAACCCTTTTACCTCCCCACACTGCTCAGCTCAGCCTTGCAAATGTTCTGTGGCAGGGCATGTTCTGCCCCGGCCGAGCCCGCTGGGGCACGGCTGCCTGAGCAGCACTGGCTGCGGGGAGCCCTCGAGGAGAGGCAGAACACGTCTGCCTGGAAATCTGCGTGTGCCGCAGACGAACCCATTCCTTGCTGTTGGGAGGTCTCGAGGGACCAAATCACTTGGTGGAATTGGCCAGAATTTTAATGATTTCCACCCAAGTACCTTGCACGGTGGTAGAAAAAGCATGTGTAGAAGGTTGGGTGGGTTTATGTGGGTGCAAGGGTGTGTGTGCTCTTTATATATTACACTGGAAGCTCATCGCAAGCTTTTCAGCACCCTGTAGGGCCTCTGTCATGAAAATCAGACTAGGTAGTCCACACTCGGTAAGGGCCTTAAATTTTGGCATTTATTCCCTAGCTTGTAAGCATTTTAGGAAAGAAAGGAGATCTGAAATAGAGGTGAAGTTCTGCCACCTTCATCATTTGTCTAGTGTTTTATTCACTTAGTGTTACAATTTTTTGCTTTTGCCTACCTACTCTAGTACACTATAACCATTTCAATATCGAAATATAAGAGTATAGAACAGCTATAAAATTAACAGAACTCTATCCTTCCCATTTGTTCAGGGCAGCATCTGAAGGACACTTTTACCTCTAGATGTCGGGACATGTGGGAGAGGGAGCAGACTCAGAGCTTGTGTGTCCTCTGTGGGATGTAAGCAGCAACAGTACCTAGACAGGAAAGTGTTTGAATGTTAATGATAGGACAGTGCTAAAAAACACTTTAAAAACACTTCCCTGCTTTTTGCTGGGGAAATCTCAATTTGTTGTCTGCCTCTGGCTTTTAGCCCAGCATTCTCAGATCTACTGGCGAAGGGAGACAGCAGAGCACGTTTGTCCTATTCCTCTTCCCCAGCGTGAGATGCCAGACTGGAGCAGATACGCTGCTGTTCCTGTTCCTAAGGACACGTTACAGCGGGGACTAGGGTCTGTTCAACCCTTTCCTGTACCTGCCCTGATGCATTCAGTAGCCCAGGGCAGGGCTGAGTTACACCTCACTCACTAGCAGCCTCTGGAAGCGCAGCTAAGTGGTGTGAGAATCTCCACAAATCCATTCCAAAGCTCCTGGAGCAGTGTTGTCAGCCTCTCCTTCTCTACGTCACACGCACAGTCCCAGGCATGCAGTGCCCCTGCCTGAGCATCAGCATCACCCTGGGTGGACTTCAGTGATGTCCCGGGAGCTTCTTGCAGAAGAAGGGATTTGTGTCGGGCATCCCTGGTGAAAATTTGGCTTCCCACCTTGACGTGCATTGTTCCTGCTCCTTTTTTCCACAGGAGTGGCTGCATTTCTGTTGCACGGTATATAAAGCATTTAGGATGAAAAGTATATAGAAGTGTGATACTAATAATATTTTACAGCTTTAATTACCATGATTGTAGTGCCTAGAGGCGTATGCAAAAACATTTTGAGTGGGTGGAGAGGAGGCAGTGCTGTGAACATTTTTGTGGTTTTGCTGGGCAATGCGCAATGGAGTTTTCTCATGGGAACCACAGCATGCCAGGGAGAAAAGCTGCCTCTTCCTCCTCGTCTGCTCTGTTGGGATACCGGATCACACCCCAAAGACGAAGAGACAGCCCCAGTCACTCCCGTTTCGGGGAAAAGCTGGGCTGACCCACACTCAGCTCTGCAGAGGGGCTCCAGGAGCAGGTGCTGCCCGTTCCTCCAGGCAACAGGTATTATTCCTCAGGCAACATCCCCTCCCTGCAGTCAGCGGCAGCTTCACCTGCGGGGTGATTTTCGGATTGGGCAAGCGCTGATTTGGGGCACGGGCTTGCCAGCAGGCTGGAGAGCAGCGTGCCTGGTCTGGGCCAGGGTGTGCACTGCAGACAGAGCTCCCGCCAGCTGCCCACCCGTCCCCGCCGTGCCCGCGTGGGCAGCGCCGGGGACACACAGAGGGGCCTGTGTGGCACCCGCCACCGCCCTGCCCCACGGCCAGCCCCGCTGCCAGCAGCCCTAACGCAATCCAGGGGCACAGCTCCCTGGGGAACGGGGAAATACCCCCTGCAGGAACGCAAGGTATTAGAGTTTGGGTGTTACAAAATAAAAAGGGTATGAAAAAAAGGCGCTTGCGTTGCCCCAGCTCCACAATGCAGTCCTGCATCCCTAGAAAACTTTAAAAAACTTTGTTCCTAGATCATATACTAATTTTTAGACGTTTTAATGTAGTTTTGGTGACAGTGATTTGACATAGGTGCTACAAAGCCTCAGCCTTCTATTGGAAAAACTGAAGGAGAAATTCACTTTTGTTTGGAGTTGTTTACCAAGCAATCAGGTCACGACTCTGCTTCCTGCCTGGCCTGTCCCTGCTCAAACAGCCATGAGGTGCAAGGGGGCCAAGGTATGGATTAGAAGGCAAGGGAAAAGGAAAGGAAACCCTGTGTGAAAGGTATTCCCAGGTCTAGGCAGAACTGGACGTTGCCTACAAGACAAGCGTATTTTATTGAGGCTATTTCCCCTCACTGGATAATTTTTTCCACGTACTGAATGCTTTTTTCTATTGTTATCTGCACCAAATATGAGTTACTTAATTTATTGCTTATTACTTAATTTATCACTGAAACACGACTTACTTAAAAACCCATGGCTTAACCAATTCTCCGCCAGTAAAACAAATACACGCTCTCATTTCTCCTCGCTTGAATCGACGCTCGGTACTTTCGCACGGCTTTCTGCACAGCCGCGTGTCGCACCCCAGGCCGGCCCTCTCTGCCCCCTCGGCCGCCCCCGGGGCGGAGTGCCCGCAGCGGCCGGGGTCCCTCCGCGCGGCTCCCGGGCTGTTTTTCCCCGGCGAGAGGTTGGGAGCCGCGCAATTCCCGCGGGGGCGGCGCGGGCGGGGGGTCGCGGCCCCGGCGCGGCGCGGCCGCGGGGG
>VZTG01004872.1:1009366-1081218 GCA_013397845.1 Melanocharis versteri | reverse complement strand
GTTGTCCGGGCGCGGCGGAGCCCCGCGGGGCAGCCCCGACGGCGAAGCCGCCCCGGGGAGGTTCCTGTCAGCGGGCTCGGCGGCCGCGAACTCCGTGTGAGGACCGCAGCCCCTCGTCCGTGCCCGCGCCGTGGGTGTCGTTGCCCTGGGCTCCATCCCGCGGTGCGGGACCCTGCTCCGGAGGTATTTGTGCGCTCGTCTCGTCCTTGCGCGAGGGTGTTTTTTGCACGTTTCAAGTTTCTCATTAGTTGCGGCGAGGTACGGGTTTGTACGTAAACGCGGAGCTCACTCATCGGCTGTATTTTGGCACATCTCAGAGCTAGACAAGACTATTTAATTTGCGAAGTCTCTCTTCTGCAGCTACATGTAATTTTCTCCTCCTGCTAAAAGTCCTTTGGAAACGCTGCAGAAATGTAATGAATATGCAAAGCAGCCAGCTCTCAAACCCAAACCCAGTTTGTCTTCAGAGACTTTTCAAAACGCCCAAAGTGATCAAGATACATTATGAAATAATCACTTTTGCCTAAAATACAGGGATTTGATGTTTCACACTTTCTCCTTGTATTCCTAATTTAATTGGTGACAGCTCAATTAGAATTCACCTGAAATAAAGTCTCTAAAAGTCGGTTAGAGTTGCTCGGTTGCTTTTACTTGCAGTGCAGCCCTAAAAAGCAACAAAGCTGCTCGTGAAGTCCTTGTCCCATGCCTACATCCCGCAGCTCCCGAGTTTTCCTTCTCCCGGTGCTTCACCCACATCCACCACCTGCCTACTTCAGCCACGCATCTTCCTGCCACCTCCGGGAAGTGTGCGGCTCCGAGCTCGGAGCGGGCACAGCGGGGAAGGAACCGGTGTTTTCCCATGGTTAAAGATGCTGAGCGGGGCTGCTGCTGCCGCTGCCCGCTGTCTTGATCGAGGGAGCAGAAATAGGTTGTGATTCCTGCACTAGCTGTTTACAAATATTTAGGAGTGCACTGTGGTGTCTCTGTGGTTTTTGTTTTCCTTTTTCCCCGGAGTTATGTCTGTGGTCAGAGTTAAGGTGACAGCCAGCGTTTGGAGAGGAGGGCACGACATGTGGGGTGAGGGGCTGTGGATGTGAATGAGGTAATGTGGAAAATCAGAATGCATGGTTGTGGGTTGCAAAGGCTGAGTGAAAATCTAACTTGTGATTTCCTGGTTCTCCCGTGGCTATAACGGTATGCAGCCTTGCGTGTATTTTAAACAGCTTTGTCTGCTGTGGGGAGTTTTCTGGCTTGTTTGTTTGTTCTGTATGTGAAAAACGTAAGAGATGGCTGCTCTTCCCTGCGTGTTCTGACACTTCTCACTGGTACGGACGGCAAGGAAAGAAGGGGGAGAAGTAGCAGCTCAAGTGCCATGGCTGTGTTCATTTATTCCTGTAGACCTCCCCGTGCCAGCTTTGCATTCCTGCCTCTTGCTGGAAGAAGGGTTTGCAGTTGTGTTAGATGTACCTGCTCACTCCTGAGGCAGCAGATCATTCTGGCTGGCTTCTTAGGGTTTGCCAGAGGACATGACCAGGCTGTTACTCCTGAACCAGGTTGGTTTGGGATCACAGATTAGACAGCCTAAGACTTACTGAGCAGGCTGCAGAAGAGGGGGATCACACATGGTGCCCCAGGGCCTTATCCAAGATGCTCTTCCCGGTGAGGAGCAGACACAAGTGTCCTGGCTGTGAGCTCACCCTCTGTCTTCTTGTTGTGTAACCTCTCCTCGTGCTCACCCTTTGCCCCAAAAGCACGGTCCCCAATGCACTAAGAAATGAGAACAGTGGTGGAAAGCAGTACTTCAGGTCTCTTAGATACAGCTTAAAGGTCACCTGAAAGATGTGGGGCGCTGAGACTTGAGTGGGTGTGCTAAGGCTTTGCATAGCCGGCCGGGTGAGCAGAGCCAGCAGCAGCAGCAGCGCCGGGTGTCCTTTGGGTTAAGGGTCTCCTCGGGTTCAGGCAGAGCTGTGCTGCTTTCTCAGCACTCCTTGCTTGTTGCTTGTCCTCTTCCTAAGCCTCGTCTTACTCCTGCAGGTGGACTAGCATAGCTGCTTCCCGGGCTTTGTAGGCTGTGAGCGGGGCCGAACCAGGGGCCGGAGCGGTCGTGTCTGGAGAAGCAGCATAGCTGGCGGCGGGAGAGGCCGTCTCGGAAAGGGGAGGGAGCCTTCCCCTTGGTAAAGTTTAGAAATAACTTGGGATGGCGTTGAGGTGAGTGCTGGAGGAACTCTGTTCAATGCAAGGAGAAAAGAGGTCAAAAGGAGGAGTGTTTGAAAATGCCTTCTCTGCGGAAATCGGTAGCAGTCGTACATGGAAAAATTGCTCAGCCCTCTCAGGAGTTGCTGTACTGAATATGAAAAACATAGTGGGTCTTTAAAGTACAAAACAAAGGGATTTCAGTCGTGCTTTAAATGCAAATCTCAACGCAGTCTGAGCCATGGACTCGCTGCTGACGCCTCCATAGTACATATTAATCCAGTTTTATCTGTCATGAGGAGATTTGTTGATTAGAAGCCTCTAGGTAAAGGCTGCTCGTGGACTGGTGCTGCTCTTCCAGCCTGTGGGATGGAAAAATGAGTTCAGTTCCATGGCTTGCCTGGAGCTCTTGGGCTGTCTGTAATTTCACTGCCACCGTCCTCCCAAGATTCAATTTAGCTCTCTGCACAAAGTCCATTTATGTAGATTTATGTAGATTTTGTGCGAAGATGAATGACTTTCAGAGGAAATGGGACTTCTTTTAAAAGTTATATAAGTTAATTTGTGGTATTGATGACGAAAAGTCAGCATCATTTGAAATGGGAGGGTAGGAACAGTTTACTGAGATGCCACTAAACCATAAGCTGTTAATTTTGTTTGTCTTGACCAAGTTTGTCAAGAATGGGAGGATTTCTCTAAGAAATTCAGTGAAATAATGCCACTTTTTAAAACAGTGAATTCTTTGCCCTGTAAAGGGTTACACTTAAGTGATTTTTCTCATTTTCCTTGTTGCTTCTTTTATCTTTGAGTGTCGATAGTACTTGATTTTCTGCAGTTAACTGTTGCTTCCGAAAGCCAAACCGTGTTTCTAAAATATATAGCTCTTAAATGTTTACAGTTTCACCCTGATTTCCAAAGTGTGTAGTTTATTAGCTCTTGAGCTCACCAGCAGCTCCTTGAGGTAACTGCTTGATTCTGAACTGCTGTTGTTGTCCCTTCTGCTTTACACATTTCGGCACACAAGGAATGATATCTTCAGATGGTGGTTTAGGGGTTTTGTATGTTTTGGGTCTTTTTTTTCCCCCAGGCTCCATCCCTCTTCCTGAAGAGATTGACTGTAGGTATCCTGTTGCTGCCACATACATTTCTGGAAAGTTTCTGTTGACCTCTTGATTTTATTTTTCTCTTGTAGAGTTAAATCAGAATTTTGTAGCAAAAGCCTGGTATTCCAGATGCCTTCTGAATAGAAGTTGGGCTCTGCTTGTTTTATCTGTATGTTTGACTTGCTGGAGAAAAGGCATGTAAAAAAATCCCCAAAACACCCGAACCATTATTTTTACAATATTTTGCATGTTTTACAATATGCAAAAGCACATACTGGAGAAATAATTTCTCTCTGAGTTTTGCTTTTGATAACCAATCTCCGAATGCCCCATAGCAAATGTATTTGCTTGCACTGCAGTTTTGGAGGAAGAGGAATTGCACGTTATTAGAATACTTTTTTCCCCAGTGTGTGCAAATCTTTCTGTAGGTGTCGTTTTTTAGGTTACTACTGTGTGTTTTTTTCAAATCCAGTGTGATAGTAGAGCTGGAGCAATATTAACAGACCTGCTCAATGTTTTAGTTCTGTTACTTTCTCAACCAACTATAAATTACATGCTTTAGACCTTATTGATTGGTGGTTTAGTGTAATACAGTAATACTAGAAATTATCTGCTTGTGGCTGTGAAAGCCACCGTAGAGTGAAGAGGTGTGTGTGAGATCTTAGAATTCTCTGAGGAGTTGATTATTTGTGGTATAACTGGATAAGGGGTTTATGAAGTTGAAACTTGTGCAGGTGTTTTTTCCTGCCGCTGTAAGGCCTGAACACCACAGCGATCTGTCTGCTGGGAGCCTTTAAGCACAATTGCTGTAATGCTGAGTGGTGTTTCATGTCTCAGGTGTCAATGACAGGCAGCTTTGTTAGCAAATGAAACGGGCAGGTGAATTCAAACTAAGGTTTTTAAACTTACGTGTTGGAATCCATCAGTATTTTTGCTTTCTCTGCAGCTGTTGCTGCCATAATTAAGATCAGCAGAGGCATTTGGTCCTTTTTATGTGAAACAGGTAAAAACTGTAGAAATACTTAGTTCTTAAACACTCTTTTACTGGCCCTGCTTCATTCATCCTCTGGGGTTCTGTAAGGCACTTTTCTTCTTTGCCTTCCTTTTACAGTCCTCCATACTTTCTATGGGGGAAAAATGATGCGACAATTAAGAAGAATTGAAACTGATGAGCTTTTTTCTTCAGGGAATCAAGTATTCTGTAACTCTTCAGAACGTGTTTTGTGATCTTTTTGACCTTAAGATATAAAAGAGAGTCGAGTAGAAGCCGTGAGCGATATTGACTGACATTCTTGGGAGCAAACATGAAGTGAGAATATTGAAAACAAGCTGGCTTCATGTTCAAATCATCTTTTTTGTTGGTGCATCACAACTGTCTGCTGATTTGTTTCTTTTCAAAAATGTTTCCATTAAGTTAACGAGTCAAAAAATAGAGCTTTTGCCCCTTTTTCATTTCTGTGTATGTTCTTACAACGGGAGAAAGAAATATTGTCCTCTGAGTTGACAGCCTTGTGGAAGGATGGGCGGTGGGACAGTGCATTTGGATGTCGGTGCTTTGGTGCTCATCTTCTCTCTGTTTTTACTCTTTGCAGGTTCTGTCGTCCGTGATGGCGTCAGCTCTACCCAGAACCCTCGGAGAATTGCAGCTGTATCGAATACTACAAAAAGCAAATCTCTTGTTCTACTTCGATGCCTTCATTCAGCAGGGTGGTGATGATGTCCAGCAGCTCTGTGAAGCAGGTGAAGAGGAGTTTCTGGAGATAATGGCTCTCGTAGGCATGGCTAGCAAGCCACTTCATGTCCGACGGCTGCAGAAGGCTTTGAGGGACTGGGTCACAAACCCTGGCCTTTTTAACCAGCCTCTCACCTCCTTACCAGTCAGCAGCATTCCAATATATAAGCTGCCAGAAGGGTCTCCTGCGTGGCTGGGGATATCCTGCAGCAGTTACGAAAGGAACAGCAGCACCAGAGAGCCTCACCTGAAGATTCCAAAATGTGCTGCCACGACGTGCGTGCAGAGCGTGGGCACGAGCAAATCTGATGTGGTGGGGAGCTTATCACTGCAGAGCAGCAGCGAGCCGAGACTCTGGCAAGGACACCACACCACAGAGAGTGAGCACAGCCTTTCCCCGGCTGACCTGGGCTCTCCAGCCTCACCAAAGGAAAACAGCGAGACCCTGGATGCTGCTGCTGCTCTGTCCGTTGCTGAATGCGTAGAACGTATGGTTCCCTCCCTGCCCAAAAGTGACTCCAATGAAGTCAAGGAGTTGCTGAAAACAAATAAGAAACTGGCAAAGATGATTGGTCACATCTTTGAGATGAGTGACGATGACCCTCACAAAGAGGAGGAGATCAGGAAGTACAGTGCAATATATGGCAGATTTGACTCGAAAAGAAAGGATGGCAAGCATCTCACCCTCCACGAGGTAAAACACCTTGGGTGGCACAGGGCTTCCTCCTCTATTCCTACACCTTTGATGAGATGTGTTTACAGAGTACACTTCTTGTATGGGCACTTCTTACTGAGTGATGAGAGTTGTGTGTCTGAAAGTTGTGTGTTGAGTGCTATAGGGAGTCCTGGCCCGACATGGAAATCTCAGGTGCAGCACAAGTCCCCTTTTGTGGGTGGGTGTGGACGTGGTGATTTTGGCTCGGTGTCATTAGACTGCTTGGTCGCTGGTGTGGCCTGTCAGGCAGAAGGTTTAGAAAGTTTGGCACTGAAATAGCAGCCAGTATTGCACTGAGCATGATCTTTGGGATTCTAAGGATTTGGTAAACTTTTAAAGAGGCCCTGTTGTGGTATTTCCTTGCAGCTTTGCGAGTAGACTTGTTTGGAAGATCAGTAACTAAAATTGCTTATGTCTGATGTGGTTACTACCTTCTGCTGTCTTCCCTCACCTCAAGACTCTGCTCTGTAGCTTGTGCACTTGAGGTAAAAAGGATTCTGTCAATGAAGTCCCTAAACCTGGTGGCATGGATTTTTTTGTTGTTGTTTGAATTGGGATAATGCTCAATTATACAGCCTGGGGGGTTTTTCAGGCACAGTGGTCTTAAGCCTGTCAAGTGACATGCAGACTGTGTGAGGAGAAAGGGAAAGGATTGTCTCCAGTATTGATAGGTGGCTGTAATCTGAGTGTTTGTCCTTTAATCCCCGAGTAGCATCTCTTCCCTCTTGTCTTTGAAGGTCCATGTGGGCCTCCCTTGCTCCTCTTGTGGCATTCCTGAGGCTCACACTGCATGTGTTGTAACGAAATAGGTGTGTCTGTGTGAGGAGTAGTTTCCTAGTGCCAAAGTACTGTACAAGAGGAGAACAAACATTAATTCAAAGTAGTGCCAAAAGGCTGTTGATATGAATGCTGCATCAGCATTTTCACAGTTAAAAGTGATTGCAAAATTTCAGTTGGATTTAAAATTTGGCATGTAAGGCTTAGCTCCCAAAAGGAAAGGCAGTGTTTATGTTACAGGAGTGCCAAAAAAACTGTACTGGCTTTAGCCTTTTTTCGCTTCAAGGAGAAGTTTTGTAGGTGTGTGATCCATAGCATAAGACTGAGTTCTCTTTATGCTTCTGAGTAGAAGGGCAGAAGGAAACAAGGCGTATTTCTTTACATTTTTGTTTACATATTTACATTTATAAGGCAACTGCACATCACCAGCAGTGACTTGACAAGGGCTTTTACTGCAGACTGGGGAGACACTTCCACAGTAATCAGCCACATTCCTGCCACACAGTTCTAGTTGTGCAGCTTACACTTACGTGCTTTGTGGCTTTATGTCAAACACTTATAATCTATGAATTCATCCACTGTACAAGATGAGATCTCATTTTACTCCCCTGACCTTGTGGAAGTCTCTCTCGTAACAGAACAAGTTGTGTATGAGATGAAAGCAGGATATGAGAGGATTAATTGTGTGGATGCCCTGTGTACACGGCTGCAGATTCAGGATTCAGAGGAAGGGGGTTCTCCCCACTTGAGGATGGAGGCAGTTGAGGTGTACAGCATGTGTGTCTGTGTGCTTTCACAGCCTCTCTCTGGGGTAGCGACTGCAGAAAATGCTCTGAAGTCTGGGCAGGCTTCTTGTAGGATAATTTTCTGGCATCCGGCAGTGTACTGGAAGGTGGGCTCCGAGGGCACCTTTTGTGTAGGCTCAGGAGTGGCTGTGCAAAACTGGAGGAATGAACACTGGGGTAGTAATTGAAGGAGCGGGATAGCAATGAACTGGAAGAAAGGACAACTGCTCTGCCTTGTTCATTTTTTTTAGCATTGCACTACAGATCTTTACTACATCATTGTAAAACCACGTTTAAAAATGGAATGAGAGCATGGTTTGGCTTTAGGAAATATTTCTATCGCTATTGTGATTAAGGGCACAAGATCAAAGGAGTCTGTGGTTGACTTATGCCTCACTTACGCATGTGGGGCCTCGCTGAACTTGATGGGAACTGCACACATGCAAGCAAGAAGAATTTGCTCATAATTGGTTTACTGTTGGCTTAAAGAGGCCGGATTTCACAAAGTTTTGTCTTGAACAGTTTTGTCTTCATTCCCTTTCTAAAGCAGAAAATAAATAGCAGCAACAAGACCTTTTTTTTTTGTTTAAAATCTAAACCAGAGTTTGCCTTTCATAAACTCAGCCTCAGTGTGTTTTTTGTTGTGATGGCTTAAACAATTTGCTGCTCAGAAGGAGGGGCCTTAAACAACCAGGGAGGTAAGTTTCTGCTTGTCCAGAGACTGTTTTTCTGCACGTGTTAATACATTCCAAGGCTGTCATTCTGCCTCACAGTTCAAGGTTTCTCTTTGCAGCTGGCAAGGAACAGCTGAATAAACTTCACTGTGAATTCAAAAAGCTTAAGTAGTGGTTAGCTTTTTAATGTAAAGATTAGGGTATCTCTGGCTCCTCAAGCACAGAGGAGTTGCATGCAAATTAAAATCAAACCTGATGGAATTATTAGTGGTGAATTAGTGAGAGTATTTTGTTTCAGTATGAGCATTGAAGTGTCTCAGGGGGCTGGAGCAGCCATTAGAGGCCTGTGAGAGCTGCAGGCACTGGGCTAGTTTGGAAGTGTGTGCTCCTGGTAGGAGTATTTGCATAATGCATTAATCTGACATAAAATCTTTTGAAGTCGTTCCAAAACTAATAAACATGCTGTCCTTAATCCATCCCATTGTTTCAGTATTACACAGCTTTTCAAACACAGAGAGCACTTAATGTTTAAAGTTGGTCTGGAGGAGGGATGAGTACAAGGCATGCCCTTGAACTCGGTGACCCCTGCAAGTTTGAGTCAGAGTTGTAATTTGCATGATAGTATTTCAGTGCTTGTCTCAGTACCTATAAAATGGAAAAAAAATCCAGTTCAGTGGAATTATAAAAACAAGCAATTAATTTTGTCTAGCTTGGTCTCTTCCTTTTCTTTTGCTGACTCACCAAAACAGTAGGGCTTGGTGTTTAATTATGTGGTTTCTAGTGGGGGAATCTGTGAACCCCATCAGATGGAAATACACACATCCCTCTCCTGTATGGTTATGTGCTGCTCCATATCCTTAAGGCTTCCAGCAAACAGAATCTTTATTTTTAGGCATGCAACGCTTTGTATCTGCAGTATTATGCCTCCTGAAAAGGCAGGAAGCCATTATGCACTTCAATTCAGTAAGTCTGAATGTGACCTGAAAGAGGAAACCAGGAAAAACAAGCAAATAAACATTTGGCTTTTCTCACATATTAGGATAAACAGCATTTGCCTACAACTACCCAAAGCATTTTCAGTCATTTCAGCTCTTTGCAACCTTTCAGCACTTTGAGGGATAAAAAATATCTCAAATTATTTTGTAGGCATTAGCCATATTATTCATCCTTGGCAAAGTAATAGCTATCACTGTTACAGAAATTAATGCCTGCTTTGGATGGTAATTCTTCTAATCGGTTTTCCTCTCTGTGTTTTTTTCTGAAAAGACAGACATTGTAGAACAACTGTTCCTGTCTAGGGGGTAACAGTTTGTTATTTTAGTACCTTGTGTTGTAGGAACATAGTAACCTGTTTGCACCCTTGTACGTCTGATCTCTGTGAGATTTGGGTTTTTTATCTGTATGGAGACTAAAGGATCAGGCAACATACCTAGTTCGCCTGTTAAAAACGAGTTTGTGCTCTGGTTAACATTTAGATACCATAGGAAATGCCCTACTGAGATCAGAGGCTTTTAGGCTAAACACAGGAAAAATTGCTTATGAAATATTAGGAGCAACAGTTCTGTGTGAGGTTTTACTAGAAATACTGCAGAGGCACAGGCTTCTGAGAGAAGAATCTCGGCTTTTCTTGATACATGCTTTTGTTTTTCCGACCTTCCTGGAGAACAGGTGTTGCATTGGGCAAAATGAATTTTTGATAGCTGGGATGTCACCAAGCCCCGTGGCAAAGGACAGCGTGGCTGTGTGTTGTTCCTGTCTTGTGACAGCTTCCATCCTTGAGGGATGGAGCGTGCGGCGATTTGGGTGAGCTGCTGGCCTCTGTGGTTTAATTCACAGGTAACACTGCAGTGTGGCAGTCAGCAGGGTGAGGGGGTGAGTTCTTGGCCTTCTCCCAGGAGACACCCTGTAACTGCAGACCTGCTGCTCTGTGGGAGCAGTGGTTTGGTGTCTGAGGTCGCACGTGTGCTGTCCTGCCCGTGCAGCTGCTCCCGGTGCTGCCAGATGGAGGGTCAGGGATGGCACGTCCGCATCCATCATGGATATGCTGACTGTGCTGTGGAAACCCAGCTGCTCTGGAATATTCACTAGCCTGGGACAGATACAGAACATACTGTTGACAGTAGCTTCGAAGCAGCTGTGCTCCTTTGACAGAAGCCAAGCTCGTTCAAAGCAGCTCAATTTTTAGAGTTGTGGGCACTTGGTAAAAGCACCTGTAGTATTCTGCTGGCCTCTTGCTGTTATGCCTCATTACACGTTCTGGCTGTTCTTCAGCTGAGGAAAAAGTGAGGAAGTCTCTTCAAGCCCTGCTTCCTGTGGAAGGAGCTTGGAATAGCCTCTCCAGCATCTCCGTTTGTGTCTCTCATTGCATTAATAATGTTGATACTGCTGACCATAGGCTTCTCAGACAGCAGTATTGTTAAGCTGATATAATTCATGACAGTATCACCACTTCCTATAGGCTTCTGAAGAGCATTGCAAAACCGTTTTGAGCCTCAACTTCAGGCTTTTTTTCCCCTCCTTCTTTACGAATCTTTTGCCAGCAGCAGAGGCACTAGAAATGTGTCCTGGCAGGCTCAGGAAAACATCCTTGAAACAAGTTACATTTGATTCATGTCTGAAGATAGTCTTCACAAACACGAGGGTGAGAAACATAGCTAAAAAAAGTTTAATCGTTTCTTAAACCATCACCTTCTACAGAATTTATTCTGTATTCACCAGGGAAAGCCATCTGTACCCACACTGTCAGGGTGGTTTTTTTTTTTTTTTCCCCCCAAGTCCTGGGCATATTGCATTTATAAAAATAGTATTGCCTGTAAGCCAGGCTTTGGGAGCCAAACACTGAACATTCAGAGCTACTGTTTTATACTGAGATTTAATTAATGGTAGGATGAGGCAAAAGCAGTGCACATTGAGACAGTCTTACAATAATGTTTTACTTTAGGCATCAGCTGCATTCATATATTTTCTCTTCCCAAAGGGTTACCTGGTTTAGTAAGGGATGTAAATAAACTGAAGAAACCCTGCAGGGTTTAGTGTACAATTACAGGTAATTTTACTTGTGATCAAAATTTTTTATTATTTCGGAAGAGGTACTTTTACAAGCACAGTAGGTGAAAGTATGCAAAATCATGAGTGCCTGTTTGTTTGATTTGCAGCTAACAGTTAACGAAGCAGCTGCCCAGCTGTGTGTGAAAGATAACGCCTTGTTGACCAGGAGAGATGAGCTCTTCGCACTGGCCCGGCAAATCTCTCGGGAGGTCACCTACAAGTACACCTACAGGACCACCAAGTAAGGCTTCATTAACTCAGAGGGTCTTTACTTCCAGGGAGCTAAGCAGGCTGATAGCATTTCTTCTGAAGCACTAGAGACACTTTCTTCTTGCTCTTCAGTTAGCAAAGTGCTCTTCTGAGGAAGGGAGGAAAATGCAATTTGAGTCCTGAAGCTTTTAAACTGATAAGATTCAGCTGTCTTGAATTACCTTTTTATTTGCTCTCTAGTTTTCCAAGTATTTTGAGGATAGTGCCTGTTGAGAGGCATCTGAGAGGCTGGTATTTCAAGCATTTGAGGCATTAGTGTGTTTTAAGGTTAATGTAAATTGGCAGAGTAGCCAGGGATGCTCAGTGCATCAGTTTCCTTTTTTCCATATACAGATTTGGCTTGTTAGCCAAAAAGATAAGGTCACAGGGAGTGGCTTACAAACTTGCTTTAAAGGAACTGGAGCTGAGTCCTGATTTCAGTTGTTACTGTTCTGTTAAACAGACTGTTGTTATGAAACAGTAACAAAGGCTTAACAGCTTTTTAAATACAAGGAAAACCTTGGAATCAGTAAGTATGATTGAATGTCTTGATACTTTCTTTATATTTTTAAATGTTAATTCCCTTGCCTACAATGTAATATCCTTTCAAAATACATTCTTCTACACTTCTGGAAAGTTTTCCTTTGCTCCCCTTTCTTCCATAGAGATTCATGTAAATATACATCCATCCTGGATAAGCAATGCCAAGGACATTTCTGTAATTCTCTCTGCTTTCCTTCCTCTTTGGAAGGAATAATCCATTTATCTCCTGATGCTTCTGAAAACAACACAAAATGCTTGTGTTCCTCTATACTTGAATGACTTTCACTGCCATGTCAAAGTGAATTGGAAGCTTTTTTTGTGCATCTCACTTGTTCTTCCCATATCTGTTTTTTTTCCTTGACTCCTTTTCATTATTATTGATGGTCGAGGTTAATGTGCTGTTTGCTGATCCTATATGTGTCTTCTCTTCTAGATCTAAATGTGGAGAAAGGGATGAGCTGTCACCAAAGAGAATCAAGATAGAGGTACAGTAATGTGATTCCTGTATTTTGACCTGTGCGTGCTAAAATTCAGTTTTGTTTTGAAGGGATCTGTCTTAAGGAAATTTGTCAGAAAAACATTTGATAGACAGTTGATGGGTATGAGAGAGAGAGAGGGTGGGAGAGCATCACCACTGTCTCTGTAAATGTAAGTGCTTGATGGAGAAAACCTGTAGGAGCAGGGGTAAGAGTAGGATTTGTTTAATGGTAAAGATACTCTCAGTGTTTTGCACTCAGAGTGAGTAGGAGGGGAGGAATGGGACTGACTGACTGACTTCCTGTGGTGGAATAAGCTTGAGCACTGTAGGAAATGTCTTCCCATAAGGCCTGCTGCTTTTCAGTCAGCCTGAGGTGGGGTTTGCCTGATTCGCTGGAGTCAGCTGTTGATCATGTCCAAAATACAGACTTTTGGGTAAGGACTGATGGCATAATATTAACCATTTCTGACTATGCCATAAATTATGACACTGATCATATTGAAAAGTCAAAAACTAACTAAAAGCTATGTATCTCAACACAAATGGTTGTGCCTGTAGATATTAATTTACAGGCTTTTGTAATGAGTTTTGTGTCAAGTGCATGTATACATGGCTAATGAATACACTTGCACAAGATGTTGCTTAGGGAGATGTTGGGAATCTCTCATTAAGAGTGCAGGAGCAGCATGTAGGTAGTTTACCTTTTTCTTCACTTACCACTGCTGGAAGGGAAATTTGAGGCCTTTTTAAAAGTTACTTTTAACAAAAGAAGTAAAAATTAAAAAATGTAAAATGTCCATATATATACACCTATATACCTTATAAGAATAGCAGATCTTTCTTTTTAATTTGTATTTTAAACAAATTACTGTTTCACTGTTATGTGGGTATCTAATTTATCCTTAGCACTGTGGGTGTTTTTTATTGTACTGTCTACTCGAAAAGGTGTAGGTTAAATGTGTGTTAAAATGAGCTAGACCTGAGCTAGATTTGTATGTGACACAGATAGGTGGTGTATTCTTTAACTGTAGTGGAAAACTGCAACACATTCTGAATGTGTTTCTCATATGTAACGTGTTCTGGGATAAATGATGCACTGTATGTAGTAAGGCTTTAATTTTTTTTCAGTACTGCAATGCTTTTACCTGTACAAAGGCTTTCCCTGTGAGGCAAACCCTGGTGGGAGCAGTTAGTTTTGAAAAGGCAGTTATGAATAGGTATAGAGGAGTTAATCTTATTTGTTAAGTTCTATCAGTCCATATACAATTGTAATTTGAGTTCATGTAGTGCAAAATACACATGTGCAATGAGGATTTACTGGTGGCTTTGATAAGTCAGTAATGTCACTGATGTGTGTCAGGATTTGCTTTTGACCTATGCTTGTTCTTTGATCCACAAAAAAGAGCAGGGAAAAGCTGCATTAAATGATTTTATCTAGCTTCATTCACCTTTATCAGCCTCGACCAACATGTTGCAGGGTGGTTGCTTGAGTCTCCTCTCTTTTGTTTAGTCCAGCCCTAATTTGTAAGAGCTGGTGGGGAGCTGCCACTCCTCTGCTTGAAGTAGTATTTCAGTGACTTAGATTTCAGCATTAGGAAGTTTTTCCTTCATTCAGTAATAACTGATGATGAGCAAGTGTCTAAAATGACACACTGCAAGGGAGGTGCTGTTTTTTATAGGATCTTCATTGAAAGAAAGCGTAAAATTAAAACCCTGAAAAATACAAGCTGAAACTCGAGGCTTTCTGGAGAGTAGGAAATCTGGACAGCCTTAGGGGATGTATATTCACCTATTTTCTGCATGGTGAAATCTTAAGAGTCTGAAAGGCCTGCTTCTTTTATACCCTTTATAGTTCAATAATTCTGAGAAAGGATGTTTACTTGGTTCTTGTTTTATCTAAAATTACCAGTCATATTTTAAAATGCTTGTGAAAATTTCATGTCCTAATTGTACAAATTACTATTTCAGAAATAGGTCATTTTTCCAGAATAATAAGAAATTGAAAATTGAATTGAATTAAATATTCTTTAATCTGATAGCATAGCATTATTAATTTTTAAATTACCCATATTGTTATCAGCAGAAATGTCTTTTTTCCTTGCAGCTTTGGAAGTCTTCTAAGGAAGAGTAAAGCGTTACTTCAGTGAATTTTAATTTTGAGGTCTGCTGTAAATTGTGGGCTTTACTTCAATGAAATGTAAAAAAGATGCAGTATGACATAGTAGATCACTGCTGTTTCGGGTTCCTGGGGCTTGCATTTTGAAAAAAAAAATTCAAAAGGTCCTTTTTTTAGTAGTATATTCAGGGATTTTTTTGGGTTTTGTTTTCGTTAGGCTTTTTTTGGAAAGGTGAAAGTAAAAAGGAAAATGGTAGCAAATGCAGATTTTTCCTTCTGTTCTGGGTAAGAATTCTTTACACTGTTTTTGAAGTTGTAATGCTCATTGTGGATCTGTTCGCTCACTATCATGAAAATACAGAGAGGACCTGAACATAGGGTATTTTTTTTGTTGTTATAACTAGCTATTTTCTGGTTTTCTTTTTACTTTTTTTTTTTTTTTTTTGAGAAGAGTCATTTTGCCTTTCTGTTTTAAGGCTGAGCTCTGTATTTTGATTCACCATTCCTTTAACCATTAGTCATTAATGTCTCTGTGAAGCGTGGCCTAAAATTACTAAGGCTTCAATTTGGAAAGACTTCACAGCCTGTTTGCATAGTGTAAAAGATTACTTAAAAAAAAAGATGAGTTAATTTCCTGAAATATAATAACACTTAAAAAAGCCTCTAGAGAGGCTCTGAAGGTCATCCTTGAGCAGAGCCAGCAGAGCTGTGTGTGCAAGCTGCAGCGTTGTCAATCTGCAGCCACACTGTAAATTTATCCTTTTCATGAATATGAAACTCGCACAAGCATTACAAAGAAACAATGTGCCATGAATTACATCAAATTACCTGTAAAAGCCTTTCTCTTCCCCTGCAAGCTCTCCCCCTCTTATTCGTTGAGTGGGTGGGTGAGCTGTGGGAGTGAAGTGTAAAGAGGAGAAGGGGAAAAAAATTCCAGGCAAATGACAGACTAAAGGTGTGGAGGGAATGAAAAAGGAGTGGAGTGAGTTGGTATTTGGAAGCAGATTATAAAAAAGGGGTTGTAGTTCCTAAATCCGCTCTGGACAAAGAGCAGGACAAGAGCAGGACAAAGAGCGAATAGGGATGGAAATGGCACATCCTCCTGCAGAGCAAGGATCTCTCCTGCTTAGGTGTTTTGAGGCGGGGGCACCCCTTATTTTGTCATTTTCCATGACTCAGTGCTGGCACCACTCAAAGCAATGAGCTGTTGTGGCACCAGCTTAGAAAGCAAAACAATTCACAGGTACATCAGGCACAAGTGGAGGAAGAGGCTGCTCATCACTATTGGGGTTGACAAAGTTCCCCTTCAGAGTCTGCATGAGCAGCCAAGAGAAGAAAAAAGTTTTTGAAAATATTCTTGCTGTCTGTGGTCTAAAGAAATTGTTTTGTGTGTCAGTGTCTCCATTCATCTGAACAAGTGGGGTGGGAAGGGCTTTCAAAAACTGATTTCCCAAAGCTCAGTGGGAGTCAGAGGGGCACAGGCAGGGAGACCTGAGTGGAGGCTGCAAGGAAGCATCTTCCCTTGGTGCCATTATGGGTGGAGGAAGAGGAGAGAAAAGCCCCACCTCCACTACTTCTGAGAAGGCTGAAAAGAAAACCAAAGTGTGGGATTTGTGTTTTTCACAAAAACAGCAAAAGCAGTAGAAGCTACTGTTTTCATAGGAAAAATGTCATTAGAGGGAGCGAAAAAGCACATGTGGGACTGGGAACATCTGCTGCACAAAGCCTCTTGGAAAACAACTGAGCAGCAGCATGGCAAAACAAAAATGCTGCAATGCATGCAGCAGGACCTCCAGGCAACCATGGGGCAGAGCGGGTTGGCGCTTGGTCCAGTGTGCTCCTCATTCCATGGGGCACTGGGGACAGCCAGTGGTAGGAAGGTGATCCAGGTCATCATCCAGGAGTTATCTGCCTGACTGAGGGGGGACTGACACAGCAACAGGCAGCCAGACCCACTTTTGGGAAACAGCCTTCAGTTTTGTATAGGCAGGTGATCACAAATGTGTTGTGAAGAACTGTGTTACCTGTTTTGTTACAAAAATAGGATCCCGAGTGATAGGGTTTTGTGTGCTCAGCTTCTCATCTTCCTACACATAATCATTCTCTCCCAAACAAATTCAGGTCTTAGCTGTGGAAGTGGTCAGTGCTCATGGAAATGTGCTGCAAAACCTTTGTTTCTAGCTTAGCCTAGAGGCTTTGTGGCAGTTGACCTGGCTATGAAGTTTTTGCATAGCTAGTGTGTTTATTTGCTCCGTGAGGGAGTATGTTGGGTGTTTAAAAGCAATGTGCAGCATTCAGACAGATTTTAGGGTTTTTTCCTGAGCATAAAGAATAGGTTTAATGGCATTACATTGCACTGAGGTTCTGGCCATCTGCCTTGGGTCAGACCACTGCTCTGCAGGTCAGTGGGCAGCCTGCCAGTGGAGGGAACCTTGTAGTCCTTCCCCTGTGTTTTTTCTGAAAAATCACTTCTGTTTTTCCTGGGCTGTAACCCTTTTGTCCATGTATTGTCAGAAACATAATTATTGACGTGTATGTGCCTTTAGAATCCACAAGGCAAATATACCTAATTTGGTGTATTTTTGAGACCCAGATCTGCAGAACCTCAGTGACAGATGTCATTGTTCTCAGGTTGAGGTCGGTCTTAAGATCTCTGGTTTCCTCTCACATTTTGACGGAGTTACCTATACTGTGCTTTTGTAAACATTTTTGGATGTTCCTCTAGCGCACATGAACTTTCCTTTTATAATACCAAGCTGGATAAACCCCACATCTTGAACCTTTGCTTCAATGATTTATTTTAATGGAGTCTGGCAGGCTTTCACAGGAACTTTATTTGCTTTATTGATACATATGCAAGCTGCAGAAGAGATTTGCATGTCAGAAGAATTTCAGACTGGAAGAATTATTGAATCATGGTTTCCCATAGTCTATAAATTTTCCCCCGTACTTCTGAAATGGTGATAGATCATTTTGCGATACTAGTGTAGGTTCTGTGTGAAATATATTGAATTTCAGGAGGCTTTTCTCAGTTTCACAAGGTTAGTATATATCCTTGACTACATATAAACTTGATTTCTGAAGAATGACAGAAACCATAGGCCTAAATCTGCCTGTCAAGGCTGAATGTAAACTAGTTTAATGTCGGTAACAAGGGTAGTCTAGATTCACCTGAAACTGGGAGAGATGAGATTGCCTATGCAATTTTAGGTATACAGCAGTTGCTGTGGAGGGTCTGTGTGTGTTTTACGTGCAAACTTAAATGAAGTGGGTAGCACAAACATGTAAATTGCAGTCTAAAATTTTCACAGAAGTTCAGCAATGTGTTTTTTAGGGTTTTTTTTAAAGTGTATAGAGATGGTGAAGAAAAAATAGTAATATGTCCTTCTTGGTTTGGTTTCTTTTTATGCTCAATAGGATGGTTATCCTGATTTCCAGGACACAGTCCAGACGCTCTATCAGCAAGACAAAATGCCACTTGCTTTGGCTAAAGGAAAGAGTGAAGACCCAACAGCTCTTAATTCCCAGGTAAACCAGCTACACTACACTGTGAATAATACAGGCTGTGTCTTTGTACATTGGTTTTGACGTGCTGTTGTTTTGATGACTAAATTAATTCCCATCAGTTTTAAAAGGCTACCTACCTTAGCTGTGATTGTATCACGCTTAATTTGGGTTTACCTCCCAAAACTGTTCTGACACAGTACTACAGCTTTGCCCTCGTTAGTTCCAGGGAGGTAAGATGCAGCATAGTAGGCTTGAAAATCTGTGGTTGCCTGTTGGGAGCAAGTGGGGTAGTATTGGTACAGTCTGTGCTGTGTTACTTGCGTTATCCGATATAAATGGAAAGCTCAAGTTACTGAGTCGAGAGGAATAGAGTAGGCGATCTTGGAGTCCTCAGTTCTGACATGTCTTACAAGAAGAAAGGCCAATATGTTTAGGAAATAAGTGAACCTCTGGATCTGAGAGGATAAACTGGCTTCCTAAACAACACCTAGCCTGGTGGAAGCGCAGAGTTCTGGAGCAGACAGAAAGCTTTGTATAAATGAAGACAGGTTGCCAATTCTTTCTTTGTCTTTTCTGTAATGTATCCCAGCCTTGAGGCAAAATACCAGTCTCCTACTGCCAGTTCTTGCCAAGGAGGGATTTCATGCAGCAAATCTATTTTGTATAGCTGATTTGGGCAAATGTAATCACCAAATTTGCACGTAAGATTACATTTAGGAGTTACCTTCCTGTTTTCTGAGAATGGATGTGTTACCCTATCATTTACCTTCTTCTATTGCAAAGTAGTGCTCAGTCATACAAATCTGTGATACATCAAATGAAGTTATGCCACATGTTCTGACATCACAGAATAATTACATGAGCTTATTTTGTATATACTTTAAAGTTTTTGTTGGTCACTGCCACGTTACAATGGACTACAGATTTAATTCAAGCTTAAACGTATCTGCAAATCGGGGTTTTTCTGTAGTCATCAGAAGCATCATTGAAGTTTAAAATTCTGGTTTTATCCCAAGTAAACAACAAAGATGGCATGGATGAGAAATGGTTTATTCTTTTTAAAAATTACTGTACAGTTCAAAAGTTGGTAACAGGAGTGACAGAATAGCAAAGTTAAAGCACACTTGAAAGTAAACTGTTTGAAAATAGTTTCTTTTTTTACCTTCCTCCCAAGACGAAGCTGGAGCTATCAGTGTTCTTCTGCAGACCCTGATGAACTCTGAGCCAGAGTATGTAAATACTGGCCATGGCATTACCCTGCTGTCAGGGTCACGACTGTGCTGGAGAAGCCCAGGTTTTGCTGTTCTGTTAGGCTATCATTGTACGTGTAAATTATTGAAATATGCTGAGCAATCAGCCTTTTGTGGAAGTCAGGGCTTTCAGCATCTCCCAAGAAAAGTGAAATGCTCTGCAATGAATAGAGCTCTGTAGTAGTTGAAACAATTATGGCATTACCTGAAAGAGAAATTAATTTTTTCTATCAGTTGTACATATTAAGTTCGTACACTTTCTGTTCTTATGTTCATTGTGGCTCTTCTAAATCAACTTTCTTGACTTGTGATTTTCTTCTTACTTTTGCACGATGCTTATTTACATTCTCTCAAGAACAGGATTATAGTGAAAGTTAAAATTCTCTTGGCATTAAAGTCAATGACAAACATTCAGACGCCATTTCCTCCCACGTTGCACTGGATTGTTTAGCTCCACTCTCTAGAGGTGTATAGGTCTTGTTCTTCTTCTAGACAGACATTTCACACCTTTATCCCCCACAAACATACTGTCATCCTACACTTTCAGAATGGCAGATTTTTAAGCTTGTGTAGTGCTGTTTCCTAAAATAAAGATTCCAAGATGTCTGGTGAAATCTTGGCATAAGTTTTTAGCAGATGTTGCCATTGCTCTCGGAATACTTTCTGGAATACTTTGTGAAGGCGCATATTTGAACAGAGTTAACTGGATAATTAAGACATTCTTTTTTGCTTTTCTTGGGATTCTCTTCACGTAACCTGCAGTCCTAAAGTGCAGGAAGTGATTTTTGTGTGTTTTTGAAGAACAGCATTTAATGTTGCATTTCTGTGTAGATGAACTACAACAGCTTGCATTTTAAGTATTCTTGAGTGACTCAGACGTACATTATGAAAATCTCTATGGGTGCAAAAATATTTTGTTTGCTTCATAGTTTTGAAGAAACCGTAAAACACACATCTGTACATATGAGTCAACAAAAACCACTATCTAGGCTGTTAGTCTTTTCATCTGATACTGTTTTTCCCCCTGTGTTTTGACTTGCTCTATGTGTGTATATAGAGAGAAATCTCTTTTTGTTTTAATTGCAGTCGGAAAAGGTGATGGCAAAACAGATGGAGTTTCTTTGCAACCAGGCAGCGTTAGAGAGACGTCTTTCCACTGGGTGTTACAGGCAGAACTCGGAAGAGCACAGCCCCAATGGCATGTCATTAGATAACGCTGATGGACAAGGTATGGTAGCTCCCGGGCACAGCTGCTGCCGGCAGAGACAACTGATGTTACGCAACCGCTGTCAGTGGTGGTGTTTATCTCGCACAGAGCCCTGAGCACTGAATGGACAAGACAAGATCTCTGTCTGCCCTGAAGTGCTTACGGTGTAAATAATGCAATCAGATGTACACTCAGGTTCTGTTCTCTTACTGCTGTGTGCCTGGGCAAACTGCTTTCCCCAGGGGTAACATGGGGAGGGAAGGAGGTTGGGTGCACTGCTGTTACTGAGAGCAGGACTTTGCTCTAGCTTAATCCTCAGTTTTGAAAATAGAGCAGAGTGTTGCGTTTCATTTGTGTTCTTGTTTTGTGGAAATTGAAAATAAAGCAGGCGATATAGTTGATACCCCTTTTTGTTTACCTGTTTGTGCAGTCTAGGAACAAAACCTGAGGAGCTGGCTATGTAAATTACTTAGCACTAAGCAGATTCTAATGATGTTCTTAGTAGCTCGTTATTCTTCAAAAAGCATACAGTTCTGTGGTTCTCTTTGATTTACCAACTGGCTATTCCTTGTCTTGAATTAATTTTAGGAGTGTTTGTTTTGAGCATTTCTGTTAGGATCACTTTTTTACTGTTGTGAATTGAGACAAAATGTTACAAACAAAAGAAATACAGCCAGAAGTTCTTGTGTCTGTTTTTTAAGTGCTAGTTTTTTTAAGGGGATTGAAAAAGAAGCAGTAGAGGGACAACTAAGGGAATCAATACAAGTAAGTCTTAAAAAGCAGATTTTCATCTCTGTGTATTGATCAAGCAGTGAGGTACAGAAGTAATCATGAAGAATAGGTGTGTGGATCCAGCTTTCCTTGGCCCAGCAAGTTTCTTTATGCCATTTAGCCATTGTGCAGGGGAACTGGAAATTTTTAGGATCTTAGAGGGATTGTGCAGTGGGAGAGGAAAATTTTTGTATCTCAAGAGGATTTTTGAGCAGAATAAAGGGTTTTTTAAAAAAATAGTATTTTTTTTGCCTGGCTGAGTGTCCCTTTCTAGCAGTGCCTGTGAAGTAGCCTGCAAAGCAGTATCTTTACAAAAGCCTTGTTTTGCTAGAAAACTTCCCTGAGCAGCTGGAATTTAGGATGCACTTTTGCTGATATAATTAATATGTGTTTAAGTCTCTACCTGTTTTTTAGTACTGCTTTTCTTTTAATGCATCAATTGTGAACAACTTCCAGGTGAAAGACCACTGAACCTCCGAATGTCCAACCTGCCAAGCAGACAGATGCAGCACATTTCACTTGATGGAGAGCAGCACATTGGGAAATCTCTGTGCAGTGATTTGATCCGGCTTTACCCCAGTGGTGAGGCAAAGTCCCAGTCCTCGGGTTAGTGCTACCCCTGAGAAATGACCCACCATTTCTTATTTTCTGTGATGTCTCTGAGTGAAGCAGCCAGGAAGGCAGCCTGGCATGCGCTGTGTGTAACCATGCCATCCAGGCTTTGGAGAAAACTCCAGGAGGAGTGTTACATGCTAATCCAGAGTCAGATTGAATATTATTTGGGAAAAGTTTAGAGGATGCAGTAACTGGAATCAGTGTGTTCAGCACTGAATCAGCAAGTTCTGGCATGTGTCTGTCCTCAGAGAATGGTATTGACCCGAACTGCTTTTAAAAACTTAAACTGCATCACAGTGACAGCAACATGGCTCCATTCTGTATAAAAGAATGAATTCTATAAAAATTCTATAGAAAAGACCTCTTTATTCTGGTTTATAAGGACCTAGCACTCTTAGTTTCCCTGCTGTGAACTGCATGTCATGCAGTAAGTCTTTTCGACCTGGGTTTCTCATTCACTGACCTCTGCTCACTGCCAATCTTGTCATTTACCTCTGGCATTGGGAGAAACCCACTCTAAGTTTGATAGAAGAGAGCAAGAAACCTTTGTGAAATATCTGTGGGTGGTTTCAGTTTAATACTCAGTGCACTGAGATAATGCCAGGAGTTCTTGAGACTCTTGCAACTTCAGGAGTAATAATAAAATCCCACCTGAGTTTGAAAGATGCAGTGGGAGAGAGGTTATTTGAAAGACAAGATGCAAAAGTAGTTGTTTTGAAGACTGGGCAGAATCTTGTGTTTTTCACTTTGGGATACTGCAATCTTGCCTCAGCTTTTCTGCAAATTGTCCCAATCCCAGTGATAATTCACTTAGTGAAATCTCTAGTAGGGGATTTTTACCCATTCCCTCTCAAAATGCAAGTGCAGAGTGCATCTCCATTAGCACCTGCTCCCAAAAGGGGTCGAAGTAAATCTGTGATGCTTCGTCTGTCATCACTGCAGTGTAACTGAGGTAGTTCTAACCCAGCTGGGTTAAAGCCCAGAAGGAGTAAGAATTTATTGCTTCAACTGTTGGTATTCATATGGTTCTTGGACCTTTTTGTTGATTTAAGAACAAAATATATTTGTTTCCAAGCAGTGTTTTAACATCTTTCTTTCTTTCTTTTCTCAATGCAGAAGGCCTTGGTATTTTAAAGGATTTTCCTCATTCAGCTTTTAACAACATCGAAAGGAAGGTCATAAAAACAGAACCTGAAGACACAAGATAGTCATTCTGCTCTGGAAAACAGTGTCATAGTAAAGAATAAAACTTCACAAGAGAAAAAAAACCAGCCTTAATAACCAGTGTTGCCTCATTCAAATAAGAGATTTCAATAGCCAAAGCCTAAGAACTGGTACAGTAATCCATGGAAACAGGAAAGCAAGAGACACTGCAACTAAAACAGTAATACAGGTGGATAAACATTCCTGTAAAAGTGGTTTTATAACGTGGGAAGATTCACAAATTAATATTGTGGGTCTTCATTATTTAAGAATGTATTATGTATTTGTATAACTTATCAAAGTAAATCTAGATGTCAGGACGTGTATTGAGTCCAGTAGATGTGGCTACAGTTCATTTTACTTGAAATTTCAATGTCTACTTTCAGTGTACCTAGCGTAGATATGGTTGTTAAACATTTGAATTAAAATCATTGGAGAATTAGGAATGCAAACCTCGTGACACAATTAACAGCAAGTTTGCAACAATATTTGTAGAAAAAGGAAAACACATACAATATTTTCATGGTTTAAAATGTTATGTGGATATAGCATTTGATAGACCTGGACCCTGATTCTGTAATATAGCAGATGTACTTGACACTTAACTATTGCTACATCACTTCCAATGGTTTCAGCAGCCTTTGTGTAACACACTTACAGCATGATACCTACATACAGGTCAGGAGTGTGGGAAATGCCAGTTGGAGGATGGAAGAGTCCATATGATTGACTCCCATTTCCTTGGGAAAAACTGGGGTTTGATGTACCATGCAATTACTAAATTGCATTTGGTAGGAAACTCAAGAGACCAAGTAGTATGGACAGGGCTGCAAAAATTGTCATTCAGACCATTATAACTTCTTGGACTTCTCTGTGGATCTTAAAAACATAAAAAAAGGCATCCCAAGTGTGGCAAAGATGAAATACGGTGCAGGATTTATGCATCAGTGTAAAAGGTTGCACTTGATATCCAGAAACCATAAGATTTTTTGCAGGAGAGAGACAAGGAGTTATGTCTTCAGCGTGTAACTCCTACTAAGTGCTGTCCAGCCCACATGATTCTATGAATATACTGTATACTGCATACAGTATGCCAATACGTTTCTTTATGTATGTGATTAATTAACATCTGTATTCTTTATTTATTTGACAGTTTTTATTTTTTGTACATGTTCACTTTTGAAGATGTCATTTTATCTAAGGAGGAGTAGTTGGCATATAACTTTGGAATTTACCACAGTGTGTTTGTGTGCATCCATCTTTCCTCTGTGCTGCTCTGCAGTCAGAAGAGTTATATGCCTCCATTTCCGAATACAGTTTTTGCTTACGACATGTTCTGGAGGTGAAAGGGAGAGCTGAAGAAAGTGAGTTACCATGCCAGAGGGTAAACTTCCCTATTCAGGTGTACACTTCATGTCTGCAGTTTGGTCTGTGTCATAGGTGTGTATTAACAAATCAGTCTCTGTTGTACTGAAACGCTCAGCAAAATGTGAGCTGAAATGTCTACACTGCAGTCTCTTATCACTGTAAACATATCTAATTATGTTATCACTTGATTTGTGGAACAAAGCTTTATAGTAGAAACACCAGTAAAACAACTTTTTATACTATTAAAATGTTTGGGTTTTTTTTAAAAAAAACTGTTTCTTGAACTGTATGGTACTGTTTCACTTACTGAAGTATCTTACTTTAAGCAATGGAGTTTGCAGCTTTGCTGTTTAGGCATAAGAGATTGAACGTGTAGTTATATTTCCTCTTTCCTGTTGTGTGAATTAGTAGCACAGATGTTTCTTCAGTTTGTAACATTAACCAGTGCCCTGGTTAGTACCTGAGTAGCTTTCATAAGATGTGTATGGAACTTGTTAAAGGACAGCTTAAGGTTTGAACTGTACAGCTTGAGCAATAGAAGGTACCAAGCAGCAAACCTTTAGAGATGCAGGAAACGTTTGGTTTTCTCCAACATCTGACACCATCAAAAGTTGTGTGTGGGTCACAGAAGAAGCTCTTAAGCTTGCTGGTCTCTTCAGTTAAAGTGAGAGGAAGGAAAAAGAACTTTCTAAGCAGCACGCTGTTTCAGTTGAGTCCAGAATTTATTTTGTAAACACTAATGTATTAAATTTGCTATAAATTAAAGTATATAACAGTTATATTTTTGAGTTGTAAATACAGTACTTTGTGTCACGACCGGTTGGTTATCTCCAGAATGATATTTCAGTTTATAGTCCAACAGGCCATTTCAGTCTCAATAAGCTGGAAGCAATTTTTTTTACTGGTTTGCAGCTGTATGATTTTTATTTTTTTTTTTATCCTGGGGTGGGGGAGGCGGGAGGTACATTCCAAGATTGCACATACGCTTGGTAATAGCAAATACTCAAGCACTGGTCTTTCCATGACAAAGGTCTTGGTGGACTGCACCCTGGCCAGCCTCTGGAGTCGCAGGTAAAGGCTTGCCCTCGTCTGCTCGGGAAGGGTTGCTAGGTCCAGGGTACTCTGGATCAAAGGCCAGCCCTGCAAATGATGCCTGTTTTATTCACATGTTTATATTGTTGCTTACAAAATAAAATTCACCGTGAGAACTCTCTAGTTTCCCCAGGGTTTGTCCTTTATGTTTTTTTTTTTTAATTGTGTTTTCTAAAAGGAGATGTTAATTTTTGGGGGGAGTTAGGGGAGGAGGGAGTACCTTGAACTGCAGCTCTCACTGGAGGAAGCCTTTTCCTGCTCTTGTGGTTGAATCCTCATTTAGGGGTGGCCTCATTATGTGCACAGCCTGCAGGGCTCGGAGGGCCCAGGCAGGAGGGAGGAACTAAAACCCGGGCAGGGTCTGCAGCACTGAGGTGCTGAGTTCCCTTCCCACCTCCTGCGCTCCTGCTGTTGTGTGTGCTCAGATTTACACAGGGTTCAACCAGCACAGAGCTGCCAGGATGGGATGCCAGGCATGTGTAAGAGCTCTTTGGGAACTGGGGAGACAGAGTATTGCTGCCCTCAGCAGCTGCCTTCATGAGCCACCCTGTTCCAACTTGCTTTCTAAGCTGTGGCCCACATCTCTGCTGAGAGTGTTAGGGGGCAGAAACTGGGTGGGAGATGGGGTGTAAAAAGGGAAAAGCAGACAAGGGAGCAAAAACATCAAAGAGAAGTTGGCGGGGCAGGGGGTAGAACCCCTCCATAAACCTTCAGAACATCCAGATTGCTGAGAGGGCGTGGAAGTCAGCAGTGGTTTGAAGCAGAAATGGGGTCAGAGTAGGTGCAATCCCCTTGCCTTCTCCCAGCCCAGAGGAGAGTAAACACGGGAATGCTGAACTGATGGCTCAGTATTTGCTGGCTTTTGCTTTGCACGTTAGTGCAATCTTCCCCTATTCTGGGAAAGAGGAGAAGGGAGCCTCTACACACTTTTTTGTTGAAGGTGCAAGGGTGGGGGAGAAAGCCACGTTACTGATCTGTCGGACGGAGCCCAAGTATAACTGGAAAACCTTTAGAAATCTATTTTTTCTAACTTGATGTGGGCTGAGCAGTGGCTGCCCAAAGTTCAGTAAGAGCACAGTGGTGCTGGAGCCCACAGGTTTGCATTAGGCCTGCTCGAGTCAGTGTCTCACCAAGCTGCGACATCCTTGGTTGGAAAGCACTGCTGGATGGAACAGCTTACACAAGGGTCATTAATGTCTGCTTGAAGCTTCAGGAGGTTTCTCAAACAGCCAAAGTTTAAATTTTTATTGCTGGCTACCTGCCTAAAGCTCCTGTGTCTTTTTCTAAATAAGCAGTTGATATGAGGGTCATCCAGGAGGACCTTTGTCTGTGGCTGAGCCTCTGCTCACGGCAATGACATTGCCCATGATAACAGCTGCAGAACTCATTTCCTCCCCATTTTCCTTTCGAAGTACAGGTAACTCATACACAACAGCAGTATCAGACCCGATGGAAACACGTCAGCAGCCCCTAGTTAAAACACAAAGGCTTGTTACTGTGTCAAGTGGGATTTGGTAACTCTTTGGCTTGGATCTGGGCTCCCGAGGCTGTGAGGAGAGCACGGCATGCCCATTGCACCCGGCTCTTCTCCTTCCCTCGAGTGGGGAGCCATTTTCCAGCTGAACAAGCAGCATCACTCCAGGCACCTTCATGCTGGTGTCAGGCAGGCTGGGCTGTGGTTTTGGGGTGCCAGCTGGCAGAAGGAGGGGTGTCTGCCCCTCCAGACTTGCCCCCAACCAGGACTAGTGGGGCTCATGCTGTTCCCAGCCTTGAGCTGGGGTGCAACTGGGTCGCAGTGGAGCTTGCTGGCTGTCTCCTTAAGCAGGAAAATGAGGAGAAATGCCATGAGGCTCTTTTGTGCTGTACAGAAGGGTTGAAAAGATGTTGTGCTGCAGTGATTCAGTGGGGAAAGGATAAATCCCTCACATACACCTACGCACCACCACGAGAAAGAACTCCGTGGGCAGAGAAGGAGCAGAACATGAAATATGAATTTCCTCGAGCTGCTCAGGAGGGATGGCTTTCCAGAGCCCTTCCCCCGGGGGCTCTCCGCTCCCCCCGCCTGGCTGTGCCGGGATGAAGGCCGGCCCCTTCGGGGAAGTTGCCCTGCCCATCCCCTGCACCTGCAGCCCTGGGCGAGGGCGAGGCCCCTCCACACGTGGTTTTGGGCTGTGGTTCTCACCCAAGGACGGGGCTCCAGCTGCCTGGCCGTGCCTGGGTGAGCTGGCAGCGCGGGCAGGCAGCAGCTTCAGGGCTGAGTGGGATAGTGGAGGTGGTTCCCACAGTGGGAAGGCTTGGGAAGCCCTAATGTAGGCTACTGCCAAATCTTTGGGTCATCAGATGGTGCTCTAGACACCTGCTCACTCCAAAACCACCACTCAGCCTGATTCCTGATGCTCCTGTGTTCCTGTTCTTTGGGCAAGTGCACAATGAATACTGCTTTTGACCATTTAAAAAAAAAATTGGAAGTCTTCAAATCATATTTGTCTGAGGTGCGCCTGTCTGTGACAGGTGCTGGTGAGGCAGGGGCCGTGTGGAGCCTGGGGCACATACAGAGTCTCTGGAGGAGCTATGGCAGCAAAGGTAATCACTGCTGGTTAGGGCAGATTTAATTTACATTGCAAGAGGTTTTATTCAATTCTATTTGCTTTCTTAAATATTTTATATTACTTCTCAGTAAATTTGAATTCCTCCTATGTCTATGGAGCGTATGGGGATGCAGTTAATTTCCTATTACCTTGGGGATTTCAGACAGCTTCATTCTCAAATCTATTTAGAAAATTATTTAATCACCTTGGAAAATCCTGTGTAGCCAAAAAATCTTGTGTTTACTTATTACTTGGTTGTAAATTTGTGGTGCAAAACATAGCAGTACTGGGTTGTAACACTGCACATAAGCCTCAGTTGAAATCTAGTGCCAAAATAAAATTTAAAAAAACCCTAAAAAACACATTAACTCTCTGCATGCAGTGACACGAATACAGATGAATTTTTGCATCACAAGGTTGGGCAGGAATTTCCGAGGTTTCTGTGGAGCCGAGTAACCCCACAGATGCAGGGTAGCTCATTGTGACACACTGAATTAGGATGTGATCATATTTACGCATTTTGAAACCCCGTAATGACTCATCCCCATGCCATTAGAAGTTTGCTCTTCGTAAATGTGTGTTTGGCTGCTGCGAAGGGGCCATGTGAACGCCCACGGGACCTGGGGAAGGCAGCCCTTCCTCCCGCCGCCTCCAGCAGGCAGGGAATGGAGGCAGGGATGCTGCTTGGCAGTGGGTGCCTGCCTGTGACCTCCATTCTCCTCCCACTGGTCCCCAAAATGGGATTTGCACAGACACGAAGCTGCTACCAGAGGGGCCCTTAGGTTCAGCATTGTCGCACGAAGAAGTGTGAGCTGGTTCCACCCTTAACACAGAAATATTGGGGGACACATTCTTGTGTTTTGCAGGGACCTGTTGAAGTCACACATCTCCGTGCTTGACACCACAGTTCGCTGGACTTGACACATGTGTAAGAACCACCTTATTTTTAAGGGACAAAATCCAGCTTTTCCCCTACACACTGGGTGTCTGGTGAACCCCCTGCTCTGAGCCTGGCAGGGGGCACAGCCCCAGCCTGGGGGTGACGTGGGCTCCCACTGGTTTTGGTGGAGCGGTGTCAGCCTGACACCCACGCGGCAGCCTCAGGATCCGCCTCGCGCTCATTGAGGAGCTGCAGCTTCTCCGCCACGCACAGAGTGAGCTCAGAGCATCCCTCTCGTATCTCCCCTCCCTGGCTCGCTTCCAGCCTCTCCGCGTGCGCCCGGTTATTACTGTAGCATCCAGCATGTTTTACTTCATATTCATCTCTCTTGCACATAGCGGCCCACTCATGTATTAGATCCGAATCCCTTTTTTTTTTGTTCCCTTTTTTTTCCGGCTTGTTGCTCGACAGAGCGGTGAGGCACGACACGCCGCGTGTTGTGACACATCCTGACAGGTCTCGGTGGCACGGCGTGCTAGGCTTGGAGCAGCCATCTCTGCTGTGTCCCGTTTTCCCGCTGGCCGGACCCACTGGTCCCCAGGAGCAGCCGCCTCCGGGGAAGCAGAGGAGAGTGTTGGATGCTATGGGTGGTGGTGGCACCAAAGCTGTCTTGGCTTTTAATGTGCCTCTTGCCAGAGCAGGGGAAAGGCAAGGAAAAACGCAGCCACTCAATATTCCCAAAGCCTTGTTTTCACTCTTCTTGGATAACGTTTTGGCCTTTCATTCTCACAGGTGGTGGTGGCTGTGTTAGCTGAAGGCGACTCCTGGGGCCGTGCTGGATTCCCTGCTGCACTGGTAGTGCTGGCAGGTGAAGTGCCAGAAATAGTGTGAATACAGAGTTTTCAAATGATTTGGGGTGTGTTAGGCATGTGGCCAGTTTTGAAGGGCTTGTCACTGTGCTCCTCAGAAGGATAAGAAAAGCTTTTGAAGCTTGACAGGAGCAAAGAACTGTGAATGGAAAGGAGAATGAAGCATATCTTGCCAAGGAGCTGCTGTGAGTGGCTGGGGAAGGCAGCACTGGTACATGGCTACAGTAGGAGTGTGTTGGGGGGGGGCATTTTCCGAAATACTGTTTTTTGATTTGCTGATTTTCCTCTTCTGAAGTGACCTACTCAAAAGGCTAAAACTAATTCTGCTGGCTGGTGGAGTCTGGGTTTTATTTAAATCTGTGGAGGAAAAGAGTCGGAATGATATTCAAAGTGGCCATTTTAAAGTATGCATCCACTGCAGGAGATCCCTGATGTAGCTCTGTATGTTTTAATTATGAGATAGAGGAGAACTCATGTCAGTGCTTGAAACCAAGCTTACATCTCAACCTCACCTTTCTCTTGGTGTCCAGAGCAGTCCCCGGGGTGTCAGTGGAGGGGGGTCCCATCTCTCTGCCCAAAGGCAGTTGGTTTTTCCCTTCAAATAGAGATGAGCTGGCCTGGAGAGCAGCAGACACTCTGCAAATTGTTTTGTTGGCTCCCCACTCGTGGCACCTGTTTCGTTTCACCCTTTGCTTTGGCCAGACAGTGCTGGGTCTCAGGCTGGACGCTTGCTGAAGTGGATTTGTTTGTTTTCTATCCCTTTCCATGCCTTTGGAGGCGATGAAGAGGATTGATGTGAACTCCACAGCCGAGACAGAGCTGGTGAAGCAGATGGCAAGCCGGCATTGGGTGCAGGGAGTTAAAAAACCTGCAAACCCAACAGAAAGGCTTTTAATTAAAACAAAAGATTAGATCAACAAGGTATTACAACAGGTGGTTAAATCCTGCGGCTGAACAGTCCAGGCTTTGTTCTCCGAGTCTGATGCATGAAGAGAAACTTTCTGCAGGGCAAACAAGGGATCCCGAATGCGTGGCATTAAATGTTTATTACAGGTAACACGGCAAAACTGGCACCTGCATTTCACAGGGAGAGAGCAGAGACATGTAAATGCACGGCTCACAGCGACGGGGCCTCTCCAGCAGTGTGAAAAGTTTGCGTTCCCATGGGATGGCTAGAAGCTGATTTGGTTTGCTGCTTGCTGTGGCTGTGCTGGAGCTTCTGGCAGCCCTGTGCCCAGGAGGTGTGTGCTGCTGGCAAGGGACACTGAGGGACCGACACTGTCTGGTTTCCTTGTGTCCTGCCCCTGGCTGGCAGTGAGGCTGGCACAGCCATCACTGCCCCTACTCTACAACCTCTTTGTTAAAATAATGGGATGTGTTTTGCTCCTCACGGGCTGTGGTATTTGCAAAACACTTTGATGTGTGCATTGTTAGGGGTTCTGGGCAGTCCTGCAGCCACGCTGGGGAAGGGGCTGGATGTGTGACCTGCTGCTGACCCTGCTCCCAGCCCTGTGAGGTGCAACTGAAGTGCCTACCAGAGGTGCCTTGCTTTATGTGGATGAGCTGCATCTTGGCTTTCAGAACTGCTGCACCGTATTTCAGTCTCCTGATCTCAGACACTGAAACCTCAGGACATGAACCTGGTGGAATGAGTCCAGAGGAGAGCCACAAATATGAACAAAGGGCTGGACCAGCTCTCCAATAAAGACGGGCTGAGTTAGTTTGGCCTGGAAAAGAGGAGGCTTTGGGGGGGCCTTAAAGCAGCCTGTCAATACCTAAAGGGGGCCTACAAGAGAGCTAAAGAGGGACTGTTGGCAAGGGCATCGAGTGACAGAGCAAGGGGTAATGGCTTCAGACTGACAGAGGGCAGGTTAAGATTAGTTATTAGGAAGGAATATGAGGGTGGTGAGGCCCTAGCACAGGCTGCCCAGAGAAGTTGTGAGAGTCCCATCCCTGAAAGTGTCCAAGGCCATGCTGGAAGAGGCCGGTGCAATGGGGATGTGCCCTCACTGCAGCTGAGCACCACACTGAAGGCGTTCCTGACACTGCTTGTGAGTCCTCCCCATGGTGCCCCAGCATCAGGACTTGGGGAAACAGCTGAATGTTCGGCCTGCTCGCACAAACACAAGTGATACCTGGAAAAATAATCCCTATTCAGAACTGTTAGAATTTTCTTTTTAATTAAGGCTGGAGGGAAAAAGAAAAAACGAAGAGACCCATCACTATACTGTTTGGTTCTTTTGCTCTAGTCTGCATTCAACAGAATCTGGGGGAATGACTGTCTTCCTGAAAGACAACCTTTCATCAGAAAAAAAGGCCAACCTAAAACCCTCATTAAAATGTTCCAGAGGGAGGAATTGGATTGCCTATGGCTGTGCACTGGGAGAAAAAACCCCAAGCTATCATCTGATGCTTTTAAAACATCAGCTGAAGCACCATTTTAGGAGGCAGGTGAGTATGGCAGGCCCCAGAGCAGTGATGCAGCTCTCCCACAGAGTGGGTACTGACAGGCACAGACCCAGCTCGGAGCGTCACTGCCAGCGCAGGAACCCTGGGAAGCGGTGCCGTTCCGCGCCTCGGCACCGCCTGCTATTTTTTGCAGAATGAGGAAAACGCTCTTGCCTGACCCGGGGGCTCCTTCCCCCTGGGAGAGCACAGATGGTCTCCTGGTGAAGGTGTGGGCCTGGAAATTGGGAGCTCTGGATGCCTTCCCTGGCTACATCAGAAACTTGCTATGTGGCACCACCTACTTCTGCGCCCACGTTTCCTCCTACTCCTTCTCTCTCGCTCGCCGCTTTTTCCAGACCTTTCACCTCGCTGCTCGAATGTGTTTTTCCTTTTGCAGAGTGCTTTTCTCAGACTCCAAAGCCTCCTGGTGTGTTGTCGCCAGTACCTGGACCAGACACGCACTCCTGCCCAGGCTTCTTCTGCCTCTTCACCCTTCCCATCAATCTCTCCCTTCCCCCTGTAGTGCTGCTGCCGTTTGATGTCTCCTCCTGACACTGCTCATGGCCAGAATTCTCCTTGCTCTTCTCTGGTAGCGTCACTCCCGGTTTTCTGGAGGCAGAGCTGAGGTGGGTGCTGAGGGCAGAGCCAGCAGCAGGCAGGCTGGAGCCCCTGCTCAGGCAAGCCTGCTGGCAGGAGGGCTGGGAAATCAATGGATGTGACTCACAGCTGAGCAGCCTGACTCAGCCCATGGGCTTTCTGCTCTGGACTGAATGAAACCCTCAGAGCAGGGTCCTGCTCGTTCTCTTGGCTGCATTTGTCCTGAGGCTCTGGGTTTTGCTGTAATTTGTTGCTTCAAGGTTGTGTTCCCCATTTTTGGCTGGAAGCGTGTGCTTTGTGGAGCAGGCACTGCCTAGCTAATAAGCTTGGGACAGGTTTTTTCCTTCCTTAAAGGTGATCTGTGGGACATGACACTGTGCGTCCCCTTCCCAAGGGCTCCTTGCAAGGGCTTTGCTTTCCGTGCTCCCTCCAAGCTGTGGCTGTGGCTGTGGCTGTCAGTGTCATTTGATATTAAGTGACTAATCACAAGGTGTCCGTTATTTGTTCTGCCTCAAAAGGATGAGATGCCCACTCCCAAGTCAAAACATCTGCAGGATTTCTAAAGCCAGCTCTACTCTGGGCTGCCTGGCATGTGTTGCTGCTCCTGGTCACCCGAGGGCTGGATCAAGGTGGTGAGCCACGCTTAGCAGTGCCCAGACGTCAGTGGTGTCAAACCCTTCAGCAGCATCCTCCGCAGCTGCTGCTAGGGCTCCCTGCCCAGAGCGAGCACCAGGGACAGCATGGGGTTCAGCTGGAGGCACAGCCCTGTTTCACTGCTGTTCAGGATGAGATTTGGGATGAGACTCAAGTTTGCTCCAACCCATGTTATGCAGCTTGTGCCCCTTGGAGAGCTCTGTTCCAGGAGCCATCCCTCAAGGCCCCCCTTGGTCGGGATCTACCTTGGGCACACACAGCAGTGACTCCGCGACTTCAAATCCCAGCAGAAGCCTCTCCTGTTGGAATGAGAGTGGATCTGTTGGGGCAGCAGCCCGGTTAATTGGGTGTCTTAGTGGTGGCATATGGGAGTGCAGTAGATGCTGCAGTCCTGGTCTCCAGCCAAGCTTTTGGTGGGCAGACTCATGAAGGAGCTGGCAGGATGTCATCTGGATGCAAATGTCCAGGGAGTCTGAGAACTCCAGAGGTCCACTCCAAAACAGAAGTGTGCTTAAGAGTGGAGACCAGAGGCATTTCCTTCCTTCAAACCACCAGGGTGAGGAAATTTGGCTCACCTAGTCTGCAGAGAAAAGCTGGGTGTAAGGGAAAGAAGCAATGCCAGCAGGATAAGGGGATGCCAGGGTATAACCTTCAAACCTACAGTTCACAGCTTTTGTTTCTCTGGAGCAGCCCAAAGGTGGGACAAGCCTGGTGCTGCTGGGAGTGGGGTCTGAAGCTGGTAGCATCCCCACGCGCTGCAGAAGGGCGGAGACAGCAGAGCAGCTTGGGAATGTGTGGCAAAGCAAAAGGTGAACCACAGGACTGGCTGAAAATATCTCTACTTTTCGTAACACAGTAATCCGTCTTGCATGTAAATTAGGCGTCTGAGGTGTTCCCACCACCATCAGCAGGATTTCTATCTGCCTGCAAGAAAGTGAGCTGGGTAGGAGCCTTGTGCTACTGAATAATCTTGCAAGAGGAGAAAATATAAGAACGAATTAAATTAAGTCTTATTTAACACTTGGCTCAGGGTTAGGATGGTAATAAAAGAAGAGAAACTGTTTCCTTGTTGTAATATGGTAGAGAGGTAATTAAGGAAAAAAAAAGGCCCCAAATGGCTGTGATGCCAAGCTGCACTGACATCCAGCTGTTGTGCTTTGCATCTGCTGCAGTGCTGAGACAGTCCTTTAAAATATGCAGCTTTGGGTTTGCATAAATAAAAGCAACGATCAAGGCTCAGGGACGGCAAACCAAAGGGAAAGCAGGGATGCTGTGCAGTAGAGGGGCAGGAGACAGAGTTTATTAAGTACCACCAGAGGAGAACACAAACCCCTGGTCCTTCAGACCTCTCCTGCTGCCACTTGCAGCCTCCAGCAAGGCTTCTGCCCAGTGCAGCTGCTGGGGCTTTTCCTTCCCCTATTCAGCAAAAGAGGTGGCCAGAACAGGTGATGAGAAAAACAAGGGAATATGACTTCATACCTCAAGCTGCAATCTTCTGATCTAGAAATTGAGGACTTAGGAATGTCTTTTGACCTTTTAAAAACCTTACACAATTAATGCACAAATATTTTTAGCAAAGTACACTGATAATTTATTTTGCTATTTTAGTTTATAAATGTATTGTAAATTTGAAGAAAAATCTTAGATTATTAATCTAGGACCTTCTTGATGAAAGAGAAACATGCCTTTGAAATATTCTGGATTCACTAAATCTGATTTTTTGTTGTCCCTGGAGATCACCTGGTTCAGAAAGAATTCAGCAAATTTCTGTGATAATAAATTACTAACCAAGTCAGGCTTCGGCAGACATAATTTGAAGATGATGTTTTGGAAAACCAACATGTGATAGAGATACAAACTTCCTTGGATTTCAGGATTCTTACGAAATATCACAAAGGAAAATAATCTGTAGCTGCTGAATTAGATGAAACCCAAATATTTTCAGCTTTTCATAAACTGGAATTTTGGGAAAATCATTATCTAATTATTATTTTTTAATTTTTTTTTAATTTCAGAATGCTTGAAGAAAATCTGGTTAGCGTGTGTGGATGTTTTGCCATTCCATTTTCTCATGTCATCCCTGCAAAGGCAGTGCATTACATGCCTTACAATTACCTACACATCATAGTATGATGTAAGAGCTTCAGCTATTTTTATTTTTAATTTTTTAATTAAGAGTGGTTTGGCTAGATACTGATTAATCTCCCTTGCCTTTGTTTCTAGATCAAAGTGGCTCATGTTCATGTTGTAACAAAATGGTTTGACGATTTCATTGGGGCACAAACAGGAGCCACTTTGATCTAGAACAAAGAGAAGATGTCTTGAACAGCACCAGATAACAGCTGCTCTCTGTGATTGTAATGGCAAGTAAAAGGAGAATATTTCCACTATTATTCTTGTCATAATATGACATGATAGAGTAACTACTTCTGACATGTAATTTAATAGGTAAAAATAATATTATTAAAATGAAACTCCATAAAATAAGATTTTTTTTTAATGAAGAAGCCTTCATTTATAAAGTGGCAGCTTCATCAGTATGCATGTTTCACCAACAACTGAGTTCTGTTGCGAGTGCCTTTGTGATGGAAAATACTTAGTTTGACCAAAAATTAAGGAGCAGCTGTCATTAGCTTGGGGTGCTCAGTGCGCAGCCTCTTGGGTTGCAGAGATGCTCTGGCAGATGTGCCCTGTACCAGGGGACAGGCCAAGAGTTTTGCTGTGCTGGGACTAGGAGGGGGATGCTGACCGCCACTGAAAAGCGGGGAAGCTGCAGGATTTCTTCCAAAAAGACTCACTTTCTCAGGCTTTTTCCAAAGTTCCATGTAAACAGCCCTTGCGGTCTCAGTATGTGACTTTGTGACCTCACCTTGTGGCTCTGACTAATGTGTCTCCCTGGCGCACGGACAGCTGGTGTGGGAGGGGAGGCTTCCTCAGCCCACCGCAGCTGGGGTCTCGCTGTCCTCCCTCCAAAATCAAGGACTCTGCGTTGCTGACCTGCCAGCCATGGTGTTGTGTGGCCGTGACCCATTAAACGTCCCCCCCCGCCCCCTGGCAGGTACCAGGGCGGGCAGGGACCCAATACAGCCCTTCCCCATGTCCCTGCAGCCTGGCCACCAGCACACCTGGGGGCACGGCCAGGACCAGAGAATCCTTCTGGGATGTGGGGCCAGGAGGCCCAGTCTGCTCCCAGCCAGCAGGCGAAGTTCACTTAAACTTCAGGAGCTGTCAGCAGGGCTGCTGGCCAGCCTTAGCCACAGGTGCTCCAGTGAGGAGCAGCAAACAAAAACTAAATTATTTTGTGTATGTAAATAGTCTCCTGAAACAGGCGTTTGGCAACCCTAATGATTTTCTGCATGCCGGGGTGTAGCCAGGCACTAAAATAAGTCAGGATGTAGGAGGGATGGGAGGTGGGAGATAGGGAAGACTCTTTTTATATTACTCCCCTTGCTATATTAAGAGGCACTGTTCCCTTTCCTGGCTTGAGAAAAAGCTCTCCCTCGCCTTGCAGACAGTCTCCCATCCTGGTTTAACTGCTCACAAACCAGGATTTAGAGATCCTTGTTCTTGGCCTCACCACCCGCATCCCCGTGACGTGCAGGGATGCGGAGGCTGTGGCCGAGCCTGGCTGCAGGGTGAGGCTGTGGCAGTGCTGTTAGCTGACACCAGGCTCTGGGGGCTGCCCCGTGCCCTGACTTCCAGATGGAGAGAATACAGGTAACTGAGCGTTAGAGGGAGGTCCTGCTCTTCCCAAAGAACGGTGGGATGGCCAAGGAGATAGCTTCTTGCTTTTCTCCTTATTTTTGTTCCCCCCTTCTCCTTCCCCCACCCACGGCTCGCAGCTGGGTGTTGCTGGGGGTGAGGCTGACAGGGGGTGGATAACTTCGGATGTAGTGTTCTAAATCATGGCACTGAGCCCAGAGCTTTCTGGATGGGTGCCGCCTTAGCATTGTGGAAATGCAGGGAAATAAATAACTAATCATTGACTCTGACACACAGTCTCTGCTCATGGCTGGTTACTATAGGTGAACTCCATCCCGTAACAGTGACAATCTACAAGCGCTTCAGGCACTCCGTAATTCCCGTCCTTGGAAAAGAATCAATGAGATGTTTAATCAGTGACCTCCCCCTATCTCTAGAGTTGCACCGGCTCTGCTGACACGACTTCTTGCCTCGCTGGCAGCCCGGCGCTGCTGGAAGCTGACAGAAGTGAGGAGGAACTGAGAGCAGGCTGTTTTCTTCCCGGCGTGAGTGGGAGTAGGGAGTGGGCGATGCTGCTCCCCCGCTTGTCACAGCTGTTGTTTTCTGCCTGAGCGAGGGGAAGAGATGCAGGCACGGAGGAAGCTGGATCCCGCCGAACTGCTGTCCCCCGCACCCCCTCCAATGCCCAAACCCATCCCAATCCATCACGCTGCTCAGAGTAGTAATTAATGGGTGTTACAGAGTTCCCGAAGAGAGAAGCTCGGGTGAAAAGCGGAGCAGGAACGCTGGCAGCCCCCGGTGCCCATGCAGTGCCTGCCAGGTTCGGCATGGCTGGCTGGGGAACCCCGGGCTCCTCACCACAAAGAGGATGGGAGCAGAGGCTGTGCCTGGGGTCAGGGAATGCTGGATAGCACACCAAGCCGTTTCTCTGTATGTAAAGATTTATTGTTTTTCCATGAAGCCTAAATACCTGCCGAGTTGCAGTGGAGGTGACTGTAGCTTTTAGTTACCAGGGTTTAGGATGAAAAGCAAGTCAGGGGAGTGATCCCACAGGGACATGTGCATATTTATTCACCCTGCTCATTGATGTTTGTGAGCTACCGCCTGAAGAGAGCGGCTGAAATTACACTCTTTGTGTAGATATCGCTATTAACATCTACCCTTAATGACAGTGTCACCATTGTCACACAAATTACTTCAACAGAGAAAACGCAGGGGGTCCCTGCAGTAAGAACTGCCTGGTTTGTGAGCCAGCTGCTGTGGCAGAGCCAGGCTCTGCATCCCCAAAATGCCCTCCTTTTCTTCTGTGGTGCAGAGGGAGTAAAACGGGAGGGTCGGAGTGCTCCACGGGTCATACTGGGATGCAGCGGAAACCCTTGCCTCTGTATTTCTGGTACGTGTAGGGATGTTGTGCTGATGGCGGGGCAGGAGGAGGAGGAGGAGGAGGACGGAGCAGGATGCTCTGACTCCTACCCGCGGGAGTGACGGCTCTTTCCTGGGGCTGCCCGCTACAATACATCACTCCTGGGGCTGGGGCACACCCAGTCCCTGGGAAACGACGGCAACTTCCAGGAGTGTAGGAAACACATCAAGGAGCATCTATCAGAACTCAATAATGACAAACTCACAAATTCCTAGGTGGTGTTTAGAGGCTTTCCCTCTGTGCTCTCATCATGTAAATGTTGATTTAGTCAGGAAAACCCAATGCATATTTTAAAGCCTAATATACCATTGTAATGACTTTGAGTACTAATCTTAGAAATGATCCATTCCCATTTCTGGAACAAAGCCCCACCAATTTTCCACTGTAGGGACGGTGTTTGTCTTGTGCTTTGTATAAGATCAAGGTGTCCTATAGAGCCTCCAATATTGGGAGACAACTAACACAATATTTTTCATCAGGAATGTTTCTACGGGTAGAAAATAAGCCATTTGTTAGCCATTACGTCTATGTAAGTGTCATCCTGTATTTTATTCCTTTTTCCTTCCTTCTTTCCCCACTCCCTCACTTTTTCTCAAGCTCTCTAGAAACAGCTCCTGGTGCTAAACGGAGCCCCAGTCTGACAGTGTGACTATTGAGTACATCCAAGATTTCTTCCTGCAATATCAGGTGTGCTTTGAGGATTAGACAGCAGAGCCCTCACCAGATGCCTTTGCTATCAAGCCTCATGAAATCTGCTCTGACAGGGGCAGGCGATCCCCGCACAGAGCCTGCTGACAGGGCTGTCTGCCTTGTGATGCTCAGCTTTATTTTAGGAACGCTCAGTCTTGAATGTGTTAGGTTCTGAGATGCCATTTTGCTTTCTCCCAAAATAAATTCACGGTCTTTGTAGCTGAGGGCACAAATGCCAAGTTTGTATTTTTCTTTCCATTGTTTAAGAGAAGACAGAAGAATTATCCTTTAAAGCTACTTTTAATATGTATTTCAAAGAAGGAAGAAAAGGCATGAGGTCCTTTTTGCTCTGCAGATCACCTTGAATTCCTGTTTGCCATTCCCGCACCGCCCTCTTGGTCCTTGGTGAAAGGAACCAAAATACAGTGACTTTTTAGTTTGGGGTTTTTTTTACATTTAGCTCCCCAGCTGAAGTCAAAGTGGTCCTGGTGCAGCTGGGAGAGGGGCAGCAGCTGGCCCCTGTTCCTCAGGGACTGTGCTGATTACATTTCCTCTGGGCAGGGTGGGATGCAGCCTGTCCCTCCTTGGGCTCCCACCTCAGGGTCTTTACTAAAATTTCTCTTCCAAAAAGAAGGCAGAAAGCATGTTAAGGCAGATGCTACATTTTCACCTGTTTTCTTTTTTGCTCTGCTGAGGACTTTCCTTGGGAAGGATGGACAAGGGAGGGTGTAAGAATATGGATGTTACCACAGTGCCTCAGGCTTTCGTGAGATTAAAGCCTACCTTGTGGTCACTGGAAGTTGGCAGCAGAAGGTAAAAGGTGGATGACACTGGCTTTTGCTCTGCTGTTTGCATGAGATTTGTCTGTGCGAGGTTGATTTTCAGGTCAGCAGGACATCAACACTCCTGTAATGCCAACTCAGGCTCTGTTTATGGCAGAGGGCTCCCAAAAAGGGGAGTTGTTCTGTTGTCCAAGCTGAAAAATCACCTAATTCATTGTGGGCACAGCTGGGTCGTGAACCACATCAACCGGAGATATTATGGATTTCCTTGGTGTTGTAAGTAGGTGGGAAATAAAAAGATACGTGGCACTTAGGGACATGGTTTCATGGTGGACATGGCAGCGTTAGGCTTATGGTTGGACTCAATGACTGCAAGTATTTTTCGACTTGATTGATTACGTAATTCCAAGGTAAATAAAAGGGGACATTCAGATATTAAATATATTGTTAATAGCCCAAATGGTATACACTGCCAGTGGGGTTTAACCTAAAGGACTGACTCTCCGTGTGGCTGTGCACAGATGGATTGAGATGTTTAACTTGGGAGTGTTTGATCAGGCTTGCTCTAATCAGGTTTACTAGAGTTGGTGCAAAAGCCTTTCTTTTGCCTTCATTTGTTTAGATATGGGATTAACTGATTTTTAATTAAATAGACTAGGACCACATTCCAAGTGAAATTGACCGTTTTCTTCAGCTAAATAAATGTTTGAGAGAGGGTTTGGGTTGGTTAAGGAGCCAGCAGCTGGGGAGGTGCAGAGAGCTGGTGGTGGGGGACAGCTATAACCCCAATCCCTGTGCCGGGTGTCTGTGGGCTGCCTTCCCTGTGCAGAGCCATGCCGTGGCTCTCGCGGCCTGGCGCTTCCCAACAAGTGTGGCTTTGCTCCTCCGGATGGAAGCGATTCCTGCTGCGAGTGGAGCCAGCAGCGCCCGCGCCTTGGCATCCACGCTGTGGAAGGCTACACTGGCAGGGCTCCTGCGCGCTGTACCAACATCACTTCTTGACACACAGCTCCCTCCCTGTGCCGGAGCGAGCGGGAACAAATGTTCTCCCATTCAGACACAGCCAAGGTGCTTTCAGCAGCTCTGAATGGAGAGGGAGGGCTCGTGGGGAGAGCAGCTGAGTGCCAAGATGCAGCAGAGAGGCAAGGCTGAAAATCTGTGTTCAAAGGCCACAGACGTGTGAGCCTCCACCAAAGGGAAACAAATAACCCATCTGATCCCAAAGCAGCAAACCTCAACAATATGCCCCTTGATCACAAATAAAACTTGCAAGGACAGGATATTTAAGCCACAAAACTAATAAATAAACATGGAGTGCTGTGCAAGACCCTGGGAAGGCTCTGAATTTGAACGTTCACCCTGGCTTGCTCTAAACCTTTGCTCCAACAGGCAAACATCCACCTCTGTGCCTGCCCACACACATGGCTGTCATGTTCCTCCCACCTCCTGCATCCCAGGATGCAAGAGATGATTAATGCCAGCAGAGCAGGCATGCGAGTAGTATTTGTCTTGATCCTAAATAAATAAAACACGTATGGAAATAACTGAATAAACAACCATATTTTAACTGCAGCTCTTCTGGGGCATATCATTTAGAGCTGATGTGTTAGGAATAATAGGGGAAATCAGGCAGTTTCCATGTGGTTTTGTGATTCATTTTGATTCTGTTATATATTGCATATCCTTTACGGACCTGGAGGACAGAAACTCTCCTTCCTGTGACTTGATTGCCTTGCCGCTTCCCACCCGGAAGCACTGCAAGGGATTGGCAAGGGCTGAGTGCTGCTTTCTGAGCACGATGCTCAGTACTGCCGATGGCCATCAACACCCTAAAAATATTTGAGACTGTTGAGGCTCCAGTTACCGTATAATATCTCTTTTCTTAGAACTCCGGGTATTACAGGTTGCCACTTTGGCTATTCAAAAAACGTTATTCAACTTCCAGTGAAACTGGTGAAAATTTGGGTTAGGCCCAAGGCAATATTTTTCAGGCTGGCGAAATATGCTGTTTTCCCAGACTTGCATGCATCATTCCCATCGAGCATAAAAAAAGCACAGGGAAAGTGCAATGCAATTCAAATCAAATCACACAATGTTTTTTCTACCCCTTTCTCTTCCTCCTCCCCCAGTTCTCCTGAAAACAAACAAAAACAAAATGAAAGAAAATGAACAAAAAAAACCAGGGGAAAAAGGGAGAAGGGGTTCTTCAGTACTGAACTGCTACATCATTGTAGGTTTCCTGGAAAAAACACCCAGGGAGTGTTACCCCTGGCTGGTGACCCTTGCCATGCTCCCTGGGACATTTGGGCTATTTTTGGCACTTTTTGGGGTGTCCAGGAATGGGGCACAGCTGCATTTTGCAGCGAGGGTTGGTCACCCTCTTGATGCAGATGTTATTCCTGTGACAAATTACCAGATTGAGATTCATGCTTCACTAGTCCAAGATGTTTAAATTAATAGGCAGCCCCCCTCCAGGCCAGCAGAGCATTCCCTGCGCCACACCCTGCAGTGCTCACCAGGAGGAATTGCTGGAAGATACAGCAGCCCCAGGGAGAGCTGAGATCAGCTGTGCACGGTGCAGGGAGTGCCCAGCTCCACTGACGTGGTTTAAATAAACCTCAGGCTCCCAGAGCTCCTTTACAACCGGGCTGCACTTTGCAGGGGGAGATGGATGGCCACAGGCTCCCCCCTCTCCCCTGGTGCCAGGCATGATGGCAGTGCTGAGACCCATTAGGAGGATGGATGGGGAATATAAAAGGGTGAGCCCAAACATCAGCCACTGGGAAGCTTTGAAGATTTGGCTTTCTGTTACTCATCTGCTGTGCAGAAGGGAGTTAATTGGTTTTATACCCAGGGAGCAAAGGGAAGCAATTTGGCCCTGGGTTTCCCATCTGTAATTGCATGCCTGCGGCTCTTTTCTCGCAGGGAGGTGACAGGAGCTTTGCCACCGCCTTCAGGAAGCTCAGGTGTAGGCTTCAAGTTTCACATCTTTATTTTTTTTTCTTAATATTTTGCATTTTAGGCATGTCTTGGAATGATCCTTGTGACAACTTCACAAAACCCATCTGGCTTCTCTCTTTTTTCTTTTTTTTTTTTTAATTGTGTTTCAAAATGCATCTGTGCAAACCTAAATAAGCCATTACACTCTGTAAAGTGTGAACTCCGTGTGCTTGGAGCTTGTTATCAATGAGTGCAAATCCACTAAGAAAGGCGTTTCCAATGGGGCCTCCTGTCCTTGATAATTCAGGTGGTGTTTGCACAGATAAATCAGGGCACCAAAGCATTTATTTTCTTTTAGTGACAGGCACCATCTGCTACTTGCCTGCGAAGCGTTCAGGAGGGAATGCTGCCTGCCGTGCGCGAGGAGGCTGTGGAATGGGAATAATGCTGGTGGCTGCAGCAGCAGTGTTTGAGGAAGGTACATCTGCAAGGTCAAGTGCAGGGGAGGGGTAGCTCAGGTGCAGGCTGGCACGACCTGGCCAACAGCCTCCAGGTGGGAGCGAGCATCTTTGACTATCCACACTCAGCTGTGACAGCATCCTCCACAAACCGCATCACGGCTTGAAGAGATGGCAGGCTTAGAAATGTTCCCCCATGGCTTTTGTGGATCCACCCACAAGCGCTGGATAGATCGCCAGGAGAAAAATACCCACTCGGGAAGAGTTTGGGTATCCCTGGTGCACAGCTCTCGGGCCTTGGGATAACGAAAGACCGCAAATCTGCCGGATAGTGGGCGTGAAGCCTTGGTGGTAGCCTGGGTGTCATTGCTGCCTTCCCCTGTGACAGCAGCCACATCGCACCGCCTCGAGGTGCCGGCACAGATCATCCCCGGGGCCTTCATTAAGGTGCTGCCAGTGGCAGGCTGGCTCCCGCTCCTGCCCAAGTGCACCTCTAGGTTTGGCACCACCACGCTGCCATCTGCAAAGTGAGGAGAGGGTAACAAGCTGTTGGAGGTGGGAAAAGGCTCTGAAGGGATTTGGTGGAAAGGGGTTCTGAGCATCACTGTGGCCTTATATCCCAGAATAATGCTGTCCCCACTACATATATATGTGTATAAGGTTAGAGCACAATGGGACTTTTTAATGGGAAGCAATTTCTCTTCTTTTTGGATAAGCAATTCCCTCCTGGAAGAAGTTCCCAGGAATTTTGTGCTCTCGCACGCCTGTGCATTTCAGCAGGGTCAGCCCTCTGTGCAAGTCAAATTCATGCAAAACACCATACATGTAGGCTCTAGTCTACTGGGTTTAGATCAGAGACGGATCAGATGACTCACAGGAATCTATGGAAATAGATCAAAGTAGCAGCACACATTTGAAGGGAGCGTTCGGCGGGGAGCGGGGCTTTTCGAGCGCGGCTTGGAGCATGAGTCAGAGCGTGGGCCGGCGTGGGTGGCGGCGTGGGCGGCCGCAGCTGTGGGTGTCGGACCGAGACAGACGCAGAGAGATGGCTGCAATTAAGTAGTTAGTGAAATGACTGTAATAGTAAAATGAATTTAAAGGCGCAGGTTGCAAACGCGGCGTTTCCCAGATAGCTCCTTCCCGGCAGCTCGGGGCCTGGCGGGCGTTTCCCGTTGGATGCTGTGCTCCTGGAGCCAGTTATCCCTGCTGGTGTGGGAGGTAACCCGGGTGGTTGCTGGTTGGAAATGGGCTGGTTTCCAGCTGCTGGGCACACCTCCAGGACGGCGCAGGATGGGTGGTGGATCCCTGCCTGGGGACGCAGGCACTGACCCCGGCAGAGGCAGGGAGAGCTGACAGGAGGAAGGAATGCCGAGCAGAGACAGTAAGGGAACGAGGAGAGAACAGATCCACATTTACTGGGAATAGTTGCAAAACGCCCACACACTTCTGTGGGACTAGGATCATGCCCAGAGCTCACAGAAAAGCTAGAGCTGGTGGGGATTTTTTTATGTTGCCCATCACTATCGCTTCTAGGGACTGGTACTGGATCCCACTTGTGACACGACCCCACTACTCCAGCCCAGAAAGATCTTGGGCTGTACTGCTGCCTTTGAAGCCAATGCAAATCCCTTGCAACCAAGAGCCTCCGAGGGACCTGGGTTTGGCTCCTTTGCTGTTTGCCTCGGTGCCCCTGCATTGGGAACAGCATCTGTATTCCACCGTCTGGCCACCTCCATCCCGTGAGACCCCACCTCGCTGCAGCCCCGTGTGGCAGATTTTTGGGAGGAGGGTGGAAGTGGAGCGAGACTCTTCCTCACTGCTATTTTTAGGTATTGCTATTTCATGCCCTGCCAATCAGATTTGATAAGTGTGCGTGACATGAGAGAAATCTGATTAAAACAAATAAATAAATCAATAAAGCCCTTATTCAGTAAGGGATGAAGGAAACCCAAATCTTGTGGCCACAAACCTGCATAGCCAGCTAAACCTCCTTGTGTGACCTGGGCAGGGGATCAGTGGAATGACACCTGCTTTGGGCTGATTCCTAGGCTTTTGATGTTCAAGCTCCACTTCTATGCAGCAGCACTGCTGACTTAATTCGTAGTATCAATTTACTTGAGTCTGTTGGTAATTTTTATGTGTTCTGTGCAGAAAAAATTTTAAAAGTCATTCTCCAAGGCCAGCTTTGCCATTCTGTTACAAGATGAGAGATAAATAATTCCCTATGTGTTTTCCTGCCACTTCTAATGATGAATTGTAATTAGATTTGCTGCCAGCAAGTGCAAGTGGCTCAGGCATCTCATGTGCCATGAGGCTGTTGTGTGCTGAAGCACAGCTCCCAGAAGAGATGTCCTCCCAGGTCCTACAAATGGGGCCCTGCACGTTTCCAGATCTGCCAGCTCAGGATTGCCTGTATGCTTCAGAAAACCTCTCAACTTCTGGTGGAAACCGTGCGTGGTTTTAGTGGTATTTTGATAAAGTGGCCCTGCCAAGAGACATGTATACTGGGGATTTCCTTCTCCACACAGATGGCTGTGGAAAGAAGGCTTTATAATTTATTGATACTTTTTTTTTTTTTAGGTGTTGTGCACAAAGAAGGGTCCAAATGATTGCTCTTCACTCTGATTGATATGCAGAACAAATTTTAGCAGGGAGAAAGGGTGTTATTTTGAATAATTAAAAAACCCACCCCAAAATAACCCAACCTCTTGAAGTAGTAGATGTGTAAAATTAATGTATTTTTGAAAGTCAGTGTAAGTGCTTCTAAATGTGTCCACTGTAGCACACTCTGCCCACGCAGTTGCAGCATTTCCCAGCACGTACGAGCAGCCCTGTCTCTGTTATCAGAGCTGAGCACGGCCACCATCAGCTCCAGTGCCCAAATCTCACCTGGTTTCTAAACCGCAGAATCTACTCCAAGACTACAGCAACCCGTGGGTGCAACAGTTTGCTTTGTGTGGCTACACAGGGTCATACTGAAACAGATGCCCAGTGTGGTACCTTCACTGCTGGTTATCCCTGCCAGTAGGGAGGAAAGGCACCTGGTAATGAGTTGGGAGACTTGGGGGCTGGGTAGCCAATGTCCTGTATGGAGGTGAGGAACTGTAGAAAGGTGAGATGAAACTCTGTCAGTTCCAACCACCCTGGTATTTACCTTACCAGCTGCACTTCCTGGGACATTGCCTGTAAGCACTTCAATGGAATATAAATTACTGGAGATAGCTTAGGTTTGCATATTAAGTAATTTTTAATTTACAACACTCTCTGGTCTACAGATGTATTACCCATCATAATTTAAAATACTTATGTTTCAAATTATGGATTAGAAAGGGAGAGAAATTTAGTGGAAACATGATTTTTTGGAGGCAGATTTCTATTCCTGCCTGTTCTCAGATTGGGGTACAATTACAGTGTGTTGGAGCTCAGGTTTCCTTTGCCCTCTCTGATTGCCAGGCAGTCAGACCCCCACCTTTACCCACCTCCCAGCCCTGTAATTTAGCTGCTGCTCTGCCATGACACTTGGCTCTGGTTTAATTATGATGATCACTCAGTATGGAAAGCTTTCAAGGGGGCTGAGGGCTGGGTTCTTTGAGCCCCTCCTTCTTGAAGGCTCTCCTGGAATCAGGGCCTTTTCCCTACTTCTCTTTTTCTCCGTTCCAGTTTATTTTATTTCTGCCCTGTCACAAGGCTTGGCTTTTGCTCCCTGAGGCTGTAATCTCTGAGCAAATGTCCTTTGCTGATACCCTTTGTACCAGCTGAGGAGCAGCTCCGTGTGCCTTGGGAGATCCAGTTTGGCTGCACACAGCATTTACAGAGTGATTTTGTTTATTTAAATAGCTTTTGTATTTTCTCCCTACTTGAACATTGGTAGATGTTAGGGTGCCAGAGCCAGCTGTACTCTGGAGAGGGAGATGGCAACAGCTGGGTTTTTGCTTGCTGCCTGTAGCCACTGTAGAAGTGCATGAGGACCATGCCATGTGCCATGAGCCTCCCAGAGCTCCAGGATGAATGAGGACTGGAAAGTGAAAGCTGGAAACAGTTGGTGGGGCAGTAGAGGGACAGTGAGGTGATGGGAATGATGGGGCCATGCAGCACTCAGGCCACGCAAGCACTTCTTTCTGTGTGTTTTTGGTCTACTCCTCTCCCTGCTGCATGTGTGCATGGGAAATGCCACCCTGCATCCCTGATAGAGCATCTCCATCCTGAGACGATGACTTCAGTTGTGAGCTTGCTTATTTTCTGGCACGAATGAGTGTGGGCCATTTCAATCCCAGTGCTGCGCAGCAGCGCTAGGGCCACATGTGCTTCTGTGCCATTTGTTCTGCTCAAGCTGAGCTGTTTGCTGAAAGCCAGTAAAGCAAATCTCTTATATTTTGCTTTCCTGAGCATCCCACAGCTGTAGGGACTGTATTGGTCATCCTGTTTTTTATTCTTTAGTTTTAAAGCTTTGCTGAACCATTTAAATTCTGTAAAACTCATGCTTTTCTTCATCTTTTAAAATTTTATTGAAAGTCTCTTGCACAAAGGAGGGTGATGGAAGCAACGTTAGCGACCAGTCCTTACAAATGACTCATCTCTATTTCAAGGTATTTTAGGTTCACATAGGCTGATGGAGCCTGTAAGCAGGAGATGAGCCTGAGGGTATTTGAAGCTATGCAGGGGGATGTCAGACATTTGTACTCCCACACTTTCACAGGGCTGATGAAAATGGGTTCCTATGAAGCATCCATCCTCCCCTCTGTATTTGTTCCAGGAAGGAAACAAAATACAAGGCTGTATGGATTCTGGAAAACATACCCACATTTGTGGCAGGATTTAGGAGCAAAATCAAAGCAGGAGAACATGGCATGATTCCTGACTTTATGAACCGTACCAATCAGTGTTTGTATTTAGTACTTATAATTGCTTAGATTTGCTCCCCTGCTGGTCACTCAGCAGCTGAGGCTTGGTGGCCCAGCAGCTGCTTCTGTGGAGGGTTCCCCCAGGTGATGCCTCCTTTCTGGCTGTGACAGACCTGAAGCTCAGGCCTCTCCTTTTGGGCAAAGCAATGGTTGTCACTCCCTCTTAGCAGGGGTCCAGCACAGCCAAAGGCACTTACCCAAGGTGAAATTCCTGTTTTGCTGGGGCTGCTATCCACCTGCTGGTTTCCCAGCCCATGGGGCACCCAGAGAATCCTTCTGCAGGCTGCCTGTGCAAAGTCCTCAGGAGCAGGGGAGTCTGCAGTGCGAGAGGTTTGGGTGAGTTCCTGCTGGTTCCATGACAGTTTCCCTCTAGGAGATGATGCACTCACAGAGATGGGCTGGTTAGTGCAGCTGCTGTGCAACACTGCTGAAGGCCACAACGTTTCTGGTGAGCTGATTGGGAAGAGATTTGGGCTCCAGAGGATCCCATTGAGTGAAAGCAGTTTGAAGTGTTTTAAAAAATGACCTAGATAGTGTTTACTTGAAGCTCAGAGATTGCTGTGAGATGAGAAATTGCTATTTGCCTGTGTTTTTTTAACTTACTGTTCACAACTCATATCTTGGAAAGGGACTCTTTGGGAATCTCAATGCTTCTGAAAAGAAACATCACTCACAGCCTTGCTCTTGCACATCCTCCTAAAATCTGTGCATTTATTCTGGGCTGGACAGTCTGGAATCTGGCAGCCTGGAGGACCTAGCTCTGACCTCGTGGGAAGAGCAATGCGGGCTGAAGTGGCACAAAATAGTGGTATTTCCTGAAAAAAAAGTTGTGAAGCATGGGTATTGTTAGTGCCCCTAAGGAAGCAGCTAAGGGTCGGTTGCCAGGCATCCTTGTCCTGTACGAGGGTCGTGTGTCCTGTTAGAGAAGTGCCCAGCGAGAGGTGGCTCCCGAAACGCTAATCATGTCCCCTGTGTGCCATGTAAAGCATCTGTGGGTGATTCTGGCCCTTGTCCAGGTGGAGGACAACTCCATTTATCTCCTGGCCAGGACCGTGCTCCTCAGGCACCTTCATCTGGGGCCAGGCTTGTTGCCCCGGGCGGGGGATGCGGTGTCAGCTGAAATGACAACTTATTTCCATGTGACACCTGCTGGTAAGAAAAGGCAAGGCTGCCCTTTGGAAACGAGATCTCCTCGTGCCTTTTTATTCTTCCGAAGAGCGCTCATCTCTTACGCCGTTCTTCTCTGGGGTTTATTGGTGCTCCTGGTTGGTGTTCTCAGCACTCTGACTCATTTTGGCAGGTTGGAAAGTACTTTCCCGGGGCGCTTATGCATACAGGATGTATCTCTTTCGGTGTTTGATTTTTTTTTTTTTTTGATTCTGCAGAAAATGGGCTTTCAAAAAGCCCCACCCCTAAACTAATTAAACTTGGAATGATTTCAGTGGCAACATAAGCTGCTCTGAGCATGAACCAGTACAATCACCTGAAAGCAGTGAGTACCTGGCCCACAGAGGCTGGCATTATGTCGGTCCACATTTTATGAGGAAAAAGTAAATATGCTGGTGGAAAAAGAGATATTCTGTGTGCAGTACTTGATAATGTTTGTGGTGAGGACTGCTCCCTGGCTACAGAGCAAACACTGACTTCCTGAAGGCCTCTCTCTGCTTATGCAAATCCTCCTGAGCTTATCCTGAAATCCAGCATCACCCTGAGAGCACTGGCAGGTTTCAAACGTGGCCCCAAGTGCTGCTAAGGTTGTGAACCCCTGATTTACAGTGTCACTGTATTCTTTGGCTGGCAGTTTAAGAAGAATATCATTCAACAAACAGTAGTTGAATGCATTCATGTCAAGTGAAATCATTCCTTAAGAGGTTTAGTTGTCAGGTATTCATTAAAGCAGGTTTCACATCAAAATGATCGTCACTAATACAGTGAAAACATCTTTTAGAGCTTTCAGGATTTTTATGTTGCATTGTGTAAATGCTGGATCTCCACTGGTATGGAAATGTCTTCCTGGACCTATACAGTAGGTATGAAACTGTGTTCCTCCGTTCCCCTTCAGAAGAAAATGAATATAGTATGTCAGTGTGGTAGGAACAAGGACATTCCTCAGAGTCCTTTATGTAAATAGGGTGCAATGGATTGTAGCTACATCTTCAGCATAGCATTCCCATCACTTCTGCAAGTTGTTTTCCACCTTGTAAACACTAAAAATTAGAGTTTGTATTTTATTATTTCTGTAAGGTGAAAACTATCATTCTAACTTCATTAAAAAAAAAAAAATAAAAAGGTTACTAAGTTAAACGGTAGTTCTGGTTTAAGAAATTGAAGGTAAGTAGCAATCTGGTCACTTCAGACTTTGGATGCTCTGGAGAATTTCACTCATCTGTGAGACTGCTAAATCAGCATTTAGTACAAACCAGTCCCTTTTTGCTTGTCTCAGGCTGGAGAAATCCAGAGGACACTGCTAAGGCTGAAATGGCAGGGGGTACCAAATTCAGGTTAATGGGAGCTGCAGCAGGCCCAGCTCTCCCTGAGAGTCAGTCAGGTGCCTAAAAGCAGATCGAGGCAGCTCACTTCAGACTAGCTATTTTTGAAGCTCCTGGCCCTGGTGTGTGAATTGATGGCATTTCAGTTGCAAAGAGCAGATGGTACTCGCTAGTGATCCAGGACAGCTTTTTTGCATTAGTGTCAAAAATAGATCAAGTGCCAGCTGTAGCTCTTTTGGGTCAGTGGAGGTGAATTCACAGAGTGATGCGCACGATATTGCAACGTGTAGCTGCAGCAGGGAAAAATCAGGTGTTCCTTTTAGGAGCACAGAGTGCTTTTAAATGTCTTAAACTGCTGTTTCTCACGTGTTTTTGCCCAGCTCGATCCCTAGTTCGTCTCACTCAGCAGTGAACTAAACTGCGTGGTGCTTTAACAGTATTATTCTGTGTAGCTGTAGTTTTCAGGGTGGTGCAATTCAGGATTTGCATCCAGCTCTTGGAAGCAGCTCTGGCTGTGCTGCTGGTGGGGCACTTCCCAGGGACAAGGTCCCTCCCCAGTCCCTGTGAGCCGGAGAACTCGCTGCATTCCATGGTGCTGGAGGGAAGAAGGAGCTGCCGTGCCCTTGTGAGCCTTCCCAGGAAACCTGGTGTCAGAGGTGCTGCTGGGAAGGCTGCCAAGCTGATCCGCCTGAGAGCAGGCAGCGTAAAGAGGAGTTTGAGAGTGTTTTATGTTTATTAGAAAACCGGAGGTGATTCTGATCCTCAGCCTACTGCTCATTGCTGGAGTTTTTTTGTATTTTAGTGAGAAACTACAGAAAGGTGGTGTAGCGTCAGCAAGGATGATCTGTTCTTGTTAGTTTAATTGGGCCATGGCCTCTTTTTTTTTTTTTTTTAAAGAATGCTATGATGCATAAAGAGGAGAGTTTGCATCATTTAAGGCAAAAAATGAGTTCTGTGTAGGAAAGCTGGTCCACAGGCACACCCTGCTGGCTTGCAGGGAGAGTGCAAAGGAAATACACGGCTACACATTGTATAAATAGACAGCATTCCTGTCTTTTTATAATCTAAATTAACTTTTTTTGCCATGGTGTCTCTCTTGGTTTTCACTTCTGAAAACACGAGTAGTGATGTGTGAGCTGCTAAGGAGGGACCTGCAGAAGTCAGGGAGGTTGCCTGGCCAGGAGTGCTCTCGCAGCAGATTCCAGTGCTTTTGGAAACCTCTACCAGATCTGTGCGCCTTCCAAAACGGCTTCATCGTGTGGCTGAAACAGCTAACATCTGAAGTCGGTTGTATAAGACACCTCTCCATACCCTAAGAGAGGTAAACAACACTGTGAGCTTGACCGTTGTTGGGATTTTTCCACATGAAGAAAATTACCGGAATAGCAACACAGAGAAAAAAACCCTGTTCTTTGATTCTGCTCTGGAATCTCTCCCAGATGCCCATGTGATGATTGCCTCCATATGACTTTCCACCCAAAAAAAAAGAATAAAAAAAAAGAAAAAAAAAAAATCAAAGAAATAATGCTCCCTTTATCCCTGAACAAAACGTCTGCAGTGATTCGGAAATAGTTATTTCAGCCGATTTCTGCACGCAGACCTGCTGCAGTTAACAGCGTGGCTGAATTACCTGGGAGCAGTAAAGGTCTTAAGATTGTATCTGGCCTTCACAGGGCATGTATGAAGACTGATATTTTGGAGAGTCATAAGTGTTGGTTGGCTACCCAATTTGAATCCTCTCAAGTGGAGCCAATTTAGAAAAATTGCTGTGCAGCTGAAAGCCAGGATTTTTTAGAGGTGTCAGCCCTGAGACAAACCTTGTTCATTAGTTCTGGAGTGGCTGCACACCTGCATTTTTCAAGGCAAAAACTGCAATGTTCATATATTTGGGAGTCACGAGACTGATGGAGACAGAGCTGCCTGGGGAGGAGGGAATGACAAGACCCCTCTCTTCTGGTGTATGACCCTCAAGAGAGCACAGCTGACTGAGCATGAGCAGTCAGGGCTCTCCTCTCCTTCCCCCACCCATGATTTGGATAACCCTGACAGCCTGGTACCAGCACAGCCCTGCCCGTGATGAGTGCCCTCTACATCCCATTTCCTGGCTGTAGCAGCCTGCTGGGGTTATGCTCCAGCTCGCTGGACCCAGGTAAAGTCCTGGAAAGTCCTGGAGATGCAGAAATACGGAGTTTGGACTATTTCCCCGTGAAATCGCTGCAGGAAAGGGGATGGAGGCAGAAGAGGTAGCCAGCAGTGTGAGCAGGCTGCATTCACAGCTACTCAGGAAGCTCCCTGAAGAGAAGGAGCCTTCCCCGGAGGCAACCCACCTTTCTTTTTGCCATTTCTCCTTTCTGTATCTGGTATAAATAACGCTTTCATGGACTCCAGGTCTTCCTGACTTGTTGGAGAAGGAGGCGATGTTACAAATTACAGTGACTAATTCTCTCCAAGGACAGAAGATCTTCGAGGTATAACCATACGATGATCCAGCCCTCATTCACCGTTTTACTCGTACCCAGTGCTTGTGTTCTTGTCAGGTTTGGAAATCCTCTTCCAGCCCCTTGCCCAGAAGGGGTAAGTGCAGGCCCTTGGATGCTCTGCACGGGGAGCTGTGGAACTTGTATCCCTTTCACCCCCATAACCGCTTTTATCCTGTCAGGAGGACTTCACCCTGCGGGACAAACTGCTTTTCCATCGGCGTGAGGCGCGTTGGTGCCCTCAGCCCGAGGTGCAGTATCAGCTTGTACCTGTAGGTTGTGCCTCTGGATAGCTTTTCCCATCAGCTCCAACTGCTCTCCGGGACCCGGCCCGGAAAATGACGCACTTTCTGTCTTTCTGCTCGCGGATTATGTTAGTTGGGGAAATTGTTAATCACTCGCATTTGCTAGATTACCTTTGCATCTGTATAAACCTATCATGAGCTTAGAATAAATCAGAGCGAGATAGCTGCTGCACGGTAAAACAACCAACAAATGCAGCAACGGCCTTAGTAATGATAATAATAATAATCTATGCAGATACTTGCTTGTGTATATTTCATGATGCTTTCACATGATGCCAGCAGTGCACTAAGCACTTCAAAGCCTTGGGAGACAGATCTTTGCCCCACAGCACTCTTGGAGCAAAAGCGGTTCAGGGGAAGGGCCATGAGGAAGGGCCTTGCCTGGTTGGGATGTTGGAGCAGCGATGTCATTGCGTGATTAATTAATGTCAGTGGCATGAGGAAAATGCTGGGGCTGGTGTGTTTTCTATGGTCGAGGGTTTTTTTCTGTTGAATCCTTTTTTGTTCATGATGAAATACCTCTGTTGGTGACCACACCTGATAATGTGCCACTCCTCAAACTTTGTGAAATGCCGTGAAATTCCTGTGATGATTTTGCTGTTACAGTATGAGAGGGCTGTGCATTGTGCTGCTAAATGGAGAAGTAGCTTGGATATGGCAGGCGCAGGAGGAAACAGGCAGCTTGGCTCAGAACAAGTTGAATTTAGTTACAACAGGTTTTATTTTGTTTTGCTTAATGACTTTGTAGAAGAAACAAAAATATCCCTTGTTTCTGCATATCCAGTTTGCATTGTTTTTACAGCATGTTCCTTTCTCAGCTCTCCTCCTCCTCTCACACATAAAAAAAAGATGTTATTTTGGATTAAGCCATCACTGTGGTATGCATGGTGGTACTACTTAAGGAAGTAAACAAAACAAAGTGCACCACAACTCTTCCTCTTGTGCTGCAAACCTACCGGTCTAAAACATTTTTGTTGTTCTCTGGTAACTTTCATGATCTCCCTGCCTTCATTCTGATTGCTGCAATAGATTTGTAAGACAAGCCATGAAAGCAGCGGTAGAATTACGTGCCTGCCTGACAGACAAGCCTCCTGTGACACAGTAGCCCTGGTTATCTACAGCGAACCACACACTGGTGTACAAATACCTTGGATTATGATGAGATTAATTTTGGGTGCAGCAGTAAATCCCCATTGACTCTGCACATGCCTCAGCACCCATTCAGCAGGGCTCACGTGCTGCTGCTGGAGTGCAGGGTGGCAGCCCCTCTCTCCCCACTGGTAGAGGAGAAAGGATCATGGGGTCCCAGAGGGAGAGTCTGTTACGTGCTGTTTTTGCAAAGTGCTCACCCTTCAAAAAGAAAACAACACTTGGTAAGGCGATGTTCCACCAGGCAGGTAACAAATAAACTGGGCAGCAGCTGCAAGGTGACAAATTTCAGCTTCTCCCTTCAGTTGACGTGACTTTTTCCAGTGACACTATTCCAACAGAATGCTCTTGGGGTTTGAGAAACCACCACATAACTACCGGCATTTCAGTTTTGAAAGTGAGTCATCTCCAAGCTGAGGAGCACACAATGATGCCTTTCAATGGCTTTTTGGAGCAGGGTGACTTGCATTTATAGATTCAGTTATCAACCTACAAGTAGGGCAATGGCAGGCATATAGGAAAATCAATGGGAACACTGCTAATCCTTTATTAAGAAATAATAAATTCCGCTTTTAACTATGCCAAAGTAATTGCTCTTGCTTAGGAAGAGGTGGCCTATGGCTAAAGATACTCTTGGCCACAGCAGACAGGGCAGCCAAGGACTGCATCTTCCCTGCCACTTTGTTTTAATAGTTCATTGAATCTGTGCCTGAATCTGGATCTGAGCAATAGGTTTTTTTATGAAAGGCACATTTTAAGGCAAATCTGTAATCCATTTTACACAGCAATGAGGTGTTAATTGCTAAGACTTTATGTGTTAGGATGGTTGACACAGAATATCTTTATCCAGGGCACCACAATTGTGCAGAACTAGGTTCAAACTTACATCTCTGCAGCTCCTTTGAAAATTTAGGACTTGAGATCTGATCTGAGCATTATCAGTTCAACCACAAACATGGTCAGGCTTAAACCTGGCTTCCGGCTTGAGTGTAGTATAAATATATATACCACAGTCTGAACTTTTTTTGTCTCTTCCTTTTGCTTCTCAGGATTGCTACTGCAGTAACTGAACTGCTTGTCATCTCCAAATTGCTTTACACTCCCTGGATTTGAGACAATAGCGTTTTTTTTCTGGCTGAGAGCTCAAAAGGCAGTTAGCTGGGCTGGCATGGTTGTTATTACCGATTCTCTGGTGCCCTTTGAGAGAGGGCTCTTAGGAGGGATGAGTCAGGGCCCAGCCCCGTCTCCTTGTAACTCAAGTCGTTGTTTGATGGGGTTTTCCCTGTTTTCTGTAGTGCTTGCATGGCTGTGCTGCCCAGGGATCAGAGATGGGTGGCAGAGCTCTGCCGAGTTAAGCACTGTATGAACATGTGATGAAGAGACAAATGCTGAAGAGTTTGCAGGCTATTGTTGGTGGGCAAAGCTCATGGTACAAACATTACATATTCTCTGAGCCGATTGTTTTTGGGGGGTGGGGTGGTTTTTCAAAGGGCAAAGTCAGCTGGCATTTAGCAAAGGCAAAAAGAGCAATTCTGTTTTCTTCTTTCTGGCTTGACACTGGTACAATGGCTTATCAGAGTGCAGGACTATTTTTTTGCACTAAAGACTAAGGGAATAGCTAAGCCCAGCTGAGCCCAAAGCTTTGCCTTATAAGGGAACTGCCCGAAAGCACAGATCTCCGGCAAGCCTCTCCTCGGGAGAGAAATCCAGAAAGCGACACAGTGGTGATGTGTCAGACCGGAGCTTGCAGGGATGGCCAGAAAAACAACACTCCTTCAAATAACTTTGCAAAACTTCAGCGTGAAGGAGGCCACCAGCTTCCTTCTGAGGAGCAGTGTGCACAGTCACACCGAAGAAACAGCAGCAAGTTTGCCTGAACAGGAGCCTCCTTTGTGAGAGCCAGTGCGGAGTCTGTTGCAGACTGGTACTTTAGCTGACTTCTCAGCTGGAAGCTATAAACACTTTCTGACTGCCAGGCACTTTCCGCTGGACAGAGAGAGCTCTTTCCCCTGGTTTAGAAAATGCTCTTGCTTGTCACCCCAAGCACCAGTCTGAGCTGTCCTCTCTGACTGCTGGGGTAGATAATTCTGGGGTCTGTAGGAGCCTCACCTATCTGCAGATGTGCCCAGACAGCTCAGGGGTTCTGAGAGAGGGAATCGGGCCAATAGGTCCTGTTCTGTGCCTCAGGTCCTTTCCTGAGCTCATGTGCTGTTAGGGAGACAGCAAAGATGCTTTGCAAAGACTGCTGCCTCAGCAATGAACGTCGTACATTTTTTAATTAAAAGGCTTTAGTAGATATGAAATGTTCCTGAAACCGGAATGTAAGCAGACATTGACAGCACCAGTTTTGTTTGAAGCATAATCAATTTAAATAGATCTGCTCGTGTCTGCCACGCAGCCATGTGACTCCCCTGGGTTTTGGCATCTCGGCTGCGAGACAGCGCTCGCAGAGGGCCTGCTGGAACGGGGCGGGATGAAGCACAGCCCTGGTGAGAGAGTACAAGCTCTGCTTTGTACAGGAGGCAGCCTCCCAAAGCAGAGCACCGTGGCAATGCTCCAGCCCCCGGCTCTGCTTGTGCTGCCTCTGGTGCTGCCATCGCGGGCTGCAGTGTACTGTCAGACAGAAATGGAACTTGCAAGCGAGCAGATGTGGGGAACTTCCCTTCCTTGTCTTAGAAAACAAGGGCCAAAGCTGGGAAATCCCCGCCAGCTTGCTGTGCACGTGCACGGACTGTCATCCAGCAGGAGAGCTTCACCTGCTCCCACTTGGTGCTGAGCCCAGCTTTGAAGACCCCAGCGCAGGGCAGCGACCTCCAACGCTTTGGGAATTCAGCTTGGTCAGCCCCCTGCTTTGGGGGTAAACTGATCCCTCCGAGGAGCTGTTTGGTGCCGATTGTTGAGCCTGGTTAGGACTGCTGGGGGAGCAGGTTCTACTATAGAATATACCTTGAGGGCAAGTGTTCATGAAAGGCAAGAAACCTGCTTGTGACAGCGCTTGCGTACCATCCGCTGCTGTTACTGTGTATGGGTGACGTTACTGCCACATAGCTGTAAAGCTGGGGTGATTTTAGGTGTAAATGGTGGTAAGCTGGTGTTAATGAAAGAAAGCATCAGGTCCCCTCACTAAAGGAACAACAGTAAAAACTTATTAAAAAATATATATATATATATAAACTGCTGCGCATGGAAAAAATGTTTGTGCAGAAACATCTGATACCAAAGAGCTCAATTAGGTCTGATGAAGGAGTCTGAAGTCACACTTCAAGAGCAGCCTTCACAAGTGCAAGGTTGTTTCCCCACATTAATTGCTCACACACGTAAGTGGCTCTGTAGAGGCCGGAAACATCATCCACTAAGCACAGGTGCAGGAACATTGTACCTTGTCAAAAACTCTCCACAGATTTTAGCAAAACCTAAGGCCTAAGGATAATTAGGAACAATAATTTTTTTTCCACAACATTTCTTCTATTAGCACTGTAAAAATTTGAATTTTAATTAAACCAATCCCTCCCATATCCCCATCAGCACTTAATGCAGGGTCCTTTCTCCTAGAGGGATCATTTCACTGTAAGTTGGTATTTCACCTCCTGTGTGGGACCAAGCCACACCAGAACCTACCAGATCTAGAAACACAGGGAGGTACCTGTCTCTCAGGGAAGTTAAACCTGTACACTTTCATCTCAGGCTGGAGTTAACGATTGATATCATTCAGATGTAAGCTACCTGCTGCTGAGGAAACAAAAAACAAACATACATTCCTGCCCCAAACAAACATCCCTGTGCCTGAATTCAAACTGCTAATTAGTAGCTTTGGCATGTAGTTCAGGAAAGAGGTATAAGTGCTTCTGTTTAAAATCTTTCTTGGTTAAAACTCTCATCTTTGCCTCTGGAAAGTACTGCAGCATCTAGAGAAATATTCTTGAGCATCTTTTCTCTGACCTATGCTTTCCCTAACCACTGTTTCCTACCTGGTGTCTATCCCTAAATGCACAATGTAGCTTTTTGAAGTGGACAGTCACACAGATGTGCTGTTTCAGGTGTACAGGATGACTTGTATTTGACTCATAGGTTCATCTGAGGCTCTGCTATTGGTGGGTCTGGAGCAGCTTTGCAGTTTGCAGGACTTTGTCCAGCACTACAGGATGACAGCTAAATGTTGACTTGTATGATATATTTTTTCTCACTGCAGAAGGAAAATCCCAGCTTCTCTCAAGATGGTGGTCACCAGAACCTAATGCTGTGGAAAAAACAACACCTCAACCTGACAGAAAAACCCCAAAAGGCTATTGCTCTGCTCTTGGTGAAACACAGTGTGTTTGAGCACCCATCTCTAACACTCGCCTGTACAGTCAACAGACAGCTCAACCACCATGACCATCCCTTCTTGCATCTGGAAAGATGTATAGTGCGTGGTCTGTGTCACTGTTTTCTCATTACAGCTACCTGCCTATTGACATAATCCTTTCATTGTTGTTACATTGACAAATTACATGCTGGGTGCTGCTGCACACTCTAGGAAGGCAGTTTTCCTTCCAGACATGGCATTTGCTCCTCCAGGATGACTGGCAGGGCTTGCCTGGAAAGGATGGAATCACCCCTTGCAAGCCAGGGGTGTCCTGTCTCACCACACTTCTGTGCTTTCATTTATAGGTTCCATGTCCTTTTCCTGAAACACCATGTCTTCCCTCTGGTGTATGTGTTTTTCTTTCATTTTTAAGTTTAGCCAAAATTCAGGGAACTCAGATCTGACTTTAGTCTGGACACTGTAATTTTCACATTTACTTGACAGGAGTGTGGTTTGACAGGGTGGCTTTGACTGAGCACCCGTTTGATGGGGTGACACTGCCATATCCTAGTGCTGTCAGGGTGCCAGTCAAGCCTCTGGTTAGGGAGTAAACTCAGAGGGTGTAGCAGTGCACTGCTGAATGAAACCTGTATTACCTGATGGGCCTTACTCCCCAGAGCTGTGGAGACCAGGTATCTATCTCGGTATTTTGTGAAGATGTCTGTTGTTTCAGCCTGGCTGAGATCTGAGCACATTCTGTTATTTAAGCAGAGGCTGCAAACCTTTATTTTTGATGTAGGTAGGTGTATTTTGGTTGTGCTGATACATCACCTAGACAGCTTGTAAGTGGCGCTTGTGGTATGAATCTTGTCTGGTGCTGCCACTCAAGGAGGTGATGATGACTAACAAGATGGTCGAGTTGCCATCTGTCTCTTGATGGCTTTACTGTGTCGTGTGTTCTGTAGGGCAACATTGACTCTGGGCAGCAAGCAAGGAGGAGAAACTTCCCTCAGTGCTGCCAAATCACATGAGTTATGCTGGACACAGGCAGTATCAGGGGGTGACTCACAGGATGATGTGTCAGCTGGGTGACCTTCTGAGCTGGGGCCTGGAGCCAGCTGGAGAGCACTGGCCAGCTCTCTCAAGATAACTCATGCTTTCTTTGTTACTGTCATGCAGTCTCTTCAGTGCCATGGCTGCTGTCATCTGCATGTCCCAAATCAGCTGATGAAGCACTTGACTGCTGGTAGTCCTCTCAGTCCTCTAGCAGAGCTTGAGTGTTGAAATAAATGTGGAGGGGTAGGGGTGGGATTCACCTTCAGATGAACAAAAAGGATCTCTTCCACTTGCCTCGTGTCAGAGCTTTTGGGATGATTTAGTATATCAAAAAATGCAAGTGGTTAAACACACTGCCCATATTATTGCAAATGCTTCCCAGACAGAAGACGTTGCATCTGTGTAAGTATTTATATAATACTACGGCTGTAGTATTATGGCCTCTTTTATCCTGCACCTTTGTCAGGGCAGGAAAAGCTTGCTTTGTGCAGTTGTGGCACTATCAGATTGCTGAAAGCCCTTGCTTCATTTATCTTCAGCTCCTTGGAAGTGCTGACGGCTGCCAGCCAGGCTGCGAGGCGAGAGTGATCATGGCAGTCCTTTCCAGCAGCAGCTGGGGAGGATGTTTCTGTGAGCCGGGCAGGCAGCACAGGTACACGGGCCTTGGCTGTGCACACCTGAGAACACGGAGAGGAAGCCTTGTGTGCGTCTGCTTTAATCTCTAGGGTCTAGAGATGAATAGCTGAATATCTGCGTGGGTTCACAGTGAGTGTGTCAGTCCTGCACATGGGAAGGCTGCCCAGAAGTGTGGAAATGTGCCAGCAACTCTTATTTCAAGTGCTCGGATAGGTCATGGCTGTGCTGTGACTGACTGACTGAGCTGCACGCCCGCTCCCTTGCATATCCTCCCTGTCTCTGATCCACACTGTCCTGGGCATCCAGGAAATCCTTTCCACTGAGTCAGAGAAGGGATCCTGTTGTGTAACACAGGGCTTGCAATCCATCGTGGCTTCAACACAGGATTAGGACAACATCCACACTTTCCCTAAACTAATCTTCAAGTATGCTGGTGGGGCTGGGGCAGCCAGCCTCCACAGGGATGTCCCTGACAGCGTGAAGGGAATTAAAGGGACACCGAAGCTCCTCTTTGCAGGGATGAGCAACAGCCACGGAACTTGCCAGGGAGAGCCAGCAGGCTCCAGGGTGCAGCTGCTTCCCATCACTTCCATTTCCTGGATAATAGTGTTCATTTCCTTCCAGATTTGACTTGCTTGGGAACGCAGTAACATCTGTTCCTCCAGGTTTCATCAAAGATGAACTTCCTCATGGCAGAAAAGGCTTTTAGAAGTTGTTTTGTCTTTTTTTTTTTCTGGTTTTGTTCTCAGAGCAATGACTTCAAGTGAGGTTTATCTCTAAAAGACAATTATAAAAATGATAAGCTTGCCCTGCTGCTGCATTTGGCTTTTTGCTAAACAGTTTCTGCTCTGACCTGCTCATACCAGCTCCAAACGCCTGAATTCCCACTGTTCAGGGAGCTCCAAATGCCCCTCTTCCCACTGTTCAGGGCAGCAGGCAGAGCACCAGTGGCTGTGCCAGGAGCCCTGCTCCCGTGTGCTGCCTCGTGTCACACAAATGCTGGACAGATTGGCAGTGCCCCTACAACATACTGTGCTATAGCCAATTCTACTGAGGGTTCATAAAATGCTAGAGAGAGGAACCTTTCCCATGCAAAGGTATGTTCAATCTGCTGCACTAATACAAGTTAAAAAACCAAGAAAGGCTCACAACAGTGAGAATAAACAGATTATTTTCTTAGTAAAATACACCTCTTTAAACAGCTGCTTCCATGTGTAAGCCTGCACTCAGAGTTCTGGATTTTTTTTCATGGAATGTGGTTTATACGATCACTTATGGAACTCAGATTTTTTTTTAATTTTTTTTTTTTTTATTTTCATAAACCCAAAACTAATTAGCTTTGTTAAGAATGCTTACTTCATGATTACCTGTAGCATCATTCCTCATCACTGTTCTCTTCTTGTCATTTTATTATTATAGGGTTAAAAAAGTATGTAATTCCTTAGGAAGGAAGAGCAAAGCAGTTAAGAATCATTTTATTCTCATGCAGCCCAATTCTAAAGCATTTCAAGCACTGAGCTCCTAGTGTCTTCAGTGGACAGCTTTGTGACACCTGTGAGAAAGGCATTTATATAAATGACCTCTCTCTTGGGCCATGGCATGGCCTTTGCACCTAGGCAGGCATATCCCAGCGAACTGACTGTTCCCAGGAGATCCCTTTCTGCTCCAGAGAGAGTGCCCTGACATCCTTCTGCCCGCTCTGCTTCGAGGTAATGTGTAATAATTTGGGAATAATCTTCTCCATCCACTTGCAGCTCTGATCTGAAAGCTTCTGAGAGCTGAAGGTTAAGTAGTTCAAGTTCTGGCTGGAAGACGCAGCTGACTTCCTACGTGAACTCTGAAATAGGCACTCAAAGGTTACACCTGTAACTTCGTGGCACAGCTGCCTCTTACTTATGCCCTTGAACTGAGAAGACCAGGAGGTAACAGAAGTATGGACAAACCAGCTCTGTCCTGCTACCGGCAGGCTGAAGCCAGTCTGCTCGGCTGCTGCTCTCTTCGGAGCACAGCATTCCCAATATGGAGTTCCAGCAGTACTCAACTTCAAAACTGGTCTGTGACTGTCTGTCTGGGTGACAGCCACCTGGTGACTATACTGCTTCTACCTTCATCTCATGCATACAGTGTTCTTCCAGATTTTAAGATGGAGGTCTCAATGTGCCAATAAATGTGGCCTAGACATGAGAAGTATGCGAGAGACAGAAATAAGCCAGCAGAAAAGCACAGCTGTAATGCTATTAAAGGTGCTCATTCTTTCTCTCCTCCCTGTAATGTTTATTCGGCAGCTTTGGAGCCAATTCTATGCAATCTATTCGGGGATACAAAAAAAGGCTACCAACCTTTTTTCGGAACTACTGTGTGGGAAGAGTGCTGTTCCTCACGGTTTTCTTTTTCCATACAAGCACTTATCCTGAGCTGGACTGAATGCCATTCAGGTAGGGTGTGCCAGGCATCCAGAGCCTGACCAATCCTCAGGAAATGATCAGCAGCATTCCACCACATAGATCCTTCTCCTTGTCCTGAAGTACAGGGTCATTGGATTGAGCTGGTGGATGTTTCAGCTCATTAGCTTCATAAGTTAATGGTTCTTGTTACTCAAATTAGTACTGAGATGTAAATTAACCCTTTCCCTCTTATCTGTTAAAATAAAGGGTGTAATCTCTATATTCAGGATGTTTCTAGAAGATTATTACTCACTAGCATGTGGTTTGATTTATTAGTTCCAGTTCTAGCAATCATTAACAACTACTGGTAGTTTAAGAACTACTTCTTATTTCAAAGGGTGGAATTTGTTTGGCTTTACTCCAAGGCAGGTTCAGTAAGCTCTGCTGAGCAGTTACCTTTCTCTTCAATCATACTTCTGAGTAAAAAGGCAATACATTCTACTGCTTGTGCTTTTTCAACTCTAAATTTCACCTTTACTGTTGAGAAAACCTGTTGACAAATCAAACAATGTAACTAACAGGCAAAGCAGAACAAAATGAGTCACTATTTAGGCTATTTTTTTTCTTTTAGGTTATGCTTTCCCTATTAGAATATATCAATCAAAAGACAGAAATACAACTTAAAAGATAGATAACTAGAAGAAAAACTTGCAGAAATGTGCAAGGTGAGATAAACTGGATAGAAGAATTGCATGAAAATACACATAATGAAAGTGCAAGAAATGAAACAAATGTAACTTCTTGATTAAACATGACTAATAGGGCACGTGTCTTCCTATCTTGGGAGTTTGTAACTCTGCTGCAGTTATGATACAGTAAGTCAAAGCTGGGGAGGAAACAAATGATATTTTCCTAACCATAAATACGTGAATAATTACATGTATCTGTTCTACATGTCTTCTGGCCCAAAATACTCAATATAGTTCATTTTTTTATTTGTTGTCTTAAAGTATTTTTAGCTGAAAACATCCTCTCTACCACACCTGGGTTGCTCAACTACGCCACTGTTCTCTGACTCTGTTTTAGCAGAGTCGATCCTTAAGTGTCCAATGAGACTTTAGTCAAACACAGCACGAATAGCAAAGAGCCTGAAGACAAAACAAAAATTCCTATTGAATGGACCACAGTAGGGCCTATTGGATTTGTTCTCAAGTTAGGCCCATGATGTCTTGGTTGATTTATGTAGGGTATTACAAGGCTACTTTCTGTGCAAGTATATGGCAGAATAAGGGATGTTCTAGTAACTCCAGAACTCGTATTTCCTAAAATCAATATAATCATATTATTCAGATAGGCAACTGGTTTGGCTTTATGCTTTATTATAGGGGTATCTAATTGCCCAAAGCTCTGTTTGTTGATCAAGGAACCAGATGAAACTTTATCTAAATATTCCAAATATCCAATCACATGGTCATCGTTTAAAAACTGCCTGTGACAGGAAGGCTGTGAAGTCCGTAGTCTGACAACATCCCTTTCCTGTGGTACAGGGCCAAGTGTACAGAGAGAACAAAATTATCAGCATTTCTTGGCTACTGCTCTTCCTTTGAGCCCTCCTACAGCATGTTAATTCAAAGCACCTCAAGACATGTTTCACAGCCTTATTATGTGAAACTCCTCTTTCTCAAAGCAGAGAATGATGACCTGTCAATTTGTAACCCAGCTTGTTTCACTTCTGTTTTACTGCACGACCCAGTTCAACAGCTGTGAGGGAATGACAAGCCATGGCATGTGCGTAGAAATGAGTTACATTGCCACCAGAGATCATGTAATGTTAGAAACACTACCAATTTCCACATCACAACCCAGTCAGTTGAGGTAAAAGCTCAAATAATTTGGTCTAATACTGCTATGAAAATTATGCTGAGGGCTAAAAATACTATTTAAAAGGTAGAGTTTCTTGTCTTGTGTGTTTTCCCATCAGCTCCTGACTTCAGTGAGAGTTGTTTCAAGCCCTGTCTGAAAAGATGGAGCATTATGGAGCAGTTAAAGATGATGTGAAGAAGTTCTGTGACAGCAATTAATGTTGCAGAGGCACAAATCTTTGGCTTCCACAAGTGTTTCAAATGCACCAAAAATACCATACAAAAATTTAGAATGTTTTTCTTCTTGGAATTTAGGATGAACATACACATGTTTAAGCAGTAGACTAGTTATTAGCAAAAACATGTACTTAATCCAGGCTATTTACAACCTTGATTGCTCTACTTTTTAAATCCTGGAATTCAGTTTTGCAGACCTTCAGTTCCCTGGCCTACTGTTGCGGAACTGTTCAGAAGTCCTTGGATAAACATTAAATACCCTTGGACTGTGATGGTACACCATGTGCTACTGGAAGTGCTGCTGGTCTTTCTCCCTTTCACCTCCCTAAGAAAGTTACATGTTTATAAAAACAGAATTAGATGTGGGGGATGGAGGGAAATCTTTCAAGGTTACCTCCTTCAAGAACTAAAAAAAATTGTCTGTTTTCTCATTATTCTTTATGGGACCTTTTGTTTTTAAGTAAACAGGAGACTTAAACACTCGTGCAACTTGGAAGGAGACTGGCAACTCACAGCAGTTGCAAAGGAAGGCTGAGGACTGAATCACCTGAAGTGTACGTTCCTCTTCCCTCAGTGCAGCAACAAAAATGAGATGGTGCCAAAAATATCAAGGCAGAAAGAAGCATGTGGTTTTGCTGATTAGTTTGCCATTTCAGAGGCAGCGGGATTTTGTCAGTACTGGCATTACACCCTGTACCCAATCAGAGTGGTTTCTATGTACTCCAGAGGAGCCTTTTGGAGGTTGAAGACTGTTAAGCTATTTGGATTACCACTTATGACGAGACAGTTTCCATTACAGTCTGACTGCTTGTTTTGCTTGCTTCATTTTACCTAGTTTTGTTTTGCTTTGTTTTGTTTTTCTGCAGGATGGGAAGCCCTCCTCTTAAAACTGGGTATTTTGTCAAGCTTAAGCTTCTACATGGGCATAGGCAGCGGTGAAAGGGTAAAACCAGGGCTTTTCCTTCATGGGACAATTAAATGGGATGCACTTTTATGCTTTGGCCTGAAAGCCTGCACCTCTCCAAGGGTCTTTTTAAAGTGCTGAAATTCAAAGCTGAAAGCAAGCAGCTTAGGACAAGGGGAGGATGCAGCACACACTGGCTTCTCCATCGCTTCAGGGCTGAGGTGGCACATGCATATCATGGAATGGGTTTGGGTTGGAAGGGACTTTAAAGATCATCTCATTCCAAACCCCTTCCATGGAGAGGGACACCTTTCACTAGACCAGGCTGCTCCAAGCACCATCCAACCTGGCCTTGAACACTTCCAGGGATGGGGCAGCCACAGCTTCTCTGGGCAACCTGTGCCAGGGCCTCATCAGCTTCACAACTGAAGAACTTCTTCCCAATATCTAATCTAAACCTGCTCTCTGTCAGTTTGAAGCCGTTCCCCTTGTCCTGGCACTGCATGCTCTTGTCAAAAGTCCCTCCTCATCTTTCCTTAAGGCCTTTTAGGGGCCTAATAACTAAGGTGTTAATGGTCAGCCAGTGACTACCCAGTGCCGTGGAGCTTTGTATGTGATGAGCCAGCTTATGGTCAGCCCAAGTGCCCCGACCTCCGCTAAATGCCGGCACCAATTTTCCATGTCTGTTCTCAAAAGCAGCAAGACATGAGCCCGTGGGCTCCTCTGAGCTCCCTCACGCATGCTCATCTCAGGCATAAGATGGAGCAGTTGGACGATGATGTCACTTGTTTCTATTTGCTTGCACAAGGTTACCAAGGCTAATATTTGATGACTGGGAATACAAAGAGAAGATCCAAATTTGCTCCCTGGACTCCTGTAATATCAAGACCTGAACTGCAGTTTAAGAGATGTCATCAGAATTAAGCCATAAATGTGATTGTGGGTGGAACGCATGGGGCATGTAACAGTATGATTTAGGTGTATTGCAATGCAAATAACATGCAGTGTGCTGATGCAGCAAGGAATGCTTCTCTGGTGGGTAAGCTGCTGGCTTCTGAAGGTGAGTGTTCTGATGTGTGAAGAAATTTACATCTGAAAAATGCTATAACTGATAATGAGCATGAGGAACGATGGTGCTGTCTCACCAACCAAGATGAAAGGAAGCAGGTTAACAAATACAGTAGTAGGAAAAAACTGTGCCAGTCTTTGCAGATCATCCTCAATAACCCTACTTCTGTGATTTGCTTGCTCTCGTTATGTATTCTAGAACACATCATATGTTGTCTGTTAACCACGCTAGGAATGTCCCAGGCCCCTGTAGTCTCTTTTCATGTCAGTCTCAGCAAATCCTCCGAATATTCTTCCCTTTGAGTTAATTCCTCACTGACTCTGTTTGCCTGGAATGTGAGTGATATGAACTGAGCTATTGACTCATCAATGTGCTATGCAGAGAAGGCATTTTTGATTTTATTTTTATTGCTTGTAACTTGAGGTCACTCCCTCAGCCATTACTTTCCAGTTAAATAAATCCTCTGAATGTTTTCCTCTTTGTTGGATTTCTGAGCTATTATGCCCAAACGTTTGAACATTCATCTTCTTAGATTAAATAGTAACTATTTACTGCTTATGCTTCTATGCTCAGAGGAAGCTGTTCCATATCCTTTGTACAGTCCAACAGGGAATGTTTCTTGTGACTGAGCACCTTTCACTTGAATCAATATAAAAATGTTGCCTAAAGGTGCATCAAGTTAGCCTCACAAAAGAAAAAATTACTCTTAGGAACTGCTACAAGAATTGGTAGAAATACTTGAATAGATAATAGTTGTCTCTGGTCCTTAGATTTCTTTTGGAAAGCATTACCCCACAACAAATGAAATGGAGCCAACATAACCATTTAAAATAGCAAAGTAAACAGTTCATGTCGTAGTCAAGATAATCCTTAATTTCTGCTGCTTATCTGAGATCTGCCCTGCTGATCTGATGGGAGGATTTAACCTTCCTGAAGGCTGTTACCAGTGTATGTGCTTGAACTGGGAAGACCTCTTTCCACCTGCTTTTCAGAGCCCTTTCTCCTAGGAGATTAATGCTGCTATGCCCCTTTTAGAAAGGAAAACCTCGGAAATATGGATTATTTTTAGACAGATATACCAGGACTATTTTGCTACAATACAGCTTAAGGGAAATACTTTAAAAAATAATGCCTATTTAAAAGATCCTCTTCTTTTCTTTCCTGAAGAACCTCATTGTCTTAAATTCAAATAATTTTTGTCTTACAAAAGACCATGTATACTTGTCGAAATTAAGAAGAGAATAATTGGCTTATGGTTACTGCTGGTTGTGTAACCAACTCAAAATAAAAGCTATGGAGAATTTCAATTTCAAATTTCTTTGCACTGTGTGGAAACCATTTTGTAATTTGCTGTTTCTCTTGGGATACTGTGTGAAACAGAGAATGGCAGAGCAGATGGCGTGTTTTCTCTTTCCAAAGAGACGAGTAATATCACTCTGTTCAAAGGAGAAATCTAAAGGGGGTTTCACTGGGATATGGGAAAGCCCAGCCTAACATCTGGATCAATACAAAAATCAGTGTCAGCTTAACAGGTTTAATGTAGAATGCTTTTCCCAAGCAAATTGTTGCATTTCTGATGCTATTTTTACTACACTTCTTATGGCTTATTTTAAATTAAAAAAAAATCAGTCTTTAGATTAAGACTCTCTGGTGTACCTGTGCCAGTGGGAGGAGAGGAGAGAATCAGTGGGTAAAACGTCTCAGGCTTAGTCATAGTAGGAGCAAGGAGTGATGGCCTGAATTATGCAGCAAAAGTTCTCAGAATAGCGAATGAGTCACTATTGCCCTTGAACTTTCTGGATCTGAAACTATATTTATGATTCTGCATTGTTCCCTAGCTGTGTATTTGTAGTCCCACACACAGAGCAACTTGCATTTTCTGCCCTCACAAGCTAAAACACAGACAGAGGAATTTCCAGGGAGAGAAGTCGAGGATTAATTTCTTTAAGTGAGTTTAAAGAAAAGCTTTAGTGAAGAATACCTGCACTGGGAGGCAACTAATGTACCAATGTGAGGGCAATACTAAAAGGTTAAATAAAGGAATAAGGCAATAGCGTACAAAGAAAAAAAAAACCAAGAAAAAAAGAAAAAGGAAGTGAGTAAAATTAAAGAGTTCCTGTAAGGTCAAGTATCATGGGGTACTGTTTCGAGAGGCAAATATTTTTGTGAATGTAGCAGCTTTTCCTTTTCCTTCCCACCACCTTATCTGCAATGTTCTGAACAGAAACCAGAGCACTAAAAGGAAAGATCCAGAGAATTACATTTTTCATTCTTCCACTTCTTCTCCCCCTACAGTATAGGAGATGAATTAGACAAATTTTTGCACCAGGTTGTGGCTAAACAGCTGGCTTAGAAAAGAGCACAGCTGTCACACCGAAAAACCACCTTGGCACTAAAATTCAGAATCTTTTAGTGTCTGCAGAACTGTGTGTTCGATTAGTGACCAAATGCACATCCTGGAAGAGACAGCACTCGCTGTCTCGGGTCTTAGAGCTGCAGACTCTGTAGGAAGAATGGAAAAGGTGCTTGAGAGACTCCTATCTTTGGAGTACTTTACATAACGGAATTTTAAAAATGAGAAATATTATTATTGGGTGGCAGGATAAAAGAGGCTTGCCAAAAAGGACTTAGCAAATTGGAAATCCAAAATTAGTTCCAGGAAATATAATAGGTAACATAATAAGTACATGAGAACTGCAGGTACTTTGCATTTTTGTCTGTGAAGTTACTGCAGCACAGGATTACACATCCCACACTGGTATTTCAAGTTTCCTTGTTCAGTGGGAAGAAAAACCATTGGTGTGTGGAAGCTTGTTTTATAGGCATATAGATTATGAGCTATCTTTATATCTTCTTCCAAAAACCCTCATGGCTGTTGTGACAATTTATTAGCACGGGGAACTCCTGTGGGTATTTGTGCTGCTGTGTAAGTAGAAGCACAAGGAAAGACTTGTCTACTTGTAGTTATCTCAGTGCATGGAAAATGGGTAAAACAGAACCCTCTCTCGTTTGTGGGGGGTCTTTAAGAGCAATTTACTATGCCTAGACAGCTGAAACTTTCAATCTGGGACGTGGTGGAAAACAAAATATCAATATCTTCAGAGAAAAACACTTCCAATAAAGTGTGCAGCAAGATCATTATAACTCAGAACTACAGCTTTTCCGCCCCCACCTCTGTCAAACATAATAAACATACCAGATGAAATAAACCTCGCTGCATGGAGAAAGTGTTCACAGGGAAATTTAGCAGTAATAGACTCACAGCTCCTCAAGTATTTACATTTTTGCTCAGAAAATTAAGATTCCTAAATTAAGAAGACTAGGGACAATTAAAAAACTGATTTCCATGTTGGCATTACTGAGGAAGTAGGATGACAAGAAATATTCTCTTCTACTGTTACCCATAATGGATAAAATTTGCTAATATAGATTTGTACTCATCTAGGACAAATTTAGCAGTTGGTGATGCGAGCAAAGTTTCACCAAGTAACTGCAAAATCTGTGACTTCCAAAATGCTATATCCTGACAGCTGTGACAGAAGCTTAAGTGTATATAAGGAGTGGCATTTACACCTTGTGCTGAAACCCTGCAGTTATTTTCTGCTACTCTTTTTTGCTACACTTTTGCCTTTAGAACAGCACTACCACGGGTCGGTGGTTCCCAAACTGGGACCTGTAGGTGAGCAGCAGCAAAATTTCCACACTCTGATTAAATGTTTGATGATGTGGACATGACGAATGGCTGCACCCAGTTCACCTGGGCATCCAGCTGGTTGATTTTTGTGGGTTTGTGTTTGGTTTATTTTTTTTTTCTTAAAAACCAAAAACTTCAGATATTTGACCAAGACTTACAGCCTCCACTGTAAATTTTGGCAATGAGCTATGCAGTTACATTTCTATTGAAAGTACGTGGAAACCCCTTGTTAGCTCTGCTCATTGCCAGAAGCATTTGGCCCAAAGAATGTAGGAAGAAGCAATTCCCGCTGAGGGTATTTCCAACAGGCTCCTGTTTCCTGAGCCGTTTCCTAGGGTGCCTGGTGCGCGGCTGACGCAAGCCCTGCGCATCCTTCCCTCTCCTCCGTGGTGACCACTGTCAGGACTGAGGGAATGGCCTGAAGTTGTGTCAGCAGACGTTCAGGCTGGATATTAGGGAAAGGCTCTTCACCCAGAGGGTGGCCGGGAAGTAGAACAGGCGCCTCAGGGAAGTGGTCACAGCACCAGCCTGACGAGAGTTCAAGAAGGGTTCGGACAAGGCTCTCAGGCACAGGGTGTGGTTCTTGGGCTGTCCTGTGCAGGGCCAGGAGTTGGATTCGATGTTCCTTGTGTGTCCCTTCCAACTCAGCGTGTTCTGTGATCCTGCCGGCACGGCAGAGGCGGTGCACTTCGTAATCAAAAACACGCAGTTTCAAAAAATGGCCAGATCCATGGCAACCTGAACCCGACACCGCCGCAGCCCAGCCCGCTCCCAACGCCTTTACACGTCGCAGAGCGAGGGAGGGAAGGAGTTAGGGACGAGAGGAAGGAGGGAGGAAGGGACCGAGGGGGGGGAGGCGGCGCCCCGGGCCCCCCTCAGCGCGCCGGCTCCGCCCGCTGGGGGCGCTGCTGCTCCCGCCCCGCTGGCCGCGCGCGACACCAGCGGCC
>VZTG01004872.1:924594-1009118 GCA_013397845.1 Melanocharis versteri | reverse complement strand
CCCGGCTGCCGGCGGGTCCCGCGGGTCGCGGCCGGCGGGCTCGGAGCGGGAAGGAAGCGCACACGCGTGGAGGGGGGATGTGCGCCCCTCGGGGCTCCGCTCGCCGCCGCATGGGGCCCAGGCAGCGCCTCGGGCTTGCCCCGGCCCGGGGGTCCCTCCCGCGGGGGTGCCGTCCGTGGGGAGGCCCGGGGCAGGCAGCGTGCCGGGAGGGTGGCTTTGATAGCGCTTCCACTTGGCTAAAAATATTTTTCGAGAGAAGCGAAAGCTGTGTCATCTCGCATTAATTATTAAAGGCAGTCTGCGTGGTGCGTAGCCCTGCCTTGGGAGTTTTGCAGCCCTGTGTTCTCCACGTCTGTATCCCCCTGGATGCGTTCCTGCATAACCTGCCTTAAAGTGGCCCAGCCTGGGCAGGGGCGTTGGACTGTGTGATCTCCAGAGGTCTCTTCCAGCCCTAAGAATTCCGTGATCTAGTGCAGCCAGGGACAGATACTGCCGCCCGTGTGTGGTGATTACAGATGTCTATAGGTGCTGCAGGATGTGTGCCTGTGCCAAGAGGTCCTTATTTGTCCCTTAGTGACAAAGTTACTTGCAGGTGGTAGAATGATAAGGCTGTATATGTTTATGAAGTTAATATTCCTTCGCTCAGAACGTGAAGTATTCCTAAAAAAAAAAAAGGTCAGAGACAGGTGTATCAGCTCCACTTTTTGTACCTGGTAATGCCTGGTAGTGGATACCAGGGATAGAGTATAATGTTGAGGTAAATGGATTGGCAGAGCATTCTTCTCTGTTAGTCCTCAGCATTATGCAAGTCTTGAGTGGTCATTTCCTACCACCCCCTGTCTGACAGTCTGTGCATTGGCTGTTTGAACCTGGGCACATTTAGTATCTCGGATAACCTTTTACTAGAAGTTTGACAGCTTAACTGCAAGCCCCATGAAGACTTCTCCTTTGTATGTGTTTGAAATGTGCCCCATGGCATTCCTGGAGGCACCCTGTGCACTGATTATGGGGTGGCATAATTAAAATTATGCCCAAGCTGCTTTCCCAGGCTTTGCTATGCTTATTACCTAGATGAAAAGAGGAAATGACAGAAGGAACAGGACCGAGAAGGGAGTACCTTGTTTTAACACTGAGCAAAGTCTCTGTTAGTCTGATGCTAAGAGGAAGTCTGGAAAAGATTCCATGAGGCCGTTCAGGAAGGCTTCAGCCCTTAGCTTGTTAACAGTTCTGCTTTGGAGTTGTGGTTTGTGGGTTGTTTTTTTTTTTTTAGCATGAGTGTCAATATGGCAGGTGGGGAAAGAGGCTGTGGCCTTGTTGTTCTCTGCTTTTTCTCCCTGGATGTGTTAGCTGCTCAGCCTGGTTCTGTGGGGTATAGCCTGCTTTAAAGGCATCACCAGTTACTTCTGCTGTCAGATGCCTTAAAAAATGCGTGCACGTCAGGTTATGTAACTGTATACAATATCATACACAATAATGTGGGTATTATTTTTAAATTTATCCTATTGTTCAACAAATATCAAGTCTCCTCTTTGAATTACCTCTATATATAGTGTTTTGGAACAAAAAATTATTCTTCTGTGGCTTGAATAGGTGTTGTTTATAAAGATTGCACTTCTGTTTTCGGGCAGAAATACAGACATTAAAAACTTTGGAAAAAACCAGCATGCCAGCCGTGATGGGTTTTTGAGGATATTGCAAAGGTGATTTATTGAAGAGGTAATGTTTTCTTAAACTGAGCTGTTATTAGCTTCCTACAACTAGCATCAATTAGGGAAATTCTTTAATTTCTAATGTGTGGTAAAGCCGTGTAATCACAAACCAGTTAAACACTTTTAATAATTTTTGGCTTTTGACAGAAGGATGTATTTGAAAGTCAGATGCTTGTTCTTTGAGTTTTACTGCAAAATGAACTAGGAGGAATTCTATAAAACATTTAGCATACAGTAATGAACGAGGAGAAAGCTCGAAACTTCCTTTTCATTTCAGGTTGTGCAGGAATTCCTGGTGGCATATTAGTCAGGCTGCTGGGTACTTTCATTCTTACTTCTCTTAATGCAGAACTATGAAAATCTTCCTTCAAGCATTTGTAAGTGGTATATTACATATGGAAATCATTGTATATTAAGACAGAGTACAGGGTAGAGAAGAAAAGTGAGGTTCTTCAAAAGACAGGTGTCTGAACTGCATTGACAACTAGGCTAAGTCAGTGCAGTCTGTGTGTTCTGCTGATTCCAGCACTTTGCCATCCCTAGTGTCTTAACGTTTGAGTGGTGTTTGGCAAATGGTTTGTGGACTCAACTGGCAATAGTCCTTTTTGCTCTTTTTTTGTTTGTTTGTTAGTGTTGAGGGGGCTATTTTTTTTTCTGTTTGGTTATAAGGTCATGGTTCTGGGATACTGAAATAACCCACGGTGTCAGAAGACAGCAGTAGGGTTTTCCTATTTATTTGCTTGGCTAACAGTCCTTGTGTACAGAGAGTAGGAGTTGCAAGTAAAAGCCTAAAATGTTCTGTGCAAAGACTATACAGAAATTTAGAACAGTTTAATTCCTTGTAGAGAGAATAAATTATGAGGTCTGTGGCTGATGAAATAACTAGTATCCCGTTGCATAACCAGATCCCCTGGTGCTTTTTTTCCGTAACATCTTCCACCACCTCCTTTACCCCGCTATCCAGCCTTCACACTGTGTATCCAACTGAAACTTAAAATATTTTGGACAGGAAAAATAATTGAGCTTAAGCTGAGAGTGGTCACAGACTGGTAAATTTAATTAATGGGAGCTGTGGATTAAAACACAATAATATCTATGCTCTGAGTTATTAAAACACAGTAGCCTAATACACTCCTCTGTTATAGACATATTACCCTTTGCTCCTACTTTCGCTATAACTGTGCTTCACTTGCTTTTACTTTCAATATAAGAGTGCATTGTTCGTCTTGCAGCTCATGCTGGACAGTAAAGGGATCAAACAGTTTATCTCAGTAGAAGCTATTTCTAAATTAAAAAGGCCTTGAGTAAGGTGAGAGGGAGGAGCAAAACATGAGTGACCCTAACTTTTGAAAGCTAAATTACTCACTTTTTACAGCTAAATTGCAATAGTGCTGGACACTAGTATATAGAATATCACAAAACAGTTAAAGGAAGTGTTTCATTATTTTTTTTAAATGACAGGGGAGTGGTAGTGCTCTTTTTTAAGAACAGAGATGAATTCTGGAGATACTTTTAAAAATAAATTTGCTTTTGCAGCCAGGCCAGATTACAGAGGAATAACTAGTAACCAGGCAGTGTTTCATTTTGCTGATACTTCTGATGGAGTGTGGATACAAAACTCAGAGATGCAAGAAACAGTTAAAAATGCACTTTTATTAGACCTTTCATAACTTCTGTAGACGCCAAGGTTTTGAAGCTACTGTTTTTTGTTTTACCGTAAGCACTTTGATAGCTACTAAACGTGTCTGTCTTTGGTCTAAATTTATATATACGTAGTTTCCTTGTGAATCTTGGTAAGTTCTTGAGTAAATAGCTCAACCCACTCTGTTATGGGACCAATGTCTCACTACACACGTGGACAGAAAGTAGTTACTTAGTGACTGGACAAGTGTTTGTATCTCTTGGTTGGAGCTACAGTCAAGATATACAACATCTGTAGTATGGTGACAACTACTTCAAGGTGCCTGTCTTAGAGTGGCTACTGACTGTGACTTGCAGTTTTCACAGAATCCCAGAATAGTTTGGATTGGGAGAGACCATTTAAAGGTCACTTAGTCCAAACCTCTCTGCAATGAGCAGGGACATCTTCAACCAGATCAGGCTGCTCAGACCCTCATGCAGTCTGACTTTGAATGTTTCCAGGGATGGGGCATCATCTACCACCTCTCCGTTCCAGCATTTCACCACCCTCACCGTAAAATTTCTTCATTATATCTATTATAAAGCTGCACTCTTTTAGTGGGAAACCATTATGCCTTGTCCTGTTGCAACAGATGTTGCTAAAAAGCCTGTCCCCGTCTTTCTTACAGACTCACTGTAGGTACTGAAAGGCTGCAGTGAGGTCTCCCAGGACCCTCCTCTTCTCCAGGCTGAGCAACCCTAGTTCCCTGAGCCACTATCTCATAGTGGGGAGGTGCTCATCCCTCTGACCATCTTGGTGGCTTTCTCTGGACCTGCTCTGACGAGCCAATGTCATTCCTGTGCTGAGGACCCCAGAGCTGACTGTAGTACTCTGTGTGGGGTCTCACCAGAGCAGAGTAAAGGGGAAAATCCCCTCCCTTGACCTGCTGCCCACAGTGCTCTGGATGCAGCCCAGGACACGTTTGGCTCTGAGTGCCCATGGCTGGGTCGTGTCCAGCCGCTCCTCCACCAGCGCCCACAAGTCCTTCTCGGCAGGGCTGCTCTTGATCTGTTCTTCTCCCAGCCTGTGTTGGTTCCAGGGGTTACCATGGCCCAGGTGTAAGAACCCTGCATTTTACCTTGCTGAGCTTCATGAGCTTCACACCTGGACAAGCTTCTTAAGTTTGTCCAGGTCCCGCTGCATGGTGTCCCATCCCTCAGGCTTGTCACCTGCACCACTCAGCTTGGTGTCATTGGCAAACTTGCTGAGGCTTCATTCGGTCCCACTGTCGGTGTCACTGATGAAGATGTTAAACAGTACTGGTGCTGGTACAGACCCCTCAGGGACCATTGTTTGTGACAGTAATTGTGACCTCATTTTTATGGCTGGTGTCATATTTGTTGGTAATGTCTGAAACTGTTATTAGCAATATCATATCTTTATATCATTTGTTGTTCTGTAAATCCTGTTCTGCATTTTGGCAGTTTTGTCTTGAAGTACAAAGTAGGAGTCTTCCGCGTTATTTGAAATTTAATCTTGCTTCTATCCTAGAAATTCAGCATTTGTTAAAATGAAGTCCTCCCCAGAATCTGGTGTAGGCATTGTACTAATGTAAAAGGAAGAGCTGAAAGAAGGAATGATATGGACTGCAAAGTCCTTGTGCTTGGAATTCCTATGTTCGTGTTTCTTTGTATTTAAAAACCAATCCACCAGTATTGTAGTCCACAGATTAGGATACTACCAAAGAAGTCTAGTTGTTTAATAGTCTGGTGCTTATTTTTTTTTTGGTAAATAAGTGTCAAAAGTCATTATTCATGAGATCGGGTAAACTGGAATTTCTACTTAATTTTACTGTGAAAATTGCAAGTTCCCTGACCTGAAAAACAGCTTTTTACACGTGTGGAGCAGAATTATCTTGCTAAGTGTGTTCACAGTGCCAAAACACATCTTTTAGGTTAAGCAAACATTGGTTACTGACATCATTGATCTGATAAACTGCAGAGCAAGCTTTTTCACTCCTATTTAGCTGATAAACTTTATCAAAAGATGGACTATTTGACAGGGAGCAATTTTCTGTAAATATATTGAATGTCATCCTCTTTGCTTTGGTAGTCTGTGCAGCTCCATTGTTTAATTAGGCTGAGTGACCCACTATTGAACAACAGCAGATGTTAAAGATATGAAAACCATGTTGAGAGATTTTCTGATGTGAAAGGTGCACATCTCTTTAATAGATTTAAATCTTACGAAGAGGCAGCTAAAATCTTGGTTAAATGTCTGAAGTATTTTTCTGCACCTTTCCAGATAGAAATTTCATACTTGGACAGCTGTAAAATTCTGAGTAATTGCTCAGAAATGTGTAATTAAATAGGTTATCAGTTAACATTTCTCGGTGTGTTTGCTTGCCAAATTGAAATAGGAAAGTTTCCTCTGCTAGACCTTCAGCAGTCCAGGAATGACTTGTGTAGCAGAGACATTCCTTAAAACATGAAATCTCAATATTTTGGGGAGCTCAGTTGAATGCTTTGTGTAAATGATGAAGATGTAGGGGTGTAGATGATGTAACTTAGCATAACTTTTAGAATTAGTTCCCTGCAGAATTAGGATGCAGACATAGGATGAAGCTTTAGTTGCTGTGTTGGTAGTTCTGGTTCTGTTGGCTTGAGTGGGCATGCTGTCCCCAAAGGATTGAAAGCCAAACATGCTGCCTGGAAGACCTGAATTTTCTTTAGGAAAAGGGCTGTTCAGTAATTTGCTTGAGGTAGTTGCAAGCGTTTGTCTTGGTTGAATTGCCAGCCTGTCTGTGCATTAGTCAGCCAGCATAATTTAAATTAAAAAAAAAAAAAATCTAGACTGTAAGACAAGGAAAGTTCTGTTGGCTTACAAAGCTGTCTTCTGTTCTTAGTATTTAAATGCAGTGTTTCAAATTGGAAAATGAGAGGTGATATTTTTTACTGCTAGTTTTCACAGCTAGTTACGAGGAAAGGAGGGAGGCAAGGGCAATCTAGAGGTTGTCTTAAATTTGAGAGGGTATTTGGGTATAATCAGATTTTTATTAAAAATAATCATAAATCTGACTTGTGTAAGTATTGGGAGAAGAGAGGATTAAACGTCAGTCAGGAAGATTGCATTGGCCTATCTAGGATCTGTGCTTAGTTGTAGCATTTTATTTTTGCAGTTGTAACCCTGAGTTCTGTTATTCAAATAATTATTAATCTCTTGAAAACTTCAGTGACTAGAATTTGAACCTGCTTTTTGTACACACTTACATAAATGTATAAAAATACATACATTTCCACTGGGCATTCTAGTTTCAGGCAATAGTTTATCTATTATTGTATAGTAACAAAGTATTGCCAGTATTAATAGATTATAAGATATACCTTTAAAATTGATGGCTAAAATAATGTAAGACTGCATACTCTACATTTTAGTTAATATCTACATTTATTTTCTTTTGGTTTTATGTATTTTCGCTTGTCAGACATCAGAACATTGGCTTTTTTGTCTGGAAACAAACCTGGGCACTTCAGGGGACCAAAGAATCAGAATCCCTTTGCTGTCGCTGCCCCTCCCAGTCTGGGAGTGTGCGTTCCACTGCTTACAGGGCAAGCATAAAGACTTGGGCTGCAGGGGGCTTTGGAATATCAAGGAAAGTGAAAGTTTTTATAGGTTAAATCTGCAAACTTCCAAAGGCTTTGAGGGGAAGCTGTCCATACTACAGCTTTCTGTCTTAGAAGGAAACCCAATGCTTAGCCTGGTAGGTTTCCTTCAGATTTCACATAAAATAGAGATGCAGGTAACAAAAAACTGCAGGCATAGGGGAAGCATATCTGGGAGTGAGATAGGTAACACCTGAGACCCTTGGAGAGCCGGTGTGTTTACACTGATAAGCACAGTGACCATTAAAGGTGCGTCTACTCTGGGTTTACTTAGCTGAGTAGGTGTGATGAGAGTTGCTCCTTCTGCTTCAGGTGCTCTGTTATGCTGCAGATGGCTTTGCTTGTTTCACAGTAACTGATGTGGCTTACATAAGCTTCTAGAAGGATAAGGACTTTAGGACTCCTCCGTGGAGTCCTGAAAACAGGCCTGTTTTGAAGAAAATATTACACATTTATCATCTCCTTCTCTTGCCTGTAGAACAACTGGGTCAGTATGCTCTACAGCTTTATTATGAGGCATGTACATCTTGGAATCTTACAAATAATTTATCCTCTGCAAGTAACATACCTATCCTTGGTAACATCAAAAAGAGGGGTATGTAATTAATCTGCTCCCAAAAAAATCTAAATATAATCTTAGCAGTAAATGTATGACAGTAAAAATATGACTGTTGCAGTTAAGAATGTTTGCTACTGTAAAATCTATGTAGGCTGCTTGTAATACTACTATTTTTTTTCTACTTAAAGTCTAGCTAAGCTTTGTGTTCACTGATGAAAACCTTCTTTGAAATTAGTGGTAGCAGTTATATTGGTAGTGAGAATGTGTTTCCCTGAGAATAGTGCAAAAATGTGTATAGATAAAAATAGGCACTAAAATAATCTATGCTTTTTTTTTTCTGTTTTCCAGCAAAGTGAAACAAGGTCTCCTTCCCAGCTTAGAAGATCTACTTTTCTATACTATTGCAGAAGGACAAGAAAAAATACCAGTTCATAAATTCATAACTGTAAGTTTACTTTTCCAGAGTGCTGTATGAAAGCTTAACTACTGCAAGGTTATTTTAACATTCTAAATGCAAGAGTGCAAAGTAAAGAATTTCTGTTGTACATGTTTAGCTGCAGGAAGGACTGTAACTATGGTTTTCCCTCCCAGTGCTGTTTCTGTAGTTAAGTAAGAGGATGAGTATATTAATGTTATTATTCACTTCTGTGATGTGCAAAAGCGTATGCTTGAAAACAGCTGTGCCTATGGCACAGCTCAGTACTGTTTGTGCTGGTGTGAAATGTAGTTAGACCACTGGATTTCAGATAACATTAATGCTTTGACATAAAATGCAGCCAAAATAGCCAAAGGAAATTGCTAAAGAATCAATGAAGTGTCAAAACGTCTCTGTTGATAATGCAGTGGCAGATCTCTTATAGTGATAAACGCTGAGCAGTAGATAACTTGATTGTAATAGCATATCTTCTCACTTAGTGATTATTGTTTTATTGTAATAGGCACTCAAATCTACAGGATTGCGTACATCTGATCCTCGATTGAAAGAATGCATGGATATGCTAAGACTGACTCTTCAGACGACTTCAGATGGTGTTATGCTGGACAAAGACCTTTTTAAAAAGTAAACTTTCTGTCAATTACGTAACTGTGTAATTCTGAATGAATGCTATCTGTGTGTTACTGAGTGCTGTCTTAAGGAGAGACATAAGGTATATAAATTGATTAGAAAGGGAGTCAAACAGACACTCCTGATGCTGTTTTGATAGAAGTTTGTTCTCAGATTTCATGCAGCAGACAGGCTGTGTGATCTCCACAAGAGTTTAATGTATCAATGTTGTTTGCGTGTGTCTGACCCCATACTGCAACTCTTGGTCAGATGCCAAACAATTTAATTGATGCAGCATGAAGTGTTTAGCTTGATTACGTAAAGCTGCTCTCTCACTGCATTGTCAGTTTTTAAGCTGAAGTTCAGGATGCTCTTCTGTGTGGCGAGATGTTCAGAGCATATATGGTAATTCTAAAAGTGAGTATGTGGAAAACAGTGAAGTTAAATTTCAAGATACGTGGAGGTGAGAGGGGTTAGGATTGCAGACATCTCTTTGGTCTGTTTTGGAAAAGATGTGTGTGCCGTATTTTAGTGATGCTTTTATTTATTTTTTAGCAAAGTCTGTAGTCAGCAGAATAGTGTAAGCACTGTTAAGGTTGTCTTCTGTTCATTTCAAGCACACTCCTTTGCTCCTCTACTTGCAGATTTTGTATGCCAAAAGATTGGAAATTTAGAGGCTCTTAAATTTTGAAATGAAATTTTTAGACTGTTTTTCCATCTGCATTTTTATTCCATTTACAGGGTAAATGATAATATCTGAAACTTACTTGCACATACAATTTTTTATGTGTATATATAACATGTATATTTTATATACATATAGGTATATAAAATATACACAGTATATGCTTATTCTATATTGTGTATTTACATAATTTATGTAAGTATAAATATATAAACATAAAGTATATGTCTATATATTTATTAAAATATATATATAAATTTTTGGAAATGGATTGAGAAAAAGTGAATGTCTGTGTGTGTGACAAAATAACAAAGCAGTCAACTCCTTAAGCAGATGTGACATACTTTGTAAAGGTCCAGCATGGACTAATTTTACTCCTGTGTTAAGTTCTAGACCAGGTCTTCAGTGTTTTTATTGTCAGCACAGTAAAAACTCTAAATTATTAGATTCAGAAACCTTCCTGGGTGTATGGATGGATTGGAAAGGAAATGCATTTCCTATTATGCATTACATTTATACTAAAAGGCTTATTTGTCACAGTAAACTCTGAATTATGTTTTAGGCAAGGGCTCTGCATTTGAAAAAGGACAAGTGATTGCTAATTAGCTGGATTATTTTATGTTCTGTGTCACATCTCTGGGATTTGATCCTCTGTATGAGGAGAGTAGTCGTTACTATAACAATTTGTGGAAATCTTACGTTGCGTCTTGTGCAGGAACAGTTTTGAACATAAAGGTTATACAAATGTGGAAAGGTGAATCTTATTTCACATAGCAAGATTTTCTTTGCAGCAGCAGAAGGTTCCTTTGCAACCTTTTCTGTAAATTAAAAACCCCCAAACTTCAGTTACCTGTTCCTTGTAGGGACACTGCATTTGTTGTGGAGAGACTTGCACAGGGTCCCTGTATTTTCTTCTACAACTGTTTAAGGTGTAAAATATAATAGTATATCTACTCAGCTGTACTTACCTCAGGACTTGTAAGCTTCGGTTCCCTAAACGTGAAAGTCAGCTGTGTAATTCTCCTCTTGAGTTTGAATCCAAAGCTGCCAGATCAAATAAAGTATGAAGGTTAAGTGGTCTGGAGTAGTGGTAGCATAAACTTGACTAAATTGATCAACCTGTAAAATACACCAGCTCATGCATCTGTATTGTCTATTTCTGTATGCCTTTTTAGAGGTTCTAAACATTCGGCTTCAATTTGACTAAAATGGCGTTATTTTCGAGTTGTTTGGCTTTACAGCACTTTCCACATCAGAAAGAATCTCCATGTTACAGGCAGAACAACTTAGAGTTTTGATCTTTCATATGCAGAATTTCTTGAGTTGAAGATTTCTGGAATGCACATTTTGGAGAGAGTGCTGATAAATTTATGAATTAGCTGTTCATGTTGCATTTGTGTAGCATAATGGGGTCTTTGCAGGTTGAGACCAGGCTGCTACTGAAAGCAGTGCAACATTCTTCCTAACTTTACACTAGACAACAAGGATGCAATTTCCAAAATCCCTCAAACTGTTGCTTTCAAACTTGGTTATACAAGTCATTGACAGCTAATATAGATCATAAGACTTGCCGGCTAATCTTCCTAACCAAAATGTATCAGAAAAAATTTATAGTTTGAAAAGGCATTTTTTAAAGTGGGGCAAGAAATGCTTGGATTGGGATTTGGCAAATCAGTTGTTTTTTTTTTTTTTGGCTGACATTGTAAAGTTTGTTGAAATGGAAGAATGTAAAGTAGGAAGTTTTTAGTGTACCTATCCTGAACACCACTGAACTATGTGAGAGATAACGGCCAAGTTGTTCACAAGACTTGACCATAGAAAGGCTTTTATTTATCAATATATTTATTTACTTAAATTCCTCCCTGTGATCTTTTCCTATTGCTCCATTTCTTTGGAGCCTGAGGCTAGCCATCTCCAGAGGGTTACCTGGAACATAATTAGTTAAATACTTCTGTGGGGAGGAGATGTCAGCTGCGGAATTTTAGAGGCTGTCATGACTCCTGTCCTGGCTGACTGAAAACATTACTGTCCTGTTGAAGGGAGACCTAAGAACTCTGTTATTTTGTCCATGCACCTATTGTTCTGAATACCCATGTAGATTACTTGAATGCTTGTATTTAATTTAGTCTGTTAATTCATACGATTTGCTTGGGTTAAGGAGTACCAGGATAAATACCCAGATAATGACCTTGGAAGAGTCTGGGAAAAATTGGTAACAATAAGTAATGTCCTTCAACAGCACAGCCGTTTCTGTAGTAGTTTCAATCTCTACATTAAAATGATTGAACTGCTGAAGTAAGCATCATAGACTTGGTGTAAATTTTAATAAATAAATTGTAATAAATTTAATAAATAAGTTTATTCTAGTTTCAGAAACATAATGTGATCTTAGGAAGACTGTATTTCAGTGCATACAGCCTTCTTGTTTTCCAGACTTTGTATTGAATTGTTCTAATAGGTTTGGGTGAATTTCAGATTTATTTTTTTTTTTCTTATAAGAGTGCTTAATGCTGTCCGGGTGGTACAGACAATGTAGAAATGCATCTGAAGTTTGAACCAAGTGCATGTTATGTTGTTACTCCTTCTGCACACATAGCTGCCATCAGTGTTATTAATTACTTTTGAAAAGGGGTTTTGCACCTGGAGTTGGTGACTGTAATTGGAAGCTGCTGGGGACAAAAGCAAACAATTTTTTGCAAGATACAGAAAAAAATATGACAGATTGCAACAAAACCAACTCAACTACGATTTTAACATAGGCTAAGAGAGCAGCATATTACAGATGGCAGTTTGTAAGGTGACTGCATACATCGGAAATGTTACAATTTCACTTTCGGAGAACAGTGCCTATCAGCATTTGAAATGGATATCAGCTGAATTTAAGATAAAGTCGTCTGAGTACGAAAGAGTTTAAAGGCTTAGAAAAAGAGAGGGGGATTCAAAGGGAGGATTATTCTGTCTCTTCACCGGTCTTCATGCACCTGCATTTAGAACTGATGATGACTTTTAATAGTAGGATTATTGAGATATCTATTCTAAGTGAAAACATTTCCGTGAAAGTTTTTTTTTCTGAGTAAGTTGTAATTAGAAGGTATGTTGTTCTTTCTAGCATGTGCCTAGATGTTCTTGACTTTCTATTTGCCTGCATTAATAGTGTGTGTCTGCTTTTGTCAGCACTGCCAGAAGGCACGGTATGAAGGTGTTACCTGTTTGTTTGGTGTTAAACCTTGCTTTGTCTTCCTTGCTCTTGGATAGGGCTGTTAATACCCTTTATCAGGTCATATTTCAACCGACTTGATAATGGCTCCCAATTCCCACCCAGCTCGTGCTCTCCCCCCTCACCCACCCACCCACACACACCACTTCCAGTATGTCTCAGTTTGTGTTTTCATCCTTCCTTCTGTTTGTCCTAGATAAGTCTTTTCCTTTTTACCTTATTGGTTTTTTAACTGTCCCAGATGGGCTGACGTTCAGAGGGTGTGGCCGATAGTGTAACTGTGTATCTGGGCCAAAAGGCAACAGAGATTCCTTAGGTGCTGGTGGTTTGAAACAAGAAACTTGCTGTACTGCTCTCTGTTAACTTTTGCTTCGTTCAGGAGATGTTATCAAGTTGTTCCACAGGGTTTTTTTCTTATTTGAGTGGAATCACATTCCAGTTTGGTCTGTTGGCAGCGTTCTCACCTCAGTTTGTGGTGAAAGAGTGAAGTGAGAGAAAGCAACCCTGAACCTCCCAAGTCTGATCTAACTCTGAAATTACTACTTTTTTTGGACAAGAACTGGTTTAGATAAACTTCAGATGGCTTAATTCTAAGAATTGGGTGCTTTAGATCCCTTTTGCAAGCTGAGGTGCTACTTGAAGGCAGATTGATAATACCTTGCAGTACAGCTTCACAGCTGAAACTTCAAAAGAGAGCTTTAAGTAGAAAGGAATAAAAATGAATGCAATAAAACTATTACAACTAATTTTAAAAAATAGAGTGGCAAATTGGAAAAGTAATAAAGACTTGTTCTTGTAGGCATGTAGCTTCAGGGGACTGAAGGTCCAAATTAAATTACATGTAGTTGCTAATTAGTAGACTTTTTGACAGTATATTGTCACACTACTAATAAACGTTTTTAACTTTTTGCAGGTGTGTACAAAGTAATATTGTGTTGCTTACTCAAGCTTTCAGAAGGAAGTTTGTCATTCCAGATTTTATGTCGTTTACTTCCCATATTGATGAGCTGTATGAAAGTGCTAAAAAACAATCGGGAGGAAAGGTAACCTGTTTGTAAATTCAACTTCAAACTTCTGTAGATTTTCAGTATTAACCAAATGCGTCATTTGTTAAGTAGACAGGTTTTCTTAACGTTTTTAGCAAAATTAAACTGATAACTTCATGAAAGAGTTTTGGAAGTTCAGTTATGCCTGCAGCTTGTAAACTGTGTTAGAACTACAGTTCACAGCCTCTAAGAATCTTGCAGCGTTTTGATGTTGGAATATGAAAATAGCATTATTCTTTCTTTATTTTACATATACTATAAAACTGCTGTATGATTTGTCAGACTACACTTAGTCTATAGAAAAGTGATGCAGCTCCACACATCTGGCTGGATTGTGTGACAGAAGTAATTGTCAATACTGTACCTTTGTTAGTAAATAAAATTTATTCTGGTACTTATTTTCAGTAAATTAATTGAAAAATCCCAGACTGTGTTACAAGCTAAAAATTTTATATTATTTGAAAATGCTGGACATGCTGTAGTACAGAGCACAGATACCTCTCTGAATGTGCTGAAAATTTTACTTTGAAAAAATGTTTCATTTGATAATGATCTAGTGAATTTAATAATTTCTAATAAAGTTTTAGATACACCACGTGATTATTTGTAGAATAACTCAGTTGTACCTTGTGTACAACTTTATTTTATTTAACACAGAATTAAGTATTTTGGATATTGTAATGTGTCTCTCTTTATTTCACACTGTGATAGGTTGCTGACTATATTCCACAACTGGCCAAGTTCAGCCCCGATTTGTGGGGGGTGTCACTTTGCACCGTCGATGGACAGAGGTATTTTGTAACTTCTAGATTTTGTTCTTGAAATAGTTGAAGGACAGATAGAGGCAATGCTTCTGTAGAATTAATACTTGGAAGTTGAAAAGCTTTGTCTAATAGTACCTGTGCGTCAAGCTATATAAGTTTCTGTGTAGGTCACGATGTACTTAAGTGTTAGTTCCTTCTCTGCATTTTAATATTTTCATGGTAGCATTGTTATATAATCTGTGTGCCACCGAAAAAAATGCAGATTCATGTTCTTTAAAAAGAAAATGAAGATGTGGAAACTGGACAGAGCTGAATATAATTTTGCTTTTCAGGTTTATCGAGCGTTCCTCTGTAAGGGTGTATGTAGGTCTTAGATCTAGTCAGAGTGATTTTATTTTTCTCAGTATTAGTAACTCAGAGTAGCAGAGACAGTTAGGAGCCTAAATGTAAAGGGATACCTGGCACCATCTAGCTGAGAAGTAACGTGAGCTCTGTGTCTACCTTTGTGAGTACACAATGCAAGGTGCTCATCAGCTCTGCTGACCTGCAGTTTGCTGTGGTCCTACTGCAGGGTCTGGGAACTCCAGTCTTTAGGCGTTGTGTTTGGGAATGGGGCATTCCTGATAGCATCACACTTGCTTCTGGGGACTGTGGCTTGGAGTTCATTTTGCCATGATCTGTTGAGATCTGTATGTTTGCTTGTAATTAGCCATATGCTCTGTAATCTCAGGGAAGGAGCTGTACAAGTGAGCTGAAGTATTTTTTTCATCTCCCTGAATCTGAATTATAATCTATTAATAGTAAAAAAACCTTATACTTTAAATTGGGATTTTGCTTTGGTTTGGATATTATGTGCTAATGAAAGTTTTCATAATGTTAATTTTTGTAAAGTTTAATGTTGTGTAATGTTGGCTTTTATAAAGCCAAAATTTGTTCTGTGATTTTCACTGAAGCCTTCTTGTGTTTTCTGCAAAGAAAAGAAGCAAATACACTCCTGATTTTGCTATCAGACAAGTGGCTGCTTCAAGCCTTTTGCTTTAGATGTGGCATATGCTGCTTGCATGAGTCACTCTTTGGTGCAGTCTGACATAGATGCTGAAAGTAAACTTTCCAGAAGATAGCGTGTAATAAGTGTTGTATCTTTGCCATTATCAAAGGGAATGTAAATACAGCTGTTTGATTATTGTTCTCAAATAGCAAAACCAAACTGTATCTCATCTTTGTTTATATAGACATAAATAGGTGTAGTGATTCTTTTTGGGTCAGCTGTTCCCTGTTGGGTATGTGGTTTGCAATTGAGTAGGGTAAGTGTAAGACTAGATGTCTGAGGTGATTTTTTGCTGTGGTACAAACCCATTTCTGACCCTGTTTTTATTTTGTTACCTCTGCAGTCGTCAGCAACTGACTTTGTTATGCTTGGCTTATGGAGTCAGTTGCTAAGACCTCTAAATCTCATTGTTATGTTCATTAAAATGAGACTTAGTAATAATACGCTTTTGCTTTTTGGGGTGTTTTTGTTTAAAATCCTTGTATGCTGACGGATGGATGAAGCATTTAACACTCTACTGCCACAGCTGACAAACAGGATATTTCAAGCCTCTTCCTCTGTGTTTTTCCCAGGCATTCTGTGGGTGATACCAAAGTTCCATTTTGTCTTCAGTCCTGCGTAAAGCCTTTGAAATACGCAATTGCTGTCAATGATCTTGGCACAGAATATGTGCATAGATATGTTGGTAAAGAGCCTAGTGGATTAAGATTCAACAAATTGTTCCTGAATGAAGATGGTAAGAGATACGTTATACTTAATAATGCAAATACTCAGTTATAGAAAATTACAAGGCAAGCCTACACAGTTTTTTCAGTCTTTTCATTTTACTATATCCTCTTAAGTCTTGTTACTAGGCAGTGTCCCAGAATATTTTGCCATCAGCAAGGTAGACTTAGTCTTTGTTAGTCACTTTTGCCTAATTTAAGATGCTAGTAAAAGATGTTTTATTGCTTCTAGTCGATTTGCTAGTTATTGAGCTGTAGGAAAACCCAAAGAATTTTAACAACGCGGGTATTTGAAATTTATTTTTATTTAGTTGAGTTGGTAGTAAGTGTTCCTTAATCATGGCTTTTGTAAAATGGTGGTGAAAGAATCAAAGGTGTTAAATTGATTTTAAAAAACATATAACTTCTAAGCCTTCTGAGAAGCAGGTGCTGGTGCCAAAGGCCAGCACTGACTAGTTTCCAGAAGGCAAAATCTTCCCACACATTATTCTAAATGGAATTTGGCTACTGATTCAAAACAATGTTTTTATTTTTTTCCTTGTGGCAGGAGTATTTTATCAAGAATTTCTCATACAGCACTTACCGAGATTATTTATTTTTCATATTATATTAATTCTCAAGCATGGAAATGTTATTTTAAAAAACTTTATGGCAAAGACCTGAGAAAGATGACTCATGTTGCCTTAGAGGAAATACTAGATGTTATCTCTGAAACACGAATGTTTCTTCTAGTGGATCTGTCTCAGTAAAAGAACAGACAATGTTTCCGTTGCCATGGTATTGCAGTTAATATTTAATTACCAGCATAAGGCTTGGATAACATTTTTGTCAAGGACTGTATTGAATTCTGACTTAAATATCTATCTTATTACTATATTAATGATACCTAATTATATTGACTGTGTTTATAAATATACACAAATGATTTTTATAAAAATTATTTAATTTATTTATACATTAAAATAATATTTCCATGTTTAAAAATAAAATATGTATCTTGACAATTTATTTTCTCTGTTGTATTATGTTAGTAAATGGTAATGAAATACCAACGTAGGAATATATTGCCAAGAAGGGATTAAGCATTTTGTTAAGATTTGCTGTCTTGTTTTTGCTTTCCTAGTTTTTCCAAATACAGTGTTGTAACAGTGTGAAGAAGACTTGTCTTTCATATCCTACAAAAGCTTTACTATAAAAAAAGCTTTGATGGTGCTGAAAATTGCTCCTTAATTCCTTTGAACTAATATAGATGTTCTGTTTTTTCTCTTTTTAATAACATGACAGTGTAGAAATTTTCTTCTTTTTTTAAAATTGAGCTATTGGAGAAGAATTGGTGGGCTGTGGTCTTTTACATTACTGTTGTACTTTAAGAGTGTTTATGAGGCTGTTATGCGTAAGGGAATTTGGACAATTGAAATTTTGACCAATGAACATGAAATTATTAGAGAATACTAATTCACATGATAGAAAATTAAATTTTTGAATATGTGCTTCTGTGGCTGATAGACATGAGAAAAGAAGTGCTGGAACTGACCTGGATGGCCTCTTACACAGTCCTTAAGAAAAGACTGAAACAGAAAGTAGAAGTCTAATAAATAGGAACGTTTCAGTTATAGTGAGAGAAAGGGAGGTTGTTTCTCCATGTGAAGGAAGAGGAGGGAAGAAAATGATTTAGAAGATTAAATCTACACTTTGCTTGTAGATTTAAACCACTGTATGAACTTTGGATATGCAGAGTATTTGTCAGTTTGAACATCCATAAATACTTTGAAGACCAGATTTGAAAATTTAAAAGAAAGCAGATATTTTATCTGTTTACTTTCTAAATATTCAGACACAGTTGAACTTCATGTTCGTAATCCAGATTTTATGAAGTGATACACAGGTGTTTGAAAACTGTTTAGACATGCATCTGAAGCTATTTTTTCTATACTTACTATATGGAAGATTCCTAAAACAGGATGTTCTTGCATTTCATTGTTTACTAGTATTGAGAGTCAAGCTGGAAAGAATGAAGAATATTTTAAGACAATTTTCAATTACAGCTGAAAATGCCAACTTAAAACAAAAAGCTGTTGCTATGTTTTGAGTATGATCTGTGCTGTGCAATGGAAATTTGGAAACCTATGCAGGCTTATGAATCTTCAAATCAAAACTTGTTTTATCAAAAGGAGTGTATTGCCCATCCAACAATTCAGATTTCTGGAGGAATAAAACAATCTCCATGCTAATTTAAAAAGATTTTTCTAGTTGATTGAAGTAGATCAGGAATTTTACATAGTAAAATGTGTCTGAAACAGGCATTGCCAAGAATAATTTTCCTGGCTGTGTCATTGAACAGTTACAGCGTTTTTCATGTCTATTGAGTTCATGATGCAACAAGTCTAACAATACCTGTGTATATGAACAGTTAGTATCTCTTATCCATACATACAACCTTCTCTTGGTGATAATTATTTGTAGAATTAGTCCAGTAATAAAATCATTTGTAGAACTTAGTCCAGTAATAAAAGGTGTATTGTAATTGAATGAGGAATTGCCAGGAAGGTGTTTATTTTGATAAAAACATGAACTTACTTGGAAGTATAATGAGATGATATAGCAATACACGTGACTTGCAGAGAAGCTGTGTAAAAGATTTTATTTTTTTATCAGTCTGAGCAGATCACTGCCCTTACTATTTGATTATAGACTGTGTGTGCTTAGTTTCACTAATGTGTGTCAGTTGGGTTTGCATGGTTTGATACCCCTTTCTAAAGATTAAGGGATGAATTTGTTCACCTCTTTGGCAAGCTTGTAATTACAGTATCAGTCTTCACGCTTAGTTGTTGTACAGGGTGGAATCCATTTGCTGATGGCTCCCACTGTGAGGTAGATCAGTAGTGGCTGCTGCTTTAGAAATAGAGCTGTGTATGAATTTCTTTTGAAATTAATGTAGTGTCAGAACCTATACATCCCCTAGAGGTAAAAAATTACCTGGGAATGGAAGACATCTCTTCTTTGAAATCTGCAGAAATCTTTCAGAATGTGAGTTTTTATTTAGGCTTCCTAGCCCTTAAAAAAGGCCAGTATAGCTTAAGTTTGGAGAGAAGTTCTTCATTGTAGAATGGAATATTTCAGTTGGAAGGGACCTACAACAATCATCTGTGAAGGACATTGTCCAAATGCCTCTTAAACACTGACAGGCTTGGGGCATGGACCACCTCTAGGTGATACAGAATCTGGTTGTGTTTTTACCTTGTACTGTGTGGCAGATTGAAACTCTAGAGATGCACAGAAGAATCAAGAGCAAAATATTTATAAAAATACTTTTAGGATGGGCTGCGTATGATAAAGTCATGAGCGTGTTTATGGACTGGGGTGATACCTGATGTTGGTGAGAGGAGGCTGTAAAGAGGAGGGGTGTAGCTAGAGTGAGAAATGAGGGTGACAGTGTGTTCTGATCATGCATGAGAGCAGTGTTGTCTTGGACTGTGTGTCCAGAGTTGGGATCCCCAGCTCAAGAAGAGCAGTGAAAAACTGGGGGGTGCTCCAGCATAGGGCTGCCAGGGTACTGTGCAATCCAGAGCATGTGTAACTCCCAAAGGAGAGTTTAGGGGCTCCTGTCAAAGCCTTTTAAAGTTCTTGAAGAGCGATTGCCAGCATGAAGAGTTCTGCAATTCTTGGTAGTGGCAGCAGGTACAGCAAGGGCCAGTGGCCCCATGCTGTGGCTTGGCAGTTGCAGATTGGATATTAGGGTAAAGTTGTCCTCTAGGATGAACAGGATTGCTGGAGAAGAAGAGCATTTGCCACATATGGAGGTTTTCAAGACTCAGTTAATGGAACCTTGGCAAGAGCCTTGCTTTGAGTGAGAGGGTGAAGGAGATGATCTCCAGATGTCCCTTCTGACCTGCAGGCTGTGATGCTGTGAGTGGTCATTTGACTTGTGTTCAGGTTTGTGGTCCCTAAGGAGCTATGGAAATGCTGTATTTTCTTGTCCAGGATCTGGTTTTAATCAAAAGTCAAATACATTTGACCCTTGTTGCTTGCTTTAGTAGATTACAGGATATTTGATATGTGTGGATCTTAAGTACAATCAAATGAAATCTGAACAATGTGTGAGTCTCTTGCAGAGAGATAAGGAAGGGCAGTAACAATTTTAAAATATTATCTAGACAGTAAGTTTGTATTTTAGGGAGTTTCACTTTTTCGGAAGGTATGGGCCTTATTTTTCCACTAGTAGAATACTTTGGTTTATTTAAAAGTTCATTTTAATGTTGACTTTCTGAAAAATACTAATAAAACTTGACGATTAGTTTTTGAAGATTAACTGATAGTCATAGATGGCTAAGTGCCATTGACCATTACCAGTGTAATTTTCATGGGAAAATGTGTGTATGCTGCAAATATCAGACTCGTCTCCAAAACCCCAGTCTTCTCAAGTTTCTTTTAGAGTCCATGTTTTATATAATACATAAAAACACTGGACACTTTTTGTGCGGTTTTTAAATCAGTGTTTTTTGAAATTTGGAGATAAAGGAACCACAAATAAAGATTTCAAACCTGTCATGATATTAATGTGTTGTGAGTTGGTTGAAGTTTTCAGACACTAGAATGCTCAGAAGTCAACATCCTAGTTAAAAGGCACAGCAAAAATGTTAGTTAAAAAAGAAAGGGGTAATTTGTGGAAGGTAGATTATTTGGGAAAAGTAAGATGGCTGATAAGGAGAAGTTTTTTAGAAAAAGAAGACAAAAAAGAAGGTGATTCATTCAGCAGCCAAGAATGACTTGGGAGTGCAAAGATACTGTTAATATGGCGATCAGTGGGAAAAAGGAAAATGCAAGTGTAGCAGGTATGTGCAAGTCAGCTATGAAGTAGGTTAAATTCTAGTGAGGATGAGTAAATTGGTATTTGCATTTTAGAAGCTGCCGGTAGAAACCTGGTTCGTAAAAAGAATCAGGATTTTGTATTCATGTACAGCAATAAGGAAATTTAAGAACTGGATTTTAAATTTTTTTAAAGTACCTGTTAAAACACTTTTAAAAACACTGAGACTTGGTAACTTGGGGGAGAAATTGGAAAGTCCTGGGTGTCTTCACTTTTAAGTGTTGCAGTGATCAGATACTGGAACACTGAAGAGGATTCATGATTTTCAAGAAAAGAAATGATACCAAACCAAATAATTTACTGGATTGTTAAGTAGCATAATGCTGAGTGTGTTCCAAGCTGTAAAATACTATGCTCAGAATTATAAAATATTGTGTTTAGTGTTGGATTACAGTATTTTTTAAGGATTAGGATTATAGTATAGCTATTCTGTAGTAGTAAATTTAAGTCATACATAAATCTAGAATAATTTTTCCCTTGGCACTTGACTGCCTTTGTTTGACTAACATGTCTTGGAATATGTTTGTAATTGAAAACTTTATTTCACAGACAGGCCTCATAACCCTATGGTGAATGCTGGAGCAATTGTGATCACATCTTTAATCAAGGTAAAAAGTTAATTTTTAGTTTCTCTCTGAGTATTTTAGTAGAATGTAGAAAAAATGTCTTGTGCAGATTATAAACAGTTTCTGATTCTTGTCTGCAGTATCTGATGGCACTTTACTCATTGGCAGTTAGACAAGCTCTGATATTTTGGAAATAGTAACCCTTCCAAACAAATGCAGTGTTAGACTAGCAGTTTCTAATGAGTATCAGTGCATCTGAAAAACTCTTTTTCCTTGATGGTATTAGATTTGTTTCCTTCTTTAGCTGCACAACACTTGATATTCTCTTGAGAGTGTTGCCTTCTATTTGTTAATTGCTGAGGAAGTATATTGATCAGAAATATACTTTATAGCACTCAGAAGTACATTTCTGAGTGTCTAGTGCTCTTATAGAGCACAAAGTTACAAGAGTATTTCTTGCTGTGCAGAAGAAATGAAAGATACTATAATTTGTACAGGAACAATGCTGCTATATGTAAATGTCAGTGTTATGTTGGATTTGTGTGCCCTTAACATCCTGCACCACTAAATTATGTTGAGCTTCTATGGTACATAGTTGGTGTTGGGATGTAAGTGTGCTTTCATAAATAAGAGTGTTTGAAAATAGTTACTTATTTTGCTGAGCACACCAGGACTGAATAATGACATTACATCTTTAGTCTGTGATCTTGAGACTTTTGGAAAGCTGTATTTTATTTTTTCCATAGAATAGCTGTCTAAATGTCTTGAAGTTGTTAATGGTATGAACTCCATGTAATGTTAATGCTTGTCAGATACTTGACTTGTATTTTCTGCTGGTTTTGGTAGCCACAGGTACAAAAAATTAATTTTTTTTTCTAGGGGTACCTGCATAGAGTTCTGGGGAGCATGTCAGTCCCCTGGAGTTTTTGGGTAGTAAACGTGATGGTATTACTTCAGAGGTCTAAAAGTCTTGTTTACAACCTGATACTTAGTTGCATTTGCAAGCCCATTAGCTACAGTGTGTTTCCTACCCACTATTTCCAAACGGTTGATTTTAAAATTACTTAGATCATGATTTTCTGTTATTTTATATTTAAAGAAGGTGTAAGAAATCCTGCTTAAAGACATTTATCTTTGATAGCTGTAGGTGAAAGAAAATGGCCTTAAGTATGACAGGTAAATTTATTCACATTTAATGTTTTTTAAAGGTTGACTGAGCATTGAAATTCACTTGGATAATAGTGAATTTTAAAATCTGACTTAACACATTTGTCTGAAATGTCAAAATGTTAGTCCAACTACAACATGCCCTACTGATCATAAGGCAAAACAAAAGCATGTGCCTCTTGCAGAAGGCACGTAGTTCTTGATAGATGGTGTACTTCTAAATAGATAACACGGGTTTGTTTATTGCATGCAACTGTGGTGTTTGTTAGAAGGATGGGGGATTGGTTTTGCTGGGTGGCTTTTTTTAAATTTTTATTTGTTTTTTTCTGTAATGTTCTTATAAAGAGTATTGCATTGCATTAACATTTCTGCATGTGGTAACTGCACGTCTAGTGGACACGTATCTTACTTATCACACCATTGTTTTCAGTGTGATTAAAATGTACATTATCTTCTGTACTGCTTTCACTAAGATACCATTTATCATTTGAATAACTAACCAAGCAAAACATTCTAGAGAAAATTACGTAGAGGGTCACAGGTGCAAAACTACTTAGTAGTTGTATTTTTTGTGAAGTAACTTCTTTACAATCTGCAATTTAACATTATTCCTACTAACCAGTGAATTACGTAATTCACATTTGTATTTGTTCTAATATCAAACTTACCTTTTTTCTGAAAAAGGTGGCTTCATTAGCTCGTGTTTTGCCCTCAATTCCTCTTCATTTACTCTTTTTATTTAAAGTGTTACTTACATGTCTTGAAGACAGTGTATGGCTCTTAAAGTACAAGAAAATTTAAATTTACCATGTATTGCAGATTTATCTAATGATAGCATATTAATAACTACGGAGAGATTGTTGCTGTATTTCATGGTTAGGAATGCTTTTATCTCTTTGAGATTCATTGTCTCTTTCTGAGAAATGGATCAAAGAAGCTTTCAATGTTTCCATACATTGTACTGAGTTTAGCAGCTCTTAGTAGACATGGTCTTGCACACAGCTGTCCTTAGAGCCTGGCACAGATTATGATTGCTTTTGGATAAGAGATGATGCTTGCAGTAATCTGTCAGAATATGTTAACATGTAATATGTTAACATTTTAGGGGTAAAAATGGCTCTTTGCATCACATACTCAGTTCTGACTGCTGTAAGAATTTGGTATTCCCACCTTGGAACAGAGCAGGGACCTAAACCATAACGTTACATTGTCTTGGCAGTCCATAATAATAAATAATTAGGGGTATGTGCATGTTAAGTTGAACGTTTGTTTGAGTTACTTAGGCATGGCTGTATCCTAGTCCTGCCATCTTAAGTGATTCTCTGGCTGCCCTGTGTTTGGGACTACGATTTATTTACATTTTGGTGCCTTAACCCCTGGCTCTGTTCTAATTGTACTTGCATTACACTCCACAGACTGTTCCAGCAGTTTAAAGCATGTATCTACAATAAAAATGCATTAGCAAAAGGACATCCTGCAGGTCACTTTTAAAGAAATAAAATTTAAAAAAACCCCTAAGGACCGTTGATAATTGTACAGCCATTTGCCTGTAATGCTAGTTATGTAAATTACATAGTTACAACAATTTTCAAATAATTTTTATCAAAAGAAAATTGTAGTGGCAATTACAAGAGTTTGTGGAAAAGTAGTATGAGATAAAATAGTGATTTTTTCCATGTCTCCAAGGAAATACAGGCGCTTGAAAGAAGGTGTTTCAGCTCATGTATAGATTTAGCACAGATTCAGTGCAGCTTTCTGTACATCACATTGGCTGGGAAAAGTCTTTATTGCCTGCAGTACGGATAGATTTTACTGCTTTGATCTGTTATGTTTTCTTAAACCTTAAACTCCATTCTTAAAGCTTGTCAACTCCAGAAATATCAGTGATTTTGTCAGGGACTTCCCACTTCCACATTACCTTTACTGACTGTCATGTTAGAAGTGCAGGTGAGATGAAGAGGAAGGGTTCAGAGAGAAGTATGTGGAAGAAGGCAGATGGCTGTGGATGGAATCATCAGAGGAGAAGAGATTAATCCTAAGTCATTTTTATTGTATGTTTTAACATTCCATCTGTAGATAGAAGTTTTCCTAACCAAACAGCAAAGGTTCAGGCAAATACAGCATCTTTAAATCCTCTAAGTGCTGGCAGCCACATGCAGGACCTTAGACAGTGTGGACTTGAATGCTCACTGAAAGGATGTGTTCTGTGGTCTTGAATTATGTGAGAAGTATTTAGACATGTTGGCAATAGCAAAATTCATAGTTTTTGCAAAAAAATTGGTGTATGAGAAAATAAAAATGCTGATCTTGCTGACTCTAAAAAAACCTTAGTTCAATGGAAGCCTTTTTTTTTTTTTTTTGTATAAAACAATGAAGGGTTTGTGATACATTTAAGAGCTTTCTAAATATGCTGATAAATCTCAAAATAAATGAGGCAAAGAGTGGTACTAAAAAAACCTGTCTAGCTGTGCCAAGGGTCTGTTTGCTGTCAGGATTCAGTTATTAGGAAACCTATGCAGTTACAGTTCAATACTTGAGAGGTGGGAAAATGCATGGTTTATTTGACAATATAGTTACAGTAAGTAGTACTGATTTAGCTGAATTGCTCTATGCTGTCACTCTGGTTATCCTTCCTGATAGACTGATGTGTAAATGTGCATACAAACCACTTTACAGCATGTTGGTGTTGTGATCTTCTCTGCCAGACACTTGTCTTTACTTTGGTCATGTTGCCTCTTTTCCTAGGTTATTAATTTTCTTGTGGTAACTAATTTTGGATAGAACTGACATCCATGCTTTTCTCCACTTGCTTTGTATTATAATTCAGTTATATTGGATGTTATCTGGCATAGAATAGGTAGTAGATTCTGTGAAATAACGTGTGTTCAGTGGTCACATATGCACAGAAGTGAAAGACACAATGTCTTACATGTATTTGAAATTTTGATAGTATTGGTCTTAGGTCAAGTACTGCCTGTCACAGTGTACGCCCAAGTATTTCAGAGCTGAAAATGGTACACTAAACTGTGAAGACACCAGTTCTCACAGAACAGGACCATCTTAACAAATAAAATATAAAAAATGTGTATGTACAAAAAGCTAAAATAAAGACATTAGTTGTTAGCTTAGTGAAATATGCACAAGTGTAAAAAAGTGTTCTTGCACTCTGACATAGTATTGCGTTTTTTTTGTTTCTGGATATTTTCATCACAGTATAGTGTTAGATTATAAATTTGGCTTTAAATATTCCAGAAATTAATTTTTAAAAAATCTTCTATTATTAGACAATTATAAACTTCTCATGATCTAGGTGTTTTTATTAGCTTTGCTTAGATTCAAAATTGAGAAATTGCTTTAGCGAGAGACATGTGGTAAGAGGTTATGTGGTCTAATCATAGAAACAGTGTTAATCAATGATAAGTGGCTAATATTAACTACTTTTCTAATAAATATTGCCTAATTCTGTTGTTGCAAGCTCTGGTAAGTATCCATGGGTCTCTTTCCTATGTAGGCATGTAGCTTTTGCAACTGTTTCTATTTTTTGGTAGAGATACAAGTAATACAGTACAAGTACCTTATTTAAAAAAAAAGGGAAGATCACTAAAACCTGACACAGTCAAAAAATTCAAATTTATGATTGACAGCCATAGTGTCCATTGGGGTTTTAAGTGTTTACAAAATTGTATTGAGCTGTCTTCTGCAAGTTTGAATTTTCTGCCTATCAAACTGCTTCAGTCTTAACATTGTAAATTTAATTTTGTATTCATTTAGAAGTGTTTTTTCATATGTATATACACACAAGCATGTATAAGTGTGTATATGAACATATGTATTCCAGTAAATGTACAAAGTGTTTGTGGATTTAGTGCATGGAATGTTTTTTTTGATGTTCTAGACAGGTTGAATTGCATCTGAACTTTAAAAACGCTTTTTAAGTATTGTTTGGTTGCCCCCAAACTCATAGGTTTATACAGTCAAGCTAAAAATAAGAAGCACTTGTGGAAGAACAGAAGTTTCCTTGTCTCTTATATTTGTTTAAATTATTATGGAAAAGCTGCTCAGTACTCTGAATGTTAGGATTTGATATTTGCAATTGAATTTTAATCATAGAATGTGTGTTGCCACTGTGTCTCTCCAGCTTTTTAGGAGGAGCAGGATACCTCTGTCAGCTGCTGAATGAGGGGAACTAATCTGTTGGGGTTTTTGGTCATCATGTGTATGGAAGCAGAGTTTCTTATTTCAGTAACATGTTGTAGTAAATCCCTGCTGAGGTCTTGATCGTGTGATTGCTTAAGCAAATAGTTCAGGTGTACGAGCAGTCTGATTCAGTAACAATGCTTTCGTGTGTGATATGGAATACCTCTGCAAGTGCGTGGACCATCAAGGACTAAAAACTCATCATCTGGCTTAGTATGCAGAAGGTTTTCTTCCCAAAATCCCAGTTTAGTTGTGAACTTTGAAAAGGAACCTTTTTTATGAGAAGTTGACGTGGAAAAAGTTTGCATTGAGTCTTTTGCCCACCAATTTTATGTGCTGCTGGTAAAGCCATGTTTTTGTTGAAGGGAATATTTTTTTCAACTGGGCAGAACAAAAAAGTGAAGTATTATGTATTTATATTTTTGCAGAAAGCATGATCCCTTTCTCCCTCTTTTCCTTTTTTTTTAACAAAAGAACCTGTTTCAATTTATTATACATGTCTAACCATACAATTATCAATGCAGCATCCCATAACTAATGCTGACCCACTTTCCCAGAAAAAGATGTTCATTGTGCATTTGAAAGGTTGAAAAGGTTTTTGTGGTTTAAATGTTGTTACATATTTTACAGCATTAGGATCTATGGAATATTTTGACAACTGCAACAGTTCAATGAAGTTGGTAATTTCTTCTTTTAATTATTTTTCATTGAACAGATTTGGAGTTAAGTTTTTAAGATTTGTGTTCTGGTGTATTATACAGGAACATTTTGATGAAATGTATCATGCATTTTTTTATCTAATTGCACATTAGCTAGAGATTATTGCCTTTAGGAGTAAGGTTATTAGCCTTTAAACATAAGGTAACCACTGGCGCATAATTTTGAGAGAACAGTGTGGTGTTCCTTTCACCAGTGATGGTACGTGTGTGTCTGCACATCCTCTTGTAGATGAGCTGATGCATGGGCTTCCGAGATTATCTGCAACACCCTAATCCACACACGGAGTGGGAAATGAAACTGGCTTTATGCATTTCGTTAAGTAAAATAGTGGTTGATATAAAGCTTCCGTTTTTTCCACTTCCTTCCCCACCCCCACGCTAAACACAGCGCAAGTAGCGTCTTGAATTGCTTGAGATTTGTTAGAGTCTTGTTATTCTAAATAGAGTGTCTTTAATATTAAAATTATGTATTAAAACATCTTCTCCAGATACATTGTTTCCACTTGTGTATGCGATGCCATTGTTTTTTAAACTTCCTCCAAAAATTCTACTTGGCTAGTTCAAAAAATTAAAACCTCCCCCCACTGGACCATGTGCTGTTTTTTACCTCCCACTCCTCTTTGAATCTCTTTCAATAGGGATTTGTGAAAGGTCACCCATCAGAGACCTCTCAAAAATTAATGTCTTTAACTGGCAGCTACTAAATTTGAAAATGTTCTTAAATGAGGGAAGAAAAAAAAATCCTCAAAATAACACCCCTCATCCTCACTGAAAAACCCAAAGCAAGCGCACCCTAAGAATTAAGTTTCACTATCATACTTACTAAGTTGGATTTAGATTTTCCTGTACATTGTTAGCACAATGATGTGCTTTATGATGTGAGATTCTATTTTTCTATCTGTTTAACAATTTTTATTAGGTAGGAGATTAATCAGATATTGACCAAATCAGATATTTTTTTAATTACTTGCAGTTATTTTCACAGTAAGGAGTAACACTTCATTTTAAGTCTTCAGTCTAAATTCTTAGTGTGGGCACTGGCCATGGAAATATTTTAACCTCCGTAGCCTGAACCTCCCTATGCTCAGCTCTGTTGGTAATATGAGAATACCTTTGGCTTACTAATCTATACAAAGTTAGTGTTTTTACTGTAATTGCCCTGTTTGTAGTTACTTTTGTATTTTTTTGCTTTAGCCACTGCATTTACTTATGCTAAGCATGTAAAGTTGAATAGAGAGCACTTAAAATAAAGCATACCCTTTTCAGTTTAAATTAATCTCCAACATACAGGTGTTTGTTAAGATTCATAGGATTATTTAAATGATAATTAAAGATTTACTTATCTAACACTTTAATTTTTCATTAATATATGAAGTGATTATAGTACCTTATTTTTAATTAGCCTCATACCTTAGTTATATGCATTAAAATCCTAATACTGTTAAGTGAACTAACTTCTTTCCTTTGTTAACAATTTTTGTAAATTATTTTTTCTTTTCTTGCAGCAAGGAGCAAATAATGCAGAAAAATTTGACTACGTAAGTTAATGTTATAACTTCCCTTTTTTAACTAAATTCAGTGGTAAAAGTTTCAAGATGGCAAGGGAATTGAGAGTGAAATTTTGGTAATATCCTGTGTTTTGTTTTTGTAGATGTACTGGGTTGTTGAAATAGTGATTTGTAGTGCGTTTATAAAATGGTGTTGCAGGATTTAGGGTAAGGCTGGGTTGAAAGTTCATGACCTTTTTATGTGTAAAAATATTGCTTTTCCTCCTCTTTGTCTCTAACAGGTGATGCAGTTCATGAATAAAATGGCTGGTAACGAATATGTTGGATTCAGTAATGCTACGTAAGTATTTTTTGTTCACTTAATGAGGTTAGGTGGAAAGTGTTTCAACTGATAACTGGTATATTGAGCTTATGACAAAGTTCCGTTATTTACATTTCAACTGGCATTTCATCCCTTATACTGGAGGGTGTCTTTGACTTACAATTTGCTACTAAAGTTGTGCATGTCTCTGACATCAGTGTGGCTAAATTTCACCTAAAAGTGTTGGTTACCTCTTTGAAATGTCATTATTCTGTCTTAGTGCTCTGTTGGTGCTATGGCAGTGAGAGCTGTAAGTGCAACTCTTCTCTTCCTGGCATTCATATTAAAAATTAAACTCTGCATGTTGGTGGCTGCATAGCAAGCGTTTAGAAAGCATAGTTCGTACAACTGGGACTCCTTCCGCCTTTTTATTTTGCATATTTAAATTCTTTTGTCAAACAAACAGTTCCCCTCATAAACTCAGTGGATAGCATTCCAAAAATCTTGAGAGCTTTTTCAGGCAGCACAGGGGAAATCAGGACGATTCCCTTTAGCAGAGTTGCTTCCAGGTTGCCAGCTGGAATGCACGTGCAGAGGTGGTTTTGTTACAATAAAAGGTGATACTATAGAGAGAACCAGGCAGGTGTTCCTCCTTTAGGTTTCATCCTCACCTTAATCATCACAGTGAGGAGTGCAGCCATCAGTCTGCTCGTTGTCTAACCTGCTGTGTGATCCTCAGATTCTTCTGCTTTGGGCAGGGAATGACCCTTTCACTGTCTCAGTGTGGGATGTTCCATTCCACTCTGGCCTATTTAGAAATGCTTGCAAGATTAGCATCTTGCCCTCCTTTGCCTTATCTCCAAGTCAGTTTATGTTGTGTAGGTAACCAGTGCTGTGTGTATTTGGATGTCAGTGCTGATTCACTCCAGCTGGGTGAGCTGGGATGAGCTTCTGTGGCCACGTCTGTCCCATTAGTAGAATATTTGTGTTCAGAAGTGATGTATCCTTTACATGGAGTTTTACTGAATCACGTTATGCATCTTGAGTTCAGTGACTTTTGAGGTTTTTTGGGAAAGTTTGACATGTTGCCTTGTCTTTTTTTTTTTTTAAGGTTCCAGTCTGAAAGAGAGAGTGGAGATAGAAACTTTGCAATTGGCTATTACTTGAAAGAAAAAAAGGTTAATCTCTTTTTTCTTAAGTGTACTTTGAAGATGGTGTGTTGGGTTTTATTCATAGTCTGTGAAGACTTTTATGTACAGTATGGCACAAGTTAATACTGTATATGTCTTACCAATGTTATTCAAATGCTGTCATTTAAAAAGTGTGATACTTATGCCATTCTAATAAAACACCTCTGAATATTTTTCTGTATTGTCGCCATGGTAATTTGTTTTATTTGTTGTAAAACATATAATCTGTGCTGTACAGGTGACTTTGTAAAACTCCTGGATGCATTTTTCAGTTTGTCTTTTTAAAGAGGTTAAAAAATATACTGAAAAATATTTTAGTACCTAGTTTATTGATATCGCTGCACTGTTATTTTTAAATCTGATGTCATTAAATATTTCTACTCCCTACATTTAAATATTTATATGAAAGTACGCCTAATGCTTAGTATGCTGACAAAACTATAGCTTAATTTATGTCTTTCTAAAAGCAATACTTTTAAAAAATTATAATTATTTTACTTAAAGACTCTTTATTTTTCTTCCTCAGTGCTTTCCTGAAGGCACGGATATGGTTGCTATACTAGACTTCTATTTTCAGGTAACTGACTTCAAAATTGAGACTCACTATAGGCTTAGAATTGCTATTATAAGCAGTAGAAGCTGATTTGCGCCTAGACATGGAGGCTTTAATGACTTGCAGTTCAATTTGTCAGCTTCTGTTAAACTCTGGAAATGACAGATGTATGCTTGATGTATCCAGATTTGCTTTTGTTTAGGTGATCTACTCAGGTGTCTTTGTTGCTAATACAAACCAGCAATAGTCTTTAAACCACTAGAAGCCTAAAATGTCTTGTATTACTTCAGTGAGTTTGACGAAACACTTCTTCTTTGGGTTGAAACACTTCTTCTTTGAGTTGCTGCTTCTTATTGTGCTGTGGAGTACTTTAACCTCTGTGTAACCAGAGAATGCATGCTGAGTTGTAGGCTCGAGGGCAGTGGTACAAGGGAAGTAATGGGAATATCTCCTCCTTTTGGTTTAATTCAGTGCTTTTGAGTAAAAGACTCTATATATAATTTTCTCCCCCACCCCCATTTTTTTTTCTTTTTCACTTTCAGCAAGTTATTTGCAACTGTCACAAAATGAGAACTTGGCAAGTGTGAGGTATTTCCTCAGTAAGAGTTTCCTAATGTTTAAACGTTCACAACTCAGCCCTGCTGTGTAGAGTTCTCAAGAGGCAGTTCAAGCTGTGTTACTGATTCACTTCACCTGGGAGAGTTTTTAAAAAAATACAGAGTTGAGTTCTCAAAATTTGTTTTTGACGTGGGGACTTGCTGTTATTTATGCAAATTATAAGCCATTATTTTCAAAATGCTGATTTTATTCAAGTTTTTTGTGTTGGGATGCACCTGCTCTCTTATCTTTAGATCGGATGAATGTTTATGAAGTAAGGTATGTGTGATTAGCTGTAGTTGACCTCTTGTTGAGTTAGAAACTAGGTACAAGCTAATAGTCTGCTCTGAACTTGTGACAGAACAGAATGTGTAATTTATTTGAATTTACAGTGTAAACACGCTTTTTAAATGCCTCGTATCCCACTGCCTGATATGTTTTCTAAGTGGAAGCTATTCATAAGTTAAGAAATGCTAAAGCTAACTTTTCTGATGTATTTTAATTTGGCCTCATTTTTGTGCATTCTGATCTCTGATTTAATGACCATGTGTCATTCTTTCTTTTTTCCCTTGAAAAATCCCCTTTTCACTCCATGCTCAGGAAAAGGGTAGCTCATAGATGAGCAGCATTTCTGTTTTCTTCTTAGGGTATGATACTGAACTTTCCAACACTCAGATTCTACTTAAAAGTCTAGTTATTTCTTTTCTTTGGGTTTTCTGTAATGCTCCTTCCTCCCTTTTGTAACTGGGAACTTTCTGAGCAGGAATAAACGTATTTGCCTATTATCTCTGTAAAGTGAGGATGGATTATTCTCAGTTTAGACAAATGAGGTACAAAATGCAGGTGCTTAAACTGAGAACCTAGAAACAATTTTTTTTTTCAAAGTAGGTGATATTATGTAATACTTCATATGTTTAAAACACAGTTGCCATTTTAGATGCGTCTCTGACAATCTCTTGATTTGCAACTCCAGTTGATTGGACTAGGATGTATTGAGTTTGGCACCCGGAAAATAAGAATTCCAGGTAGTAACTACTCATGCAAACGTGGCTTAGGTAACTTCATGAAGTATCATGTAATGACTGTTTGGCAAAAGCAAGAATACGAGCACTAGTTTGTTTACTTTTTAGAGCAGCATTTCAGCTTCAGGTTGAAACCAACTTATCTTTTGGTTTCTGCAGAAATGAGGCAGCATCAGGTGATGGCATCATATCACATTTCCTGATGTGTCACCAAAGTATGTATAGTCTGTACTGAAGCAGGGATCCTGGGAAAAACTATGGTGTGGTTGTATCATTACTATATAAGAAATTAAATTTGAGAAAGGTGAAATAAGGCTGCATCAGCAGGAAGTGCTGGCATTAAGACTTGCATGTGCTAGAATTTGCAGCTTTAAATTGTACTTCTAATAATGTGTGGGATCTTTTAAGGCTTTAAAATAAAAAGAACTCACCACACAAAACAAGTTCAAATTGAAAAAAAAACAGTCATTCTGTTGCTTTGCTATTTAAGCAGATGCAAAATACTGAGATTGTTTTACAGACCTCTTCCTCTCAAAGGAACATAAGGGGGGTGGGGGGAGGAATCAAGCAGAGACACTAACCCATAAAAATACTGTCCCCAGCTTTTAAGAGGGCTTACAAACACTGTCACTGGGATCTTTATCGCAGAAAGTTTCAGACTGTATTAATTGATGCTACTAGTGTCATCTGTAACAAATGTTATGCTACAGGTGATTTTGAGATGTTATTTTATTATTTCTATATTTTGTCGATCCTGCTGTAGTTGGCCTTACTGTGCTTAGAAGTACCAGTGCTTATAATCTCCATTTCTTTTCCATAAGCTTTGCTCAATAGAAGTAACATGTGAGTCAGCAAGTGTGATGGCAGCAACTCTGGCTAATGGTGGCTTTTGCCCAATCACTGGTGAGAGAGTCCTGAGTCCCGAAGCAGTCCGGAATACCTTGAGTTTGATGCATTCCTGTGGCATGTATGACTTCTCAGGGCAGTTTGCCTTCCATGTAAGTACTTTCCAGGTTTTGATTACAGCTGACCAGGAAGATTAATCTGTGCTATTATTTTCCATGTTCCAGGGGTTGCTTCCTTGTTTTTGAGGCAGAGGAGAGGGTGTTAGATGAATTGTTTAGAAATTGAGCACACTGTAAGGGAAAATCTCACCTAGGATTCATGGCACTACTGGTGTCACATACCTTATAGCACTCTGCCTTCACATTTGGGAATCCTTTTCATATCAAAGCATAAATACAGTTCCTTCGGAAAGGGTGTTCATGAGAGAAACAGGACCTGAAAACACGGCTGAAGAAATCCTGCTGCGTGGGAGTCAAGGATCGCAGAAAGCCTTTGCAGACAGTTGTTTTTTCTTCAGTAACTCAGGCTCAGAAATTGTCCTTACATGTGTAAAAATGGCTGTTGTGCACAGCACATGTACTGTGCTCCTGTTTTCTAGCAGTGTGTTCCTTACATGTGTGTATTTCGAGATGGACTGTATCTTATTTATGCTTTCAGTATTTTATTTTGAGCATTTTTAGTTTTTCCTTACTGCATACATGTAAAATTGATTATGGTGTGTTGTGTGACATAAAAGTTGCTGCTTGGAGAGCTATGAGGATATTTGACATGTTAGTTCCTACTGGAAAAAAGTGATGCCTTTGCTCAGATTGTAAATAAGTAGGTTATTGTATGATTTCATAGACACCCTTCAATTTTCTTGTGGTTTTGTTTTTTGCCTTTTCCAGCCAAGATTTTATAGCTTCATTCTACCACTTTGTTGCAAGCTGTTCATGAGACATACACTTGTGTACTACGGCTTAGTCATAATTACTTTTTTTCTAATAGATTTAAATTATCTTCTTTCACAGTATTATTGACTCACTGTATTCCTGAGAGCAAATAGTTTTATGATTGTGAACCTTGGATTGTCACAAACTGCATCAGGTTATTGTTTATCTAAAAAGAGATAAGTAATAATGCTTTCCCAGCTTCAAGTGCCTTCCAGATACAGGTTTTATAAATGCTACACAATAGTCTTCAGGAAAATGCTGATGCATTGTGTTACAATAGTGAGGAACATTGGTAGGGGCCAGTAATTCTCTGATTATTCTGTAGGTTGGCCTTCCTGCAAAATCTGGAGTTGCTGGTGGGATTCTTCTGGTTGTTCCTAATGTCATGGGCTTGATGTGCTGGTCACCTCCTTTGGACAAGATGGGCAACAGTGTTAAAGGAATTCACTTTTGTCATGTAAGCAGCATTGCCCTCGGGGGTTTTTGGTTGTTTGGGTTTTGGTTTTTTTTGCTTTTGCAGCTGATGTTTACTGAGCTTCAGTTGGCATAGCTGAGATCTAAGTGAATTAAATAGTGGTTTGTGAATTGTTCCTTACATAGCAAGTTTCATCTGATTCAAGGTTGAAAGTCTGAGAATAGATATTTGCTTTTTAGTAACAAATAGCACTTGAATTCATTGAGCATTAAAATATGATGCCAGAAATGCTGGAGAAATCTGTTGCGGAAAAGCTTTGAAAAGGAACACTTCATGAAGTAATGAAAGTGCTGGACTCCAGTATATTGCATTAAAAACTGTAGAGCTCTATTTATGGACTTTTTTCCCCTCTCTTGTCATAAAGTGCAGTTTTCAAAACACTGGAAATGCAACTCTTATTTCATTGCAATAAAAGAAAAAGATTGTAATGAAATATTGCCATTGTGATGTATTTTTAAACTGATTTTTGTAAAGCATCTGACATAAAAGATGTCTTCATAGATGATACCCAGCTGTTGGGCAAACTCTTCCTAGCTTCATCTTGTGCCAGTGAACGGGCTGTGAGTAGTCTGCTGATAGGAGCATTAGAAGCAGGAGACATTTTGGGGAGAACTTTGTAATGATTAATTAAGATGCTTTGTGGGAGAGGAGAATGTAAAAAATGTCTTCCTTTTTTCTCCCTAAAACTACTTCATAATGATGATTGCTTAATTTTAAATGGGAGGTTGAGGAGCATTTAAAACTTTTCTTGCTTCTATTTATCTAACATTCACACAGCTTCAAATTGAGATATTACTGATTCTAGTTTAAGTACTTTAAAGTATCGTATGAAATAGTCCTGGTAACTTAACTCTAAAATCCTAGAATAGCAGGGTAGGTGAAGGATTTACTGCATTAATTCTGCCTTGCAAAGAGACCTAAAAACTGATACATGATCATGGCATACAAGTAACATGAATGGAACATTCACTTTTAAAAATAGAACAGCATTGCCAAGTTTTGTAATTATAGCCTTTCATGTTGTAATTCAAACTGACTTAGAATCCCTTGTGTCACACATTTCCTTGTTTCATCCTTTTGATTGAAGTTTGATGTACTGGACCTAGCCCAGGCTATTCTTTCTGTTCCTGAAGTGTTCCATACAGCTGGAGTAGGAATTTATTAAAATAGATATTTTGCAAATTGCTCTTTGTTCCGTTCTTCTTTCGGAAAGCATTTAAAGGTGTTACTAGAACTTTATCCTATAGTTGTGTTACGTTCAAAGTGCCTTACGGACATGGGTATTGGTTTATTAAATAAGCTTCTCTTCTTACTGGTTTAAGTTACTAGGATTTGATGCAAAATGTAAGTGGTAGTATTATTAACTTAGATGCATTTGGCTGTCATATGCAGATAATAATGTGCGTTCTCTAAATATTTGCAGGATCTGGTTTCTTTGTGCAATTTCCATAACTACGATAATTTGAGACACTTTGCAAAAAAGCTTGATCCTCGCAGGGAAGGTGGTGATCAGCGGGTAAGTTGCTGTCTGTGTTCAGTGAGTACTGCTCGTAGACTTCAGCAGAAATATGGAAAGTTCTTCTCTTAATGCCAAATTGCTCAATGACATGTATTGCATCAAAGCTTTCAGATAATCTAGTTAGTGTACATTATTAGTAGACACTTACCTGGGTGGACCACGCTATCACAGGGTTTTGTGTAGTAGAATTTATTACTAGATGTGTAACTCCTTTTCATGCAGTTCATCTCCCCTGCTAGATTAAGTAGATGGTATCTGACCTAAGTTGCAAAGAGTTTTACTGTACTGGTTGCCCTTAATAAAGACTTGACCAGCTGGTGGGCTTAGCCTTTCTGTTGTGTGCTGCTGTGCATGAGATCTGTGTTTAGCTGCTCTTTCACGAGGATATCTCTGACACCACGTGACCTACTGAGAGTTGCACAGGCAGTGAATTCAGGCATGAATAGTGCTGCAGACAAGAGCCTGTTACTTAGGGAGCGTAAGCAGTGTCTGGGAATGAACTGAATCCACTCCACCTACATTTACAAAAGATAAGAGTGTGAGGGTGTTGAGATAAGGAAAACCTCTTCGTTTTCAATACCATTAATGTTTTGACTAAGGCACGAAGATTTCAGTAGGTGAAGATAGAGTAGAATGATTTTTAAAGTGCTTCTATTTGCATGTATACATCTAAATAATACCCAGTTTTTTATTTGATTTTTTTTTGTAAGTGAAAAAGAGAAACTAACAGTTTATGTGAGGAGCTGAAAAACTTGAGTCTGTTAGCAATGACTGCAAGTATGGATTTTTTTTTTCCTTCAAGTACACTAATTAATAATATATGTTGCTTGAACAACTAGCATTCCTTTGGACCAATGGACTATGAGAATCTCCAGCAAGAACTTGCTTTAAAAGAAACAGTATGGAAAAAAGTGTCACCTGAATCAAACGAGGACATCTCCAGAACCGTAGTGTATAGAATGGAAGGTCGGGGAGAGCAGAACTAAACGAATGGGTTCTAGTTTCATTAAATTCTTCATTTTAAAAACCATCAAGCATCTCTAGATTTAACTTTGATTTGAATTTTGTTTACCTGGTGTTTCATTTATATATACATTTTGTGTAAATTCTGTATGCTATACCAAAAAGATTGTCAAAGTTCAAGGGTGTGTGGGGAAAAAGCATGTGCAAACAAACCCAAAGCTGTAAACTGACTTTTGTAGTTATTTAGAACACATTTAGTTTAAAAAAAAAAAAGTAAGAGTAATTCTTAGTGTTTTCAAAGATATACCATAAAAGTGGTATATATGTGTTCATTTTTGTTTATATCTGAGAATTTTAAGTATATGGACTTTGAGGCTGAGCAAGAACTTGTGTCCACTGAGCAGGATCAGCATGTAAAGATAGAATATTAATTAAAATATAAAATAGTGTTCATCAAAATACAGCAAATTCCTGAATTTCTAAATAATTGTATATTAAGTGGAGCTAGGTTCTGAGTCATATTATTACCACGACAGGTTTATTTTAATGTGAGCTTTCAAATTTGAACAGAAATGGACCATTTGCATATGCTGTACTAGTGAAGATTAATGGTCTGATTAAAAGAAAAAATAATAATAATTAATGCTAATGTTGTAATAAAGAGAGCAGAAAATGCTTGGGCAGGAGTGGGAGAAGTGGGGAAGAGGAGGAAAAAAAACCTGTCTTGTTTGCAAGTTAACTAATGCAGCAGAGAGATTTCTGACCCAGCTATTCTGGGTGCCTCTCTTGCTGCTTGTGCTGCCAGCTGGTAGTTATGACTCAGAAGTCTGCCTTACTAATAGTGCTGTGCTCCACCCTGGAAAGGAATGTAAGCAATCTGGGGTTTGGAGTGGTAACCAACTGAGCAGTGAGCAGGAAATATGTTCAGAGGGAAGCAGATAGGTAGCTCCTATTAGAACTGTTTACAGTTAACTTATTTTTCAACTATTGATGTGTGCGCGTGTTCATACATGAAGATCAGAGGTTCCACTTACTTACACATGAGCAAATTCTCAAGAAATTATCATTAATTGCTATTTTTTTGAAATGATTTTGAGTTGCAGCTCTGTCAGCTTGCTGAGAAATAGGACTTGCATTCTTCTACAGGCAGCTGCATCTCTTAAGCTGCATAATTTGATAATTTGAGTATCTTGAGTAGGGTGTAACACCAAATTATATATTTAGCTTCAGCTAGGCTCAGTAGGCAGTTCCAGACAGAGGTCAAAGACTTGCTAAATTCTTAACACTTGCAGGAATTAGATTCTTAATATTGCTAAAAATCTTAGAAAAGCATTCTCTTTAAAGTTTTCTCCTTTATAAACTTGCAAATAATCTGATACGTCCCATCCCTAGTACACATCACACATAGCCCTGGTTTATCAAACTGGGGAAACTTGTCCAAGCAATGATAAATGGTATTAGCTGGTAGAGGATTTTAAGAGACAGTGAAAATTCCATAGTAACACCTTCACCTCTTCTCCCTGCTCTCCCTTCCCCAGTCCCTCTCCCTTTTTTTTTCTAAAACTCCAAAATGTTGATATGTAGGTTTTGCCTAACAGCAGAGTTATATTTTTCCTGCCCCTTTTTTGACTCATCTGGATGTTTATGAGTTTAGGAAGATGTGTAAACCAGAGCTGATGTTCTCTGAGAAAGCAAGCTGCTCTTAATTACTCTGTTTAGGTATTGTTAGTTTTGTATAAACATTTGAAAAAGCTTTGAGTAAACCCTGAATAATCTTCAGCAGAGTATTGTAAAAGGATGGGCTTCCTGTCTTTGAAGCGTAGGATGAAAATATTTAAGGAAAACCATACAGAACATCAGTTTTCAGTGAATTTGATGCCCTACTGGGATGACGAGGTAAATCTGTGGTGCAGGTGTCAGTAATAAGTGTCAGTCATGAATTGCTGAATAATAACTGTTTTATAATCTTATCTCTGATGGTAAGGTTAGGTTTTTTAGTGCTTATCCTCAACATAAAGGCAAAGTCTTGAATTATGTCTTGCCTGTTTGAGGATTTTACGGTAAACTAGTAGCCACAGAGACATGACAAGTACTCAGATCTTGCAGAAGTGCTTTACCTGAGATACCCTCAGTTGCAAGAGGGAACAAAATGTGTCTGTGCTGCTAATGGAAAGTATTTACAGTGGTGACATGTTGCTGGATGAATTACTCATTTAATTAAAAATGGAAAAGGCATGATGCAGGATTTGCTTGATCTGATTCTACCCACCTTGATTTTTAGTACTGTTTGAAGCCACTCCCAAAGATGTGGTTGAAGATGGATGATTTTTCCACATGTAAAACGTGTGGTAGAATCAAGTCCTGCATGGGAAATACACAAATAAGGAAACTACTAGGTCTTTAATATGCATAATAAGAATATTTAGGGTACAGCTTAAACAATCTTTAACAATACATATATATTACGGTTCTGTAATATATGCTTTTGAAGCCTGCCTCAGAACTGAAGGCAGTTCTAGCTAGGAGGGGTCAGGAGGAAACTCCTCTGAACCAACTGTTCTGTAACTTGCCCACACCTGTAGTTTCTTGCCCTGGCCTGCCCCGTGTGCAGAAGGCTCCTGTTGGTGGCAGGGCACCTGGGGGGCGAGGCCAGGGCTGGGTGTGCCGAGAGGCGTCACCCACCACGGGCAGGTGGGAGAGGCCGGGCCCACAGGGTTTTAGTCATTCCATGTGTGCAGTCTGCAACGGTTTTTAGTGTTCACCTGTGCTACAGTAATAGCAATTCTTGATATTCAAGCATTTTAGCTGTTTGTTTGTTTTTCTTTGTCAGCATCATTAACATTTCATTAGAAATGTAAATGCTTTTTAAAGTTTTATTTTAGCATTTGTGTTGTACCTTTTGGCTCAGTTGTTAAGTTACCTGTCTCGTTTTCCATTTTTCATTTGCATTGTATGTTATTTATGTATCTTGATTTCCAGCATGCTTATTTTTGTATTGTTTAATAAATTTATTTTAAGCTGATTTTTTATTGTATTTTTTTTCTCTCAATGGAGAACAGATTTGTTCAAACACATTTTTTAGATTGAAGTTGAGATAGTGAGCACTCTGTTCTAAAAAAGATTCTGGAAAAGTAGGTGGAATAAGCAGATTTAGTTAAACCAGTCATTGAAAACTTTCCTAAGATTTTGTAAACATTTTGTACAATAATCTAATTATTTTTCTCTTTGAACGGTTGGCTTAGAAAGTTGAAAGCAAAAATCAAAGTAGCAGAACTTTGTCACCGTGACTTTTTTAACAAAGAAGTCCTGGTGCAGTAGAATATTAACATCACTGTGTGTTTGTCTGGTTTTGAAGATACTGATTCAGTCACATGGAAAATGTGTGGTTAATGGTGCCAGTGCCAGCGTAGTAACTGCTGAGCCCTGAGCATTGTGAAGGGAAAAATACAGCCTGTAATAAATCACGTGTAGCAAGGGAGGTGGTCCAAACCCCACATCATTTAGGTAGTGATGGTGGGGCCTGCCTAGACTGAGGATGGCCAGAATTGTTAATTTAGCTTGTCTGTTGACTGGTTTGTAAGCTGAAGTTATTTGTTCTATGGTTGTAAAATTAGCTGTATGTTCATCATACTTGAAAACACCGCTTAACATACTTAAAAAATATCAAAAGAGTTTATTCTCTAAAAGACATAAAGATGATGGAACGAAAAAGAGTAGTAGGTGCAAAGACAGAGCCACAGGTGATTTACTGTAGAATTATTTTGGCTCTTGTATTTTGGTTTTCAGCATATATTCGTGTCAGAAGACCAGTGGGTGGGTAGATGAAAAAAAAGGGAATGGATTCAGGGGGGGGTGGGTGGGGGGGGGGATGGCTTATGTTGGTTTTTTATTGCTCTTACATCTCTTGGTCTTGATACATACATGTCATTGATGCGCAGTAATTTGTGAACAAAAGAATTAATTATGAGCATAATTTATGTATGATGTGTTAGTATCCTAAACATTGTAGGCTTTTACTGTTTTTCTCTTTTTTTAATTTTAAAAAATATTCCTGTAGTTTTCTTGAAGGTTCAGAATCAGTTACTGCAGTGAAACAAGAATAAACTTGTTTCAGCAGAGTTCTTACTAAATGACTTTAATACACCAAATAATTTGCCTTCAGTGCGGAGTCTCATTGAGGATTTGAGTCCACAAATGTCTATAGTAGTTGGAGGGTTGGCAAGAGGCTTTAAATTGGGTAGAAATCTTAACTAAAGCTTTTTTTTTATCATGCTGGCATCTTGTCTGTTCCACATTTGTCCAGTCTGGAAAGCGCATGACTGACTAATATAAGTAAAGCCATGGTTGAGTCATGCACAGCCCCATTTTCTTTCAGGAATTCATGTCCTAGTATGTTGAATAATTTAAATAGTCTAAATTATTAAACTACCTACCTTGAATCAAGTGTGGTTTCTGATTTGCCATTTGCTCCTTCTAGAGAATATCATGTGCAAAATAGAAATGCCCTCTTTTCTTTTGGTTTTCATGCAAGTAGGAGTTAATTTTATTACTGGCATCTGATCCTGCTTTATGCAGACTTTTGGACACTGAGCATTTAAATGTTTTTTCAAGACTTGAGTGGCACCACTCTGCATGTGGTTCAGCTACTCCTGAAAATGCCACGTGTGTTTCTTTGTGCAGCAGGGGTGCATGATGGTCACATCTGAGGCTGCAGCTTAGCTGAGTAAAGCCTAGAATGGATTTGACTGGCAGAAGTGTGGTGGGGGCAAGTTTGCTGGGTATTTTGTCTGTTGTTTTGGTTTTTTACCAGTTTAATTTAAACAGGACTTACTTGAGGCGGTAAAGCTGGCATGGGTGCTTGGCCGAGGACAAGGCAGGTGGATGTTTGGAGAATAATAGACACTTTGACATCTCAGCACTAAGGCTGATGAGGAAATGGGGTTGGAGGAAGGACAAGGGGAAAAGGAAGTAATTCTAGAATGTTTTCCTATACTCAAAAATGTTCCAGCCACCCACACTTCGATGTATTTTATGTGCTAAGCAGGCACGTGGGGCAGCATATCTGCTGTAAGGTGCTGCTTCCTGTTTTAGCTGCTGCTGTGCTCTGATTCTGACTCAGCTGGCACATAGCTGTGCCTTCGTGTTGGTTTTACAAAACTCGTGTGCACACTGTGAATTGGAAATTTGTCTTCATATTGTATCTTTCCTTAAATCAGGTCAGATTTCCTTAGCTGGATGCAGTTATTTCTGTGTGAGGTGCAGGTGGCACTAGTGACTGTAAGCAACCTGAGAAGGAAACCGAGAGGTCACAGAAGCTGGGAGGGATCTCTGGAGATCTCACAGTCCAGCCTCCTGATCAAAGAGCCATCTAGGGTCAGTTGGATCACGTTGCTCAGGGGCTTTGCCAGTCAAGTGTTGAAAACCTCCAATGATGAGGTTTTGTCATCTGGCTGGGTGACTTGTCCCAGTGCTTTAACACTTCGATTGAAGAACTTTTTCCTAACCTACAATTGGAATTTTCCCTTTCTATAGTTTGTGATGGTGACCTCTGTCTTTTCACTGACCATGATGATCCTACCATCATGCTGTAATCTGTTAGCTTTTAGGGAGTCCTAGAAGTGGCATAGGTAAAAAAGGCCTTTGGTCAGCAATAACTAGTATTTTCACTTCCTGCTGTACTTTTCCTACTGGATTCTAAGTATTTTTTCATTATGTCATTGAAAATGAAGTGATTTAGGGATTTGAAAAGGCGATATTCCCTTTATTTTTCTATTGAAGACCAGCAGGCTAAATGCAAACATGGAAGTGTGTTATTTGCTGAGGGATGGCATGTTACTGTTAGGATCCCTTGTGATCGGAGGGCTTGTCAAAACAATGAATTGAGAACACAAGTGGAGTGATAGGAAGAGATAATGTTACTCGTTTCCTGTTGATGTCATTCACTAGCCCAGCTTTTTCCTTGAGGCAGGCAACTTTATTGTTTGTTCAGGAATTACTCATGCAATAATCAGGGGTTTTTTGGACTCATAGACCTGCTTTTGGTTATATGTGTAGCTTTTACTTTCTGAATGGAAAATACATTTCACACTTCTTTTAAAGGACCTCTGTCTTAAAATTCTCCAACCTGTAATTATTGCAAGTCAAATTATGAAAATGTAATCTTGATCTGAGAATAAACTGTTTCAATTAAACATGTTTTAAAAAAATCCACACTCATGCCATTGCAGAGCAGGATTAAGAATTATGATTGAGGACATAGAGAAGCAGGCTAGAACAGCTGAGTGTGTTTTGTCCCATATACCAAGGCCGATGGGGAATAATGTGACTGTTTACAGTGTTTAAAGATAAAAGCAGGTAGGCAGAAGATCTGTTTAAGCTAGTAGATATTTGCAGTACAAGGAAAACAGGTATGGAATACACAGCCTAAAAATTAGAAGAAGATTTATAGAAACTTGATCCTAGTATTTAGAAAGAACCTTCACAACAAGAGTAGAGTGCAAGCATCTGGTAAGATTTCCCCGTTCTGCTTTCAACCTGCAGGGTGGAGTCAGTCTGTTGCAGGTGCCCTGTGTCTTTTGAGAGCAAAGACCTTTCTTTTGGCAATAATTCCAGTTCCAAGTCCTCTATTTAAGAGTAAACTGTCATCCACAAATTGTGAAGTGCCTGGAGGCTGGGAAGCGGGAGATTGCCCCACTCAACTCTGTTGTGTGGGTATCAGTGGTGTCAATAGGTCCTTGAAAAGGCAGACATTCTTTTGTCCTGTCTGCTTAACACAGCTCGTGTCACTAAAGCACCCATCAGCATTCCACTTGATTCATGTGACTGTTGTTGATCCCACTCCTTTGGTCTCAAATCTTGCACTGTTAGTAATGTCTATATCCATTACTTCAAAGGATCTTGGTTTTTTTTTTCCTCCATCCAGGATCAATGGCTTAGCATTCATTCCCTTTTTTAAGGTTTCTGTCTATATTCCCTATGCTCTTTGTTGCAGAACTGTTAGCAGGGAACTGTCTTTGGAAAGGAACCACTGAAGTAGGTATAACATTTCTGTGGTAGTTTACTGCAAGAATTACTTTATCATTTTTGGACTTCCAGCCATCATTATTTACTGACAAAATGTTTCATTGCTGATGGGAAATGCTGAAAAAGTTTGACAGTGGAGTAAGTTAAACTCTCTGAGAGGATTATTTTCTTACATAACTTGGATGCTTTGGACATGGCAACAACATTGAAGTATTTCCATCCAAGCTGCTGGAAATGAAAGTTTGCCTGGTCTTCATCTTAAAGGGTAGAAGTCTTCATGCTTCAAATCTTTCACTTGATCTAGTAAACTTTTTGTTGAAGGGGTTAATTGACCTACCATTCCTTTGTCATACTGTTCTTGGCCAACAATGCAGCAGTAACACCTGTGGTCATCCAGGACAGGAGCCAGGTTGGATTTTTCTATGACTCCCTCCTGTTAATTCACAGTTCTGTGGAACTGCCTGATTCGCTATTATTCACTACTGCTATTCTAATTTGGTTTCCTTTACTAGGTGTTCAAGAACTTTTCTTGCTGGTGCAATTTATGAGTTTATGGATGTCCATGAAAGGTCTTTTTAAAAAAAACTCCAAAATAGTGGAATCAGCCAACTTCAGCTCTTAAGTCTAGTGAAGGATGATTTAATTCTCACTTGATATTTTGGGGGTCTTTTCAGTAAGGTGCTTAATTGTGTTTCCAAAAGCAAAAAGTGTGATAATTCATTGGTGCCAGAAGAAATTGGAAACAGCAGGTGGAAGCAAGCATGGCCATGCTCACTGTAATCTAGTGAAGGCAGCTTTGGTACTCGGTTTTCTCTCTTCTTCCCAGTATTTGTATCTTTGAAATCAACGTAATCATCCCCAAAATAAAGGGATGGGGATGCGTATGCCCATACCAACATGGATATAAAGCAAAGGATAAGGCATCCATCAGCAAATGTTAGTGAGTAGCTCTTGGGATCAGCGCCTCTTCTGCCAGGCTCTTCTGTTTGTCCAGGTGCACGCGTGAAGGGGCGGGGAGGCTCTCCAGTCACAACATTATCGTCTGAGCTCTGGTGAAGCTTCAGCACTAGGTACTGTCAGGCCTTCTGTGTTGAAAAATTTAGGAGGATCTGTTGTTCAGGGATATCTGTGACAGCAGTATTGGCTGGGTCCGTCCTAGTATGTGTTCTTGATGCTTCATACCAGGCTTTTTTTCCTGGAAATTTCTCCTGACTGAAGAAGTGTCTGTTCCTGGGATTCTGTAGTCTGAGCCTGATGGAGTCAATGGCTCTGAATCTTGAGCTCTGATTTCTTTGGGTTTTTTTTCTGTGTACCCCTTGAGCCCAGTTCATTGTTAGTATTGGTCTTACCTGCTAGAAAGGGGAAATACAAACCCAGTCTGCTTCCCACATTTCCTGCTGTCCTGCTCCTGGTGATGGCACTGGGAAGGAGAAACTGCCGCATCCGCACACCCTGGACATTCTTATGATGCCATATAATATTTTGTAGTAGAATTGAGTTGGTATTTGCCGATTCCTGGGGAAGAGGCTTGTGTGCAAGGATCCAATTACACTTTGCTTTGTGTGACCCGCTCTCCACCTCTGGAGATCAGGTTCTGGAGTCAGGATTGACCGTTGTTTCTTCTGCCTCCATCAGGGGAGGCAGGGGTGGGAGTGGGGCAGTTCAGGAACGTGGCGGGCCAGAATAGCCTTGGCTCACCCTGTGGGGTTTGCACATCTCAGGAGTGGAATAGATGGGCATGGTCTTTCTGAAGGAATCTCAGTTACAGAAGGTAAGTAGATGTTTCACTTACTCTAGTAAACATTTTGTTTAATTCCTTAACTCTTAATTCATCATAATTAAATAGTCTTATCTGTAATTTAAACAGCATCAGTTTACTAATACTTTAGAATTAATCAATAGTTAGAACTGTAATTAACAAGGCATTGCAAATTCCCAGTGTGTGTTGCCATGAAACAAGGTCTCTGCTTCCGTCGCTTGCTGTCGTCAAGGGCTGTTCGTATTCCAGGCACTTGAGTAAAACCAAACATAGCATGAAGCAGACTCTACCTATGGAATCACAAACTATATTGGAAACATAGATTATTTCTAATTTCATTTACAAGATTCTAAATCTCATTTAACATTTAAAAATTAGGATAATTAAATGTAATAATCTGTGAGCATGCATCGGCTGAATTATTTGTAGAACTGAGCTCAGTCCTATCTATGACTCTCGCTTTGTTCTGTATCAGCCAAAGGATATTTTTGGACACATGAAGAGCTCGCACCTCCTGTCTGATCGTGTTTAGGGTAAATTCACAGGTAGAGAGACGTTGTTTTGAGGAATACCAGTGTTACAAAGTCTTTCCAGAAATTTGTGTCCACCTGATGGCCATCTTACGAGCAAAAGGTTGGCGTTGGAAGAGATGAGCTCTGGTGTAGTCTGTCTTTCATGGCTCCAGTAAAGCAGACTGCCAGTTGTTCTTAGGTTGAAGAAAGGGTCCTGGTGTCAAGAGAAACCTTTCATGTATCTGTTTGGTTTAATTATTTCTTATATTCAGCTGCATGCACAGCTTCTGTGACAAGTTCCAAGACTGAGCTACTGGTGCAGGCTTGTTTGAACGTTTGGGCTCCTGTGTCTGAACTGAGCCTAGTCAAAACTCCTTGCTCTGCTTTTGGATTTTAAACAGACACTTTTAGGACCATTGAAAATTATTTTTTGTCAGTACCTACCAGCTAGTTCAAAAATGTAGAAAGTCAGAAGGAGAAAATGACTAGCTTTATTCTAAAAGATTGGGTTTGGATTTGAAACAATGTGAGTAGTTGAATTGCAAGAAGATATTTAAATGCCTATTGGTGTTTTGCCCAGCTTTAAGTAAAAATAATAACTAACTGTTGTGCTGGCTTGCCTGAGGGTTTTGCAGCTCTAGCAGTACAGTTGGTTTAGAGCTGCTTTGTGTTTGGATACATGAAAATACAGCTTCTTGTGTGGCTGCAGTCTAGACATCGCTCATAGGAGAAGCAGTTTTCTGTATTTCAGTATTTGCATGGGTTGTGTTTGAGCAGGGCTGCTGGAAACTGGGAGGGAGGAATAAATAAGCGTTTTGTTAGTCTGTTAGTTTGCTATCAACAGCACAAGCTGTATGGATAATTGCTGTGCAAACGACATTTCAAGTTAATTCCACCAGGGAGACTCCAGAAATAAACTCCGTGGTAGCAGCTTTGAAAGTCACTTGTGGCAGCTTCGAGTCCAAAAATAAATGCTGCACCCACGGCTTGTAAAACGGAAGGAGCTGGGTACTGTCCTCTGTCCCCAGCTGTGGAAAGGGAGGACCTTGCACCATCTAGAGGAAAGGAAAGGATAGGCAAAGGGTTAGAAAAGGGACGGGGGGGAAAAAAACCTGACAAAATCTCATTTCCTGTGTTAGTTTTAAAACATGGCAGAGTAGATATTGGCAGATTCTAAAGTTATTTTTGTGCTTTTGTCACATTACATGAGGAAACAAGGATCAGTAGTGCAGAAAATAGCCTAAAGAGGTGGTGGAAGTCGTCAAGAAGAAATGAAAGTTTTGTGGAACGACTAGCCCCGTCTGTATTTTCAAATATATCAATATTTTAATGTGTGTAGGTATATGCATTAATTTATTTACACATCTTATAAGTATTTATAGTGTAATGGGAACAAAGAGTCTCCCAAGAAATTCTAACGTTTTAACTTCTTATGACCCTTGTGTTTGTTTGAAGTCAGGGTGGGAGGCTCTGTCAGAGGCAGTCGGTGTTGGGTTGCTGTAGAGCTACGTGGGGTCATTTGATCACTTACTGAAAGCCTTACTTTTGTGTACTTCAGGAAGTTATTTAGGGAAATTACCTGTTCTTGTGTAACTGAGTTTTCCGTAGAACAAGGTCATGATGAGGCTTAATTCAGAGGCTGCTTCAAGTGCCTTCAAGGACTGTCCATCCCTAAAAATATTCATGGACAGAACTTCACCAGCGAGCTCTGAGGCTACTTCAGAGCCAGCCTTCACCTGGGTGGGCATCTAAACTAGTCTGGGGTTCATTTAGTGAACAAAATACGGCACTTAGGTCTGGAAGCTGTGTCCTGGCAGGTGGCTGGCACTGGAGTGGGGCAGACAAGTCAGGTCCTGGCTGTGAAATGGAAGTGATGCTTGGCTGGCCTTGGAGGGCTTAGAGGTTGGTTGGGTATTTGTCTGTAGTTCAGTCTTAGTTTTTACTTTGTGAAGTAAATGCTTGACTTACCTTTAGGTAATAAGTTCTACTTCATTTCACGGGAAACAAAGCAGAAGCTCAATTGCAAAAACAGGCTTTTGACTGAGATTTCTTTCCCTATGAAGTACAACTTACCTTCCTATTGAACAGTGGTATTTTAAAGGAAAACTATGGCTGTCTCTTTTAGACCTGAATTTTTTTCCCAACAATAACCTTGTATGTGGACCCCAGAGAGTAGATTCCAGGTTATTGAAAATTAAATGTAAATACAAAAGCGGTCTATTTGTAAAATAAGTGATCCTGTGTAGTGTGTGAACATACAGATACCTGTGTACCACTGTCTGTTGCCTCCCTGGTTTATTTTTGTCCTTTTAAAGACTACTTCCATTCTAGTTTCAAAATTGAAACTCCAAAATTAATTTTGTGCAAGATGGAGGTGTTTTTTTCTGTTTGTTTTTACTTTATTTTGAAACCTTACATGCCAGGTAAAAGCTGTCTAAAGGCTGTGCTTCAGCATAGGTGAGTTACAAGTTCAGTGTGTAAAAACTGGATGACTAAATTGTTTACTTTGTGCTCTAGATTTACTTTCCGTGGTATCTGTAGGTCGGCACTGCTGTTTCAGAGTTTATATTGGCGTCTTGGGTTTCAGGAATTGTTTTCCATTGATAAAATAAGCATCCAAAAATCCGCAGTTCTACCGAAGAGCAGGAGGAGGGATTGCCTTTTGCTGCATACCCCGGTGACCCTCATCAGGGGATCAGCTTTAGGAAAAGCAGCTGAGCAGTGCTACTGTGAAAGCGAATTCCTGTTGATTTTGGAGCTTTTATTACTTTGTGGAATCGCTCGTGACTCACGTAAACTCTATGCTCCTGCCTTCCTTGTCAGTCCCTGGCCGTTTGCAGAGGCCATGGGAATGGGCAGAGTCCGGCTATGGAGCGTTAATCCCCGTTCACTAGACGGGCGCTCACCTTGGGCAGCTTAGCAATCTATTTTCTGCGTTTCCGAGTTAATGCCGCGCTGAGCCGGATTAGCTGTGCCGTGTGCTGGGAACAATGGATGGCGGGCGGGCGTGTGCCGCTGTCTGCGGGGCTCCTGGGCTCCTGTGTCCCCTGACAGGCGGGGTGGGTGGCCTCCCGTGGGCTGCGGGAAAGCACGGAGCCTCCTGGCTGGAACAGCGTGCTGCCGGGATGCGCTGTTGGGAAATGCCACCTGGCAGATTGTCCGTGTGGATAGGGAGCTGTGGAGCTGTGCTGTGTCAGCCCCAGTGTGGGTGCAGGTGCCCCAGGGAGGCAGCCAGGGTGTCACAGGTGCAGATTAGCTGTGCTCAGCGCCGCTGGGCGTTAGTGGCACGGAGCACTGTGCCTCGGGGATGCTTCCAGACGAGCTGGGCTGATTTCCCGGGTGTGCTCTGCGCTGCTGAAGGGCTGCAAGACTGTATTCCGATTGCTGTGCAGCTCCCCTAGGGCTGGGAGCCTCGTCAGGAGCCTGGGGGGCACAAAACCCAGAGCCCTGCTTACCTGGGACCCATTCTGAGGTCCAGAGCATCAGGCCCTGGGGTTGGTGTGACAGTCACCTGTCATTAGGGAAGGCAGGAGCTGAAATCCAAATCCCAGTTTATCTCTACACCTCTGTGCCATGCAGGGGAACATTTAAAATTTCATTCTTCAAGCCAGTTGGCCAGAACGGCAGGGTTCCCTGGAAGGAAATGTTGCGTCCCATTTTGAGCACAAAAAACGGGATGTGAGAAAAGAGCGTGGTGCGTGTGTTCTCTGAACTAGCGCTACTCTCTCTTTTTAACTCCTCTTGTATTTGAAAGTCTCCTGTCAGCACGTGTGGTCTGGTGCACAGTAGAGGTCAGATACGGCAAAGTTCCTGAGAAACAATATCCATTCAAACCTTTTTTCTCAGTATTTTGAACACCTCTTCAGAAGGCTAACCTGTGGCGTTATCCCTGAATATCATGGAAAGAGTGTTGGAAAGTTTAGGGGAGTTGTTTATTTATCCTTGTTTGTATTGCCTTGAGCAGCACTATTATAAACTATAGGGCTTGACTGTATTGCTCAGCCACCTGGAGAAACATAAAGTTGGAAGTAATACTCTTTTTTCAGAATGTTAATTCTGTAATGTTTTCAAAGAAATTGGAGAGGGTGGAGCATTCTCAGGAAGCAGGACACAGTAGGAAATTAAAATCCAGATTCACTGACCTTTTTAGCTAAGAGCTTCTCATGGAATTAATCCAGCTTTGAGCTAAATTAATTTTTTCTGAAGGATTTGCTTTCTGTACATGCACAGCTGTTTGGCTTTTCTCTCCTGACCCAAGTGCAGTGTGGGACAGAGGCTCTCCCTGCCGTGCTGGAGGCATTGCAGCGATAGCAGAGTGGGACAGAGCCCTGTGGTGACAGGGACACGTGGGCAGGGACAGAGCACAGCGCTGGTATGCTCAGCTGCTTGGATTTGGCTCCTCCTCGAGGGCTGGTTGTTCTGCATTAACGATGAAGGCAGTGGGCAGAAGGTGTTAGGCCACTCTCCCTTCACCAGGAGACTGTAACAGTTCATTTCCATCTCTGGGCCTCTTAGTGCCAATCTTAGTTCCCATCTTAGTGCAATAACAACGTCTGTGTGCTCTCTGTGAAGTGTTTGAAGAGTTCTTCTGTGGATGGCATTAGAGGCAGGCAGTGGTAGACACGCTTTTCTTCAGTTAAAAAAAAAATCCTCTAAACTGGTCTCTGTTAAGGGAGAAGTGACTCTATCTCGGTCTTGTATGGGCATTTGCTATTAGCCGTCATGAGATTATTTAAATATGTCTGGATTTGGGTGTGCAGCTCAAGTAGGAAAGTGTTTTGTTACAAGTACTCCACCAAGGCAATTCACACATTCCAGCCAAGCCTTTCAGATCAGTTAGATGTGTTGAAATTTCACTTGCAATAAGTAAATTCACCATGTTAATACTCAAGTTAAACTTTTTTTTTTATTAAGATTTTTAAGTTGGTGCACTGGGAAATTGAAAAGCAACCCTAAAGCTCTCACGTCATGCCCGAGTCCTTTGTGCTTGCAGAGAAGGGGGGCACAGCCATGCACTTGCTGTGTGCTGGGCCACGTGCTCCCTGCTGCAGTTCCTCTGTTCCTGTGCATCCGTTCACGTCAGCACTGCTGCTTGAAGGAGACTTCTTTGAAACTGTCAGCATAACCAGGCTCAGGAGATATTTAAAATAACTGCGACAGGAAAGCTTTGGACGAGGAGTCACTTTGACACTGAGTTTCGCTTTGTAACTGTCAGTGCTGTACGCTCACTCAATTTGTCCATTTGGGGTTTTGGAATGGTGTTTTTTCTCTTTAATTTTTTGCCTTTTTGTCCCCCGTGTTTATCTGAAATATGTGCTGCAGTGCTGTGACTTCCTGCCACTCTGAACTCCGGCTGTTTCCTTCCTTTAACTTGACCTCAGTGCAGTTCTTCAGCAGCAGCAATCTTGATTTTTCTTTCTTGAGCTGCTCGCATCCTCACCCACAGACTCACAGGACCATTAATTGGACCGCCACAGAACCATTTGACCACTTCCAATGTGAAGCAGGATTTGGGTCCTTCATAGCTTTGTCCAGCTGAGTCCAAGACCTCTTAACACCTACTAACCTGACGGTGAAATTGTGTTTCTGATTTTTACCATTGAGTGACACGAGTATTTCTGAAGAACCTTTCCTTGCTGGTTTTGCTGCCTGGATAACGAGGATTGTACCCAGTGCTCAGGAAAGAGTGCTGTACAGAGAGGGTCTCATTGTGGCTGAGTGAGCAGTGCTCTGTGTTGCTGGCATGGTGGGAAGAGAGCTGCGAGTTCCTCTGCTTCAGTGTGTGCAGGTTTTCTCTCCTGTTTGACAAAAGGTGCAGCACTTTCTGCTCTGGGTTTGATCCTGCTGTACAGCTGTGTGGTAACGTGTGATCCGCCCAGCTCTTATAAAGCAAAGGGAGCCCATCCCTTCTCCTTTTATTACATTTCCATAGTTAGAGAAGTATGTGCAGTAGGAGAAGGTAATTCATGGCTGTTGGGTTGAAGGTGAACTTTGTGTTTCTAAACATTAGGGAAGCTTGTGTTCACCAGTGCAGTTACCGAAACACCAACACTGAATGTTCATGAACCACTTGGTGAGAAGCTCTCTGTCAGAGTCTCTAAACACTTAAATTAGTTGCCTTGTGCCCTACTTAGTTTGAGTGGATAGAGCTCATCTGTCATCTTCACTATTTTTTTTCTCCCCTACGGTTAAAAATCCCAAAATCGTATGTTTGCTGCTGCCACTTTAGAGTTTCTTTTGCCTTTTGCTTTTTTTTGCAGTGAACCTGTTATTTCAAGCTAGTACACTGTGAGTTTTGGGTAGAGAATTTGTACTTGACTTTGTGGCAGCCTAAGTGAGATTCTGCACAGATACAAAGCTTATGGCAGCAAGTGCTGTTCACATAGTAAGTTTTTCTCACTGTAGATGATAACCTCTTATATGATGATTTAGTATACACGCTGCTTAGATTAATATTCTCTTGAAAACCAAGGAAGACCCACAAGATGCTTGTGGAGATGGTATATTCTTACATTGAGTTTAAAATGTATTTTGCATTTGCAGATTCCTAAATTTTGTTGAATTCACTTTTTGCGTGAACTCAGTAATAGCTTCTGTTGTTTATGGCTGCCTTCTGAGCAATTTCATTTCATACCTTATAAAATTTGTTAAGTTTTTGGCCTGGACTATGCTGCTGTTGCAGTAGGGTGCAGTTATGGGATCAAGGCGTGTTTTGTTGGTAGCAAATCCAGTCTAATTCTTCCACAAAATCATTGAAGTCTCTCTAGAAGCAGGAGGAAGTTGTCCCAAGAGGATTTTTCTCAGCTATGATGGCCACACTTGGCTTTTTTTATCTTGAGTTCATCTTTGACCGGCTTTGGAAAATTACTCTGCTAATAGTTGTCCTGCTAAATTTGTTTGGTTTCTCCTGCTTTTTGTAACCCATTACTTTTAGCATTGGACAAGAGCAAATTTCCTTCTGAGCTAAACAAGCAGAGATCTTTTTGTCTGGACTTGTATTTCTTTTTGTTTTGATCTGTCAAGAAGTTCAGTTTTATAGTAAAGTAACCTTTGATTTTACTTGGTTTATCTTAAGCAAGGAGCAGCTTTGACCTCTCCCAGATTGCTGAGATATGATCTAAGGCAATTGTGTTACAAAGCCTCAAGAATCTCCAAATTACATTTTGTCACATCATTATAGAAAACAAAAATCGCTTTTTAGCAAAATGTTCAGCTGAATCCAGGATTCTGGGTTCTGACTGCATTTGGAAAGTTGTTTTTTTGAAGAAAGGAATGTGCGCTATTTTTATTTTATTACTTTAATATTTATTTGCATTTCCCAGAAACATCAAGAAGCCCAGCCAAAATGGTCAGTTACCTCTGAAATGGTTTTTATGAAAGACAGGGTGTCCTTTGCTCATCCCAGATCCTGAAAAGGGAGACTGTTCAGCGCCTGAATAGGTGCTGCCAGCCCGATATGCCCGCGAGGCCCCAGCAGCTTCTCTCTCCCCGAGGAGAACTGAATCATCTCGATGAAATGCAGAGATTATTCAGCTAAATTCCCCTTTCACACCTGCATTCAGTCTGCAGCGCGGTGCCTGTAACAGATTCTGTCTCTGTTAGAGGGTTTGGCATTTCGGTGTGGTGTTTCCCATGGAAAGCCCAGGCGGTGTGGTTGGCTGGTTGCTGCCCTGAGCTGGCCGTGCTGATGCAAGTCCGTGTGTCGGTGACACTCAGCGGGAGACCCCAGCCCTGCAGGGTGCTCCCAGCAGCTCATTCCCGTGGTCCTGCAGCCCTGATGCTGAGAGGGGCTGCAGAGGGGCCGAGCCCAGCCATGGGAAGCTGCCTGTGGGGTGGGAGGGCTCAGCCGTGGTGGCCAGCTCTGCCTCCCGAGCAGGGTCCCACTGACCTGCTAAGGAGTCTTGGTCACTGGCTTGGCTTGTGGCAGAAACTCTGAACAAAAACATCTTTGTGTGAGGAATAGAATCACTCAAGGCCTGTCCTCTGTAACACTGGCGAGGAGGGTCTGCGGTGTGATGTCAGGTTTGCCACAGTTCAGGGTGCTGCGGGGTCAGAGCTGAGAGAGCCTGAGCAGGGGCCCAGCCTTTGGACCCAGTCAGGTTTAGGGATGGCCCAGGGGGGCAGAGCCCCTGGGAAGGGAGGGAGTCCTACAGCTCTTAAGCCTTGCAGCCCTCATAGTGAAAAGGAGCTGCAGGAGTTTGTGGGTGCTGGAGTGAGGGTGGCTCTGTGTCCCCTTTGTATTTCCATCCTGGCCTTTGTGCGTCCTTCTCCTTATCCTTGGGTCTCTCTTTGCGTCAGTGCATATTTGAGGTGTAAAAAACAACAAGCAATTCCATGGCTTTGGTTTAGAAGAGGCGCAGATGTTGGCTCGTCTGTGGCCCTGTGAAAATACGCCAGTGTTCTTGCAGAAATCTGTGGGAGACTTGCTTGTGGGTGGGGATTTTTCACTCTGTTTGTTTCTCCTCCTTGTTGTAGGAGGTCAGTGCAGCATCAGCTCCCTCCTTTATCTCTCTTACTTGGCTGGTGGCAGCAACAGAGCTTCATAGACTTGGAAAGCAAAGCAGCATTTAGAAAGTTTACTGGAAATTACTGTGAAATGGTGCCTAGAAGTGGCTGTGTCAGTTTATGGAAGAAGCTGATGTGGGATGCTTGAAACCATCTAGCTTGTCATTTTTGGCTCTTGTAAAAACCTGCAGAGTTACAGCCAGGATGTATTAAAAATATGCCTGGGACAAGGTTTGTGTAGCCTGACAGTATAATTTCTTACTAGAGTAATTAATACAGCTGCAAAAGAACACTACTTACCAGAGACTTTACCTGTGTCGTGCTTTAAGCCCATATTTATCTAAAAAGATCCAACTTTGTCTGCCTGGAAACCTTGCTTATTATGTAACAGAATTGCTTAAAATGGTTTATTTGAGGAAAGTCTGTATGTTGGATGAATGCAAGGATAATCTATAATACGTAGAAAAAAGGGTATAATTTCTTCTCTTCTGCTGACATACATTTCTCCTGGCATTAGGAATCTCTGCAGTTAATAAAAAAAACCCAAACCTTATTTTTTTCAGAATGAGTTTGCTTTATAAGGAGTTCATGGTTTTATAAGTTGTGCAGAGTGATGCTGTCTGTGCAATTCAATACTTGATGTCATTGTGCAACTGAAGAGGGAAATACGGTTTGCCTATAGAGCAAGGCTCTTCTTTTTTACCACAAGAGAGCAGAAATTAATTGGTTTTAGTTCTTTTACTGTCCTTAATGACTTCAGCCTTGGAAAGACAGACCTTGCAGTACTGGTAGCAAAAGCAAGCCGTACAGCAAAACATGGCCGGGCAGGGGGATACAATTTAAAAGTTCATAAGCACTGGACCAAGTGGCCCTGCTGGGTTTTGTTTTTGAGGAAAGAAGATCAGTAAACTGGAACTTAATCTTTCTTTGTAGGTGAAGTCTGTGATAAATCTGCTGTTTGCTGCCTACACAGGGGACGTGTCTGCACTCCGGAGGTAAAAACCGGTGGGGATTTGGGAATAGGAATGCTGCTTGTTTGGTTCCTGTTGTTGTTGTTTATTTAGGAACATGCATGTGCACTGTGTCTGTGTTGGGGACATTGAGCTGCATGAGCTAGAGATTGAATATGTTGACCCAAAACCCAACCAAAAGACCCAAACATAACCATTGAAAGGGTACCATCACACTATCCTGAATCCCATTGTGTTCCATTTCTTGGGATCACAGTAAAATAATTTCTTTAACCATTTTTTATGGCAATGGCAGAAAATCCTATCTGTACTCTCACTTGCTTTAATATTCAATTCTGAAAGTGCCACAAAAATTTAGGATGGAAAATGTACATTGTTACTGGATGGGTTAGGACATCTAGCTTTGCTTTTTAAATCTGGAAGAGAATCTGGCAAAATTTAAAGTAATAATGGTAGGAAACTAAATAAACGTTAATTTGGCTAGAATATATCTCAATACAATCAGTGGGTAGAAAAATGTATGTAGTTTAATTCTGCTGTCCCAGGGCACCATAGCATGAATCAAGAACTCTCCCAATCCCTTAATGCTGCTCAGGATTTTCAGACTTGGGAGACTTCCTGGGATTTTTTCACCTGGTATAAATTTACTTTGCCTTATGTGGCTTAGCTTGTCCATGTACGATTTTAAATCAGGTGTGCTGACTGTTACGTTTCTTGGAAAGATGTTTTATTTTTCTTCTAAATACAACTATTTAGAAGACAACTAAAGAGCAGAAAGAAAGGCACTAAGCTGGTTTTTAAAGCCAAAGCCCCTTTCATTATCAGCAAAGATACGATGTGCTCATGGTGCTGCTTACATCCTCTTGTGGCAGAGTGATGTTGTTCCATAGTTTTGTAACGTGCTTTAATTATGTAAGACTTGCCTCTGCAATCTCTTTTATTTTATTTTGTTTTTTAAGGTTTGCTCTGTCAGGAATGGATATGGAGCAAAGAGACTATGACTCACGGACAGCCCTGCATGTGGCAGCGGCAGAAGGTACTGTCTCCTCACATAGCATTTGCTGTCTGTCTGTCTGTCTGTCAGCTTGCTTTAGAACACCTTTGCTGTCTCTGTGCACACCTGCTTTTGTCTGTACATACATGGATGTATAGAAGTACATATATTCACAAAACTGCTTTTCCTGTAGGGCATGTGGATGTTGTTAAGTTTCTACTGGAAGCGTGCAAAGTGAATCCTTTCCCCAAAGACAGGTGAGTGTTTTTATTGCTGGTTTGGGGGAAAGATGCTCCAGTAAGACTTCCCTAGTCCCCGTGAGGAGAGGTGCCTGTCAAATAAGAGTGGAATGTATTGAGCCAGTCCACTGAAGCAGGGGGAATGGGATCCTACTGCTTCTCTGTAGGTTCTGCAGACTGAGCAGGGATGAAAAATGAACCACTAAACCCATTATTTGAAAGGTTATGCTCAGCTTAATGAAGTAGTTCCACGGTTATTGAACTGAGTGTGGTCTGTGTGCAGAACTGTTAGTGCAGTATGTAAAGAACTGGATTATGGTGCTTTTCGGCTCTGTCCTTAACGTGCTGATCTTAAAAATACCGTGCTGCTTTTTGTAGGTGGAATAACACTCCTATGGATGAAGCTTTACATTTTGGACACCATGATGTTTTTAAAATTCTTCAAGAATATCAGGTCCAATACACGCCATCAGAGGACAACAACGATGGGAAGGAGAACCGAACGGTTCATAAAAATCTGGATGGCTTACTATAATCATCTTCAGCTAGATCCTAAGAATCAAATCACTTACCTATTTAATTGTGGTATGCATAAGTAATGAAGAGCGTGTGTGTTTCTATCTGATAGTGGTATATATTTTACAGAAGTCTCTGTTACTTCAGTGTTACGTTACCGGAGTTTCTATACGCACAGGACAAATCCAATCTCTTCAAAAGAAACAAAACCAACTAAGAATCTCCCTCCATAATGTGAGCAATATTACCTCATGCTGCATATAATTGATGTATAAAAATATTTAGCTGTTGTTGGCTTTACTGTGCACTACTTAATTTATTTTTGTGTTCTATGTGAACTCTAGTCTGTGGTCAGGAACTTTTCTGCTGAATTTTTGTTTCTTTAGCCCTCTGTTTCCAGTATGGCCAGGATGAGCCAGAGTACTGTCAGGTATGAGCGTCAGTGAGGTTTTTTGAAAGCTGAGGATGCTGATGTAGATTTAGGCTGGGTGTGTTAAGTAAGGATCTGCACTTATCTTTGGGAAAAAATAGAAAAAAGAATTCCACACAACCTTGTTTACATAATATAAATATCACAGAGTATATAGGTGACATTTGTCAATGGTCTAGGCTTGTTCTTAGAGATAATCTTGTCAGGGAGTGTGTTTCAAGGTTTGTTTGACCAAATGGCGTAGGGGAATGTGACTTGTAGCACCGGTGTATAGTGGGAATTTTGTTTTGGGAGCATTTCCCTCAGTTCCCTTTGTCTTGCCTCCCTCCTCTCTCTCCATGTTCAGCTGCTAAAGTACTTCCCTGTGGCCAGGGAACGCGGGTGCTTCCACTCCGTGCAGGTGTTCCTTGCAGGTGTATTTGCACTACCCCTGGCGGGGCTGACGGGTGCTGCTCCCGGTGGCTGCACCAGGAGCCAGCCAGGGCAATGGGAGTGCTTGAAAGGCAAAGCACCAAACCAAATACTACACGTCAATCTGAGCTTATTTAGGCTTGTAGTAAGGAACACGGATGGAGTGAAACAGCTTTAAGGAGCATAGAGCCAATCACAACAGGAGCAGAGCAGGAGATAAGCCAGGGTTTTGGGTATGTTCTCTTCTTGCACTGCCATCAGCCAGGGAGCAGGATATGGCATCACTGGGATTCCCCTGGTGTAGGACAGGAGTTCAGCACCAGGAGCACAAGTAAGTAAATGCCTTTTGTGGTGAACAGTGGCACTCATTGTCTTGCCACTGCAGCCAGCATGGCATGTGCCCTGTCGTGGAAAATGTAGATGCAGGTATTTGTAGTTTGCAGAAGTCCAATATTACCACAGCTCCCTGTCCCATGTGCAATTGCTTCTGCCAGTAGTGTGGCATAAAACCTCAGAAGTGAGCAGTCACTTAAGATACTCACAAAACACTACACTTGTTGGATGTAGGCAAGGATTTTAGCACAAGAGTTTTAGGCAGGAATCATTCAGCACATGGAAAAAGAGATTGTGCTTGAGAGTTGTGTATATGGTGGTTTTTATCCTAGCACATAGTGTACAAGTCATTAGTAGATCTCAGAGTTCAAATTTTCTGTGTTTTGGCACCAAAATCCTTCTGAAATAATGCCCAAATGCTTCCTAGAATGGCCCAAGCACTTTATAAAGATGATCTGAACCACATAACCCTCCTTTAGCAGTGAGTACACTGAGGCTTGGAGAGAAGTAACTTCTCCAGAGCGACCCAGCAGGTCAGTATAGTTGAGAATAAATCCTTTCAAGTTCCTGTACAGTCTCTCGTCGAAATGCCATACTGCCTCCCTGCAGGGAGGACAAGCCACGTGGAAAAGTGCTTGGTACTCATCACAAGCAGTGACTGTCTTCATGATGATGAAATCTTGAAAGAGTCTGAAAGTCTAACGCCCTCAAATAGCATCTCGAAGCTGGCTGGCATGGTTATCAAACACTTTTTCTCAAGAATCCTACTGTTCTTAAGCTGGTTGGGTTTGGTTTTGGTTTTTTTTTTTTTTGTTCTTCTGAAGATCAGCTATTTTTCTGAAGGCTTTTTAACCCATTCTCTTCACATCCTGTGTCACAGCCACCCCCGTTGTAACCAAGAACTAAATTGAAATGGCCTCTGGCTCTTTGTTGAGCCACACCAGTCATTGGGTAGCACAAGGCCTCTTCTCTGCTGAGCTCTGATCTAAATTCCAGCATGTTTCCTCTGGCAACAGATTTATGGGCTTCAGTGTAAAGGAGTATTTTCAGATGGATCCTAGTTTAGAATTATGAATTTCAGTGCTAATCTTCCCTATTTTCTCCCTATTACAACACATCCTGTAGCTTCTCAGAAAAATACCTGATTTAGCTTTATTTAACTGACATTGCGTTGTTTAAACTGGCATTTTTAAACATAGGTATATTATATAGTACACGTGATATAAACAAACCAAAACCAAAAGAAGGATTTTAACTGAGCTAACATTGAAGATCATAGCTGTCCCTAAACTTAATGCTTTCATACCAAGTGCTTTTAGCCGGTCTTAGCTTCAGTGCATTTTTGCTGGTTAGTTTTAGTATTTTCTCATTGTGAGAAGATGGATTATTTTGTAATGTCCAATTCAGCAATGCAGCTACTTAGACATGGCGTTATTTATAAATATATGCAGTACATTGGTTTGGCTGTTTATCATTCATGACACTGACATGTAGATTTTACAGTAAATAGCTTTTGGTTATCTTATCCAACGCTGACTTCCTTATGCTCCAAAGAGGATTCCCCCACTCCTTTGGTTTTATGTCATATATGTTTCTTCTGTATTACAATCTACAATCGTTCAGCTAACTTAATGCTTTGTACTCAGAAATATTGTGGTAGTCTTAGCATTAATTAGCCTATCTTTGTGAACAAACTGTATTGTACCAGATTTTTTTTTGCTTCAGAGCTGGACTATCCGTGACTATACTTACTGGCAGTGTACTTCTGGTCATTGTAACTGACTGGGCTGATCTTGACTTTTAGATTCTGTATTGTGGGGACTAGACAGTGATGAATGTATTTCTAGCAGTTTCCCATGAATGAATCTAAACTTGAGCTGTACTGGTTCTGAAAATGAAAGTTATTTATTTTAAGAAATAAAATCCAGATAGTGTTGCTTTTTACAGCATAATAAATGGAAATACCAAGATGATGGTGGTGCTGGTGGGTTTTATTGGTTATCTGTGGGACTGCCTTTGAAGTAAGTCTTCAGTTGTGGGAAGGCTGTCCAGGAGAACCTATTCTGGTCATTTCCATTGTGCAAAGCATGCATGAAATCAGAATGAATTTATCTAACGTAGCTTCTGATATTTGCTGGTGTTCATTTTGAAACCTACACTTCCAGAGCTGTGTCCTTTCACTGGTTGCTTTTTGTTAATGCTGGAATTCTTAAGTGAATTGGCCAGGAACTCTCAACAGCTCTAGCTTTCTCTTGCCTTACTCCTGCTATCCTTCTTCACACCAACAGTTTCTTTCCTTTATTATTCTTCTGGCTGTGCAGTTTCTATCAAAGCCTGGCAAGTGTGAGACGAGGGATTTTGTCACTTACTGGCCCCAGAGAAAAACGATGCAGCAGTGGTCCAGCTTGGTAGCCCACAAAGATGAGCCATAGATCAGTTATCCTACTGAGGACTCAGATTAGAAATTCAAGTTCAGTTTATTGAATTTTGTGTGGGAACAGAAACAAATTAATCAAGTAACACAAGCAGTAATAAAAAGTGAACAGCCACCTTCTAAGAACTCTAGTGCAGACTGACCTGCAACAATGCAGGGAATTAAAAGCATCAATACTGCCTTGGGCTTCAGAGCTGTAACTCTTTAGTTGCACAAACAAGTTTAACAGGGTAGTAAAATACTGGCAGACACATCCACTTTATAACAGAAGTAGCTAAGAGAGGAGAGTGGAGACAAAGGTGGCAACTGACAGTTCCATTTATTTAAAATATATCAGAGAGTAAAAAAGAGGGAAAATCCCTGCTTCTAGAACTACTGGCTGCGGAAAGACCAACCTATGAATAAGGCCACTGCTTTAAGTCTCACAAAGCTGAAGTATAAAAATAATGACATGTAGAACACAAATACAAAGCATAGCTCAAAAAAATAACTTGATTTTTGTGTTAGCAACAGATACACATTCAGCTAGTTACAGTAAGATAAAAGCATTAGGTCATTTCCTGTGGCACTGTTAATCTCAGTAACCCAGGGCACCAAAAATAGGTCCGTTTGCAATGCTTTATTTTAAATACATGTGTTGGCAATGCTTTCATTTAAATACATGTGTTACATGCTCTAGGTCCTTTAATTTTTCTTTGAAGCTTTTGCAGGGGGCACATCAGATGTCTTGAGCACAACACACCAAACTGAACCAGTCCTATTTTCCCAAACAGCAGCTGATGGGTCGGGAGGGGCCTCTGGAGGTCACCTTGTCCAAGCCCCTGCTCAGGCAGGGCCCCTACAGTGGCTGCCCTGTTCCTGTACCTGGACAGGTGGGGTGCAGCACGAGTGCTCTGCTGCCCCTCTGCTCAGCTCCGTGCTAATTAGCAGCCTGCACTAATAGGTACCCTTAGAGGGAGAGACCAGCTGCCTAGAACAGCCTTGCCTCTTAACTGTGGGTTGTTAATTAACTTCAAACGTGTATCTTGCTAATTAAACTAAGATATGCACATAAGGAGGCTACTCAGGCTGCTGCTGTTGATATTCCCATTAGCTAAAATTGCTGCTGGACCTTCAGGTTGAGAAACCAAAGAAGTGAAGCGTTGTCACCAAGGCATTGACCGCAGCACAGGATGCATGAAGCGAATCGGCCGCGCTAATGACGCAGGGAAAGCTCAGCCAAAGCTCAGAGCTGAATGTGTGTACACATCTGCAAGGAGAAAAGGAACCCTTCGTTACACAGGCCAAGCCCTGCTTCTCAAGTCTTTGCTAACCACAGAGCGTGACCAAGTTCTGCCCCATCACACCTGATACACATCTTAGGCTTCAGCTGCTCAGGCTGGGGGGGAGAAGGGATCACTTCAATTTGTTTCTTTTTCTGAAGCACACCCTGCAAGGACAACGCTGCTCTGTTAACAGGCAGCACCTCGCCAGCACTGGCAGGGCTGCACTTCCAAACTGCATTCCTGCTTAGGGCCCTCCCCACACAGACCCCACAGGGGGCACTACAGGGATACTCCTTCCTCCCTTCCCATCTTCCCTCCACCTGCAAGGTGCACACAGGAAGCTTTGCTCTCCTGTTCTTCACCCCTCTACCTACAGACAAGCATAAAAAACAACTGCTGGCAATCCCAGTCTAACTCTGGATCCCCAGCTTTTTCTATCCGTGTGAAGAGACGTGTTCTCAAGTGTTTGCTTAAGTGTCTGATGTATGTCTGAAGGGGGGAAAAAAGGGGGAAAAGCAAGTTCTGTCTCAACCCTCCTGCTCCAGGCTGGTTCATGGCACGTACCACAGTATCGATCTCTGCCGGGCCCACCATCCGAGACACCTCATCAAACTCCTCGGGAGACATGGGGAGCAGGTTTTCTGGAGACTGGAGCCTGGAAGGGTGGCTGGTGGAGAAGAGCAGGGATTAACTGTCACTAAGGAGACAAGGCACAGCTAGGCTACCATGTCTGTCTCCAAGGCCCAAAGGGCCACTAAGGAGGCCTCTTGTGAGGAAGACCAGACTTTGCAAAGCCAGCCTGGCTGTAAATGAAAACTCAGACTACTCAGGGGTGCACATCCTAACCAAAGAAGTCCAACATGTCTTTAAGAACATGCTTTTCAAGAAATTACTTGCCAGTACAACTCCCTGCAAGTTTCTAGGGTTTTTACCTAAAAATGGTGTTTTGAACACAGCATTGCATGAATGTTTTGTGATAGATCCTCATAGAGGAAAGACTTGACAGGGGCGCCTACAGCTTAAATACTGTGAAGAGACATGAACTACAGAGAAAAACTTATAATCAGTTCTTAAAAATACAGCAGTTTTGTGGGAACTTACACTTCAGATACAGAGATTAACTCAGTCTTGATGTAGCCGTTTCCCTTGGGACCATCCAAATCCATTGGCTCTGGTGCTTCAAGGAGAGAAAAAAAGCTTGTGGGGTTTTTTTCTTTTTCAGTAAGCTTATGTCACATTTTCATCTTTATTGTACCAAAAATACAGCCTATGACCTAGATAATGTGAAAGTCTCTCTGTCATGCAGTTTACAGCACTATGGTTAATTCATTCCATTTTTATTCAGTTTTTCCTGTTCTCTAAAGAAAATGGAGAAAAAGCCCCTCCCCTAACCAGGCATGGTTGGGGCTGTTAGTGGGAACGTACATTTCTGGAACAGCTCATGGGCTCACGTGACAGCTGAGCTGGGGGGCCAGCAACAATTAGGGGTTTCAGTTTTTGATCTGATTAGGTCCCATGTTGTGCCTCTTTAAAAACAGACCTTTTCTTAACCTCTAAATGTGGGACAGGCTGCCAAGACGTTCAGGCCAACTGCTCCCTTTCTTTCCATGCCACAGAAATTGTGCAGTGCCCCAGCAACTCAGGAATAACCAGACAAGTGAAAAGGTACAAGCCCCTCAGAGCACTCACCTTCCTTAGGCCTGGAGTAGTATTTGCCAAAGGCATTGTCTTTGGGTATATTCGGGTACAGGAATCGCAGTGGGTTCTCAGGAATGTTCTCAGCTGCCATCACTTTGTAATTGCGGATGATGTCAGGGAAAGTCACAGCAGAGAGCTCCTTCTTGGTGTAGGGTTCTACCGAATGGAACTGCAGCTCTGCAGATGAGAGAAGCAGCAGCTCTTAAAGCTGGTTTCAAAGTTTTTTTCTGAAAGTGTCCAGAAAAGCTGCAGCCACTTCCACAAACTCAGAGTTCACATGAGCAAAAGGCTCACTTGGACAACACCTACTGTGCTGCAGTACATAGATACCTAACACCTGTCAAAGGGAGCATAATTGTTCTGTGGGGTAGGCAGGCATGGGGGGATAGCACACAGTGATGGCTCTTGTGTGTTTTATATTCAAAATGACTGGTGTGACTTGTCCATGGAAATTAACTGCAGTATTTCATTAACTAATTTAGGTTGTGCTGCCTTTTTAACCTTCTTCCAAATTATGTAATTCAAACTCTGCTGCCTATTAGGAAGTTTGATCCAAATACACCACTTGAGGCTTTTATGAATCATCAAGAGAGACAAATAAGCCTTCCTGAATGCTCCAAATACTATCAACCTTCTTTTGCTTAACTTTTGGATGCCTCAGGTATGAAGGCAGCAAAGGGAAAGAAGTCACCCAAGTACATTGAGCAGTTTCTCTTCCACCTGCTGCAGGTTTTAGGCTCATCGAAGTGAAGAGCCAACAGCTGCCCCATGCTGGGAGGTGGGGCTGTGTAATTAGTGTGGTAAGGGGAGAGCCCTGACTGGGTACAAGGGAGGTTATAACTTTTTGTAGCTGTGATAGCTCCAGGCTTCCTTAATAAGGAATGAGAAATGAGTCCAGCTCACCGAAGAAGCAAGCTTTTCATTGATCCTTTTAGACAAGGGGAGGAAGAACAACTACTTGGAAAATGAGGTATGTAATTTACCTAGGGGGAATGTGGGAAGGAAGGAACAAAAGCTGCATTTGGGTTTGGAAGGAGATGCAGGTGTGTGTGTACTAAAGGCTGGGAGAGAGCCTAAAGAGGCAGGGAAGACAGTCCAGGCAGCTTTTCCTACAAACTTCCAGGCCAGAAGCAGGACCTGGGAAGTGCTACTTGCCCTAGCTGAAACCTTGATCAATTCCTTGTGTGGTTTGAGTTACCCAAGCATGGTGTGTCCCTGCTAGTGCTTGTGCCCTGCTGCTGCTGGGGTGTTGTGCTGGTCCTTGGGGTGGAGGAGAAGGGCATAAAGACTTCTTGTTCTGATGCAAGCAGATCAACAAAGGTTCTCTGTTGCTGACTTACCGTTCTGAGATCCCTCGACCCAAGTAAAGGTGATTGCTCCCTCCCTGCTGCTTTCACTGAATCTCAGTAAAAATGTTCCTGGGCTCTGGTCCTTCAGCAGAGCACGTTCTCTCTCTTTGCTGATGAAACCCATGATGCAGCTGTAATGTTGAAAAGAAAGAGCTGAGCTACTCCTCAACATAAAAACTAAGCTGTGCTGGGCTAGCTAGGAGAACTAAAAAGCGTTTTTCACTTAGAAGAGCTGAAGTACTGGTGAAAGCTTCACAGAAGGCCCTGTTCTGTGAACAGCTGGTGGCAGGACTGACTGGCTGCAGTCAGGTGGTGATTCATGCCTGTGGCAGCCATGAATCACCACAGCTTCCCTCAGCATTCTCACTTTGGCCTGGGGGCTTATGCTAACATCTTTTTGAACTTGGAACAAATGAGATTGTCCATTTTACTGCCAAAGCTAGGCTGTGCGAGCAGAAGTGAAGTTACCTGTGTGTAACAGGGTCAGCTCCCAGCTAGCAGTTAGTTTTAACTTCAAAAGTATGCTAAGGAACAGTTGTTTCTCCTTTTTGGCTGATGAAACAAACTTTGCTAGCTGCCAGATTACACTCTTACAGGTGTGGGGTTTGCTTTGGGCCTTGTGCATGTTTTCTAGAGGAACTGTTAAGCTTTAGTGACTTATTTACTATGCTCACCAAATGTTATTGCATGGACAAGGAGGCTGCTGGGGTAATTATAAGAGATTGATTGATCTGAACAGGTACTGGGGAGGGAGTTGTTCAGGTCAGTACTAGGGTATAAAACCCTGGCCAAGCCCCAGCTGTTTGGTTTTGGTTGGTTTGTTGGTTGGTATTTTGCTTTTGTTGTTTTTTTTTTCCAAAGGTCAGAACTTCTCTGCTTCTTATTCCTCAAAATACTCCATTAATACTGATCTTTTGAGTACTATAACTGTCCTTGTGTGCATTAAGTTAGGGAAAGTGGGTTTTGCACAAAAAAAACCCTAAATAATAATAATTTTGCTTAGAATTTCAGATGCTGTAAGCTACCCGGTTTTATGGGGTTTGGGGGTTTGATTGGTGAGTTTTATGTTTTGTTTGGTTTAAATGCCATGCTTTAGGTAACAAATGTGTTCAGTAGCCAATATCCTGTGTATAAGGGAAGTCTTTTGCCTTCCTGTCTCTCAAGTATGAAGAAAGGCAAGTGTTCTTGAGGTTGTATTTTTTACTCTTTTGTATACATGGGGAATCTCTGCTATCCAAGCCAGCACCAAATCCATATGTAATCCCAATCCCAGAACTGCCACTCTGCTTCAGTAATGATTGCAAATATTCCCACTGCCCTGCAGCCCCCTCAGCAAAGAAGTGGGGAGGTTTGGGGCAGCGAAACAAGGCTTGTACTACACAGGGCTTTGACAGAACTCTTCTGGGGCTGGGGGGTAAAAATGTGAAGCCCACTGCTGACTACAGCAAGACAAAGCAATCCTGCTGCTGTAGATCCTGCAGAATTGTGGGATGCTCCACTGTCAGTGAGCTATTTGATGAGGTTTCATAACATAGCTAAAGCTAAAACACAGGATTGTGACTTTGGATAAGCCTAGTTTGGGCAGAATTACTTCTGAAATCGGAAATCCCAGAATGAAAAGTTTACTAAACCAGTATTAAAGGGCAAATGGAACTGTGTTCCCATCTGGCAGAGTCCTTCTACTTCGTAATACTCTTAAAATCACTGAAGACTGCCGGGTTCTGGGCCCACGGTGCAGGCACAGGCATTCCGAGCCTGGCTGCTGCCACCTCCAGGCAGTTCACAGTAACTCTCTTCGGGCAGGGAGTTTGGTTTTTTGGTTTTTAAAATGGATATCACTATGGCTTATACTTCCTTGTGCTTCAGTTTTTCTTGGCTGTGTTCTAGGATGTGGCAAGAACCGACTTACAGTGAGAGCAGAGGCAAAAGAAAATCTAATCTAACGTTCAGAGCTCTGCTCTGTGACTTAAATGGGACAAGTCAGCCATCTGATGTTCTTGCTTTTAGCAGTTGCCTCATCAGAGGATTCCTCACTACTAGAATTTGTTTGCTTCAGATTTTTCCGGTTTCAACCTGAGGGTGCAACTGCTAGCCTGAAAGGGACATCTGAGGCAAAGATCGAACCTTTAACTTCACTCAGGTCTTACCCATCATTCCAGAGACACAGGAGATGTTTCTTAATAAGCTCCAGGATTCCCTCAATCCACAGCCAAAAGGGAAAATTTTTATCATTTATATTTTCCTGAAATTCAGAATATGGAAAGGCAGGGATGGGAGGGGGGAGAACAGGGATAATGAGACATGAGTTTTGTTAAGCAGAGAGGAAAGCAAGGTTTCAATCCCACCACTCTCTACTTGTTCTTGTGTTTTTTCTCCCTTTTTTTTTCCTACCCTCCCCATATTCTCTTACAACTCTTTTTCTGTCTCCCCACTTCAGAAGGACAGAAACTATTGGTAATGAAGCATGTACTGAATCTTAAGGCAAGAGGCAGTATGAGAAAAATGCCTGTCTGAGCCTCCAGTACCCATAAATACGTGATCCATCTCCTCCCACATGCAACAACACTGGTCTAAGAGCAGATAAATGGCTGGGTTAAAATTGCTGGTTGCTGCCTGGGGGCTATCCTTGTAGGAGCTGTTGCACATGCAAACCCATGTCACTGGGGTTTTTGACTGGGCTGGCTAGCAGAAGACCTTAGAGACACTTTCTGTTGAGACTTCTATCTCAGTTTCTCCTGAGACATCCATATCAATGGATCTGAGTCCTTGTGGGTCACCAGAGTCATGCTCTTCCCCTGGAGTCTGCTCCTGGTTGCTGTGATCTCCTACTTATCTACACCAGTTTAGGGTCTAAGGCCAAAGAAAATGTGAAGACCCCTCCTGTCTCACTGCAGTCAGGACTGTGAAATTCCATGATGTGGTTTTCTGTCATTACACTGACCCTCTTGGCCACCCTGTGTTAATCCTCACCCTAATCCAGTTGCCCCTGGTCTGGGAAATGTCCTTCATTAAGATACAGAATTGTTCATCTTGCTGGTTGTTTTGTTTACATTTTCTGTAATAGTCAAAATGGAGAACTGTTCTATCAATAGCAGCTGCATTAATAATAATGAAGATGCTGTGTTTGAAAGATAAGTTTTTTTTTCTATGGAGTTTACATGGATCAAAAGCAGTCTCAAAATCATCTACTCCTTACCACTGCAACCTCTTTTTCCCTCCTGCTGCTACTTTAACCTCACCACCAAAGCCTCCCATGACCATGAAAGATCTAGGATAATTAGGGGATGCTACTTAAAAAAAAGGCACGTTGGGAGAAAACAAACAAAAAAAGCCCAAACAAAACCCTCAACAAAGTAAGACGAGATCCCTCTTCCATCTCAGTTTTTAAAAGTGTGTTTATACCTTGCAGAATCTTGTCCAAGGAATAAGGCCATCCTGAGATCCTCCGTTTGTTGGCCCTGAACACAATAAATCTGACTTCAGTCATGTTCCATAAGTTACTTAGTAAGGATAAAAGTACTTAGAAAACCAAGTTCTGAGTGTTTATTTGAAAGTCAGCTGTTGGACTAAGAAAGAAAAGGAAGGGCAGGCTGCTGTGCTTTCACAGCTAGTGCAGGGGAGGTTGCAAAGTTCCCCCTGGGAGGTTTTATGATGACCAAATCTGTGTGAGCAGCCCTTGCGTAATGGGAACCAATCCATCCTGACACTTTCTGTGCTGTGCTGCACCAAGAACTTGCCAGCTTCAAAATGCTTCCAGGAAGGAAACTGAATCCTTGCACAGTTCTTGCCAGCACAAGAAGACTGCAGCCCACAAGCTCCTCTGCAGGGGCTCAGCAGACCCTGCAGTATCTCTCTGAGATTAAGCACTTTCCTACCTTGATTCTGGTGACTTGCAGGCTTTTGCCTCAGAAACTCTTGACCCCTAGGTCTACCCCAACCTGGACTCATCTTATTCCTGTTGCAATTGTTTCCCCCAGCCTTGTTTTTATGTCCACAGTGTTTCACAACCATATCCAAACCACAAAGAAAAGTCCTATGCTGTAACTACAGTAGCTGGAGCTTTGCAGGCCCTGACTGTAGTCAGAGCCAAATTCTTTCCATTAAAGATCATGCTATGGCTTCCAATAAATATGCTTTTCTCTGTCATTTTTCTAAAAATAAACTGGATTAGGGAGCTTGTTACTGAAACTGCTGGTGTTAAGAGATCAACATTCAGTCAACTTTCATATTGCAAAACCAGCAGCCAGGCTGTACCCTGGCACCCTGCAGGTTCTGTCTCCTTGCACTGAGGAATCCTGAATATACAGTGTTCAGCAAGAAGGATTTTTTTCAGCTGGGTGATATTTTTATCTATAGAGATAAGATTTAAGTAGCAACCTTATCATTACCAGAGCTTGACAAAATCCCTGTAGTTCTGAAATGCAAATTTGCCATAGAAATATAGCACTGGTCTCTTTGTCTTGGTTAATTAAACAAAAAAAAAAATTAATCTCCTTGTAGAATTTTAAAAAGTAATCTAATAAATTAACAGCTTTTCGTCAGATCTTATGTCTTGGGAGAACTAGAGAGTGGAATGCTGTACTTGCCACCTAGACACACTAATCTCAAATAACTTTAAACATAATTTTTTCCTGAAACTTAAGGTTGGTGAAATATACTAAATCAATAGTATTTTTCATCTAGAGTCTACTCAATGCAAAACCAGTAGCAGTGTCAAGTGCCCTGCCTATTCAGACAACTGCAAGGTGTTTGGAAACAAAACCCATGGTTGATGAGGCTTTTTCTAAGGACACTCATGTGGGAGATAATTCAATTTGATATCCTTTAGCAGTTTCATAGTGTTCACATGCTGATACTGCAACTGCGTTTACAGAGTGAATCCCCACTGTAGCTGGGGGCATGCATGAAGTTAAAACGAATGGAGGCGGATTTAAAAACAAAACCCAAAAGATGCCAAGAAACAGCCACTTCAAAGACTGACTAAACATGAGTATTACTTCAAAAGGCAGAATTAGGCCCAATCTGTGTTGCTCTAATGCATAAAACTCCCAAGTTAGAACTGCAGATTTTTTTCATGACATGATCTCATTTACAAACCCTGCCACACTGAAAAGTGGAAAATGCTTCATTGCTACAAAGTTATATTGTAGAAGTGGAAAAGCTTAAAATGGAAAGGAAGGGAAAGGAAAGGAAAACTTAACATGGGTTGCAGGAAAAGATGCAGAATTAGCTCCAACCGAAACAGGCCATCTGTGATGAAAGCAGACCTTACCAAGAAGCTTCTCCCCCAGCATGTTCAGCTGATCTGCATTAAGTCCTCTCTTTGTTACAGAAGAAAACTGCCAACTCAGGACATCAGAAAGCTTAGACCACTTTGCACAAGGTGGATTCAGAAAGAAAGACAGGTTCTAGAATGGAAGAGAAAAACACAAGCTATAGCTAACATACATTAATTTTGGAATGCCACTTGAAATTTTGTATTGCCAAAACAAACTCCAGATTTAAGCATGGATGTCAGCTTGAGACAATTCTGCAGAAGCAGGCAGCTATTCTCCCAGGCACTCTTTGCCAGGAAAAGCAATCTCTGGGGCTCTGGATATGTCTTCTCCCCATGGGCAGAACTGCTGGATTACTCAAGTGCACCATAATTGAGTTCTTGAATGTTCATTTGGCTTCTCAGTGTGTACTGTGTATCCTGAATACATGTATACTACCCTGACGTGGGTTTCAAACATTGCTCTGTTTAGGTCAGGGAAGTCACTGCCCCTCTCTACACCTGAAACTCATTAGGAGTCATCCGCAGGGCTAAAATGCATCAGCCACTTGCACACAATGCTCGAAAATTAGACATAGCACCTGATACAACATTTTTTTCTTGCAAATACCTTGGGATCAGTAGACAGCATGTTGAACCACAAGATAGAAGCCCATCCACTGGGAAGCTGGCTCACGTTTGAGATCACAACAATGGGAAGGGATGTGGTCTGAAGGGGCACAAAAGGAAAGGTGTCAGGTTACCCTGCACTGCTACCACAATCCTCCTTGAGATTATCCACAAACCTATTTCTGTTTTAATTCCCTGCTTGCATAGTCTTGACTTTTTCAATAGAAGTTTGTATTTAGGGGAGTAAATACCAGTATGATGAAATACTGGAAAGACTTAGGTAATTTTTGTCTAATAAAGACTTTTCATTCAGTGTCTATCAGTGCTGTCGTAACTTAATGTCTTAAGTTACGACAGCACTGATAGTGACAGTAGAGTTCATAGCACACTGTATCTGAAATAAATGTAAACTGATAACCAACCCTGTGGTTTAAGCCCTCTAGGTATCAAGACACTTTTGCAAAGCACATCTATTCTTATTTTCTCATTTATCCAGAGATCTGACAGCATTCTCTCTCTCTGTCTATACAGAGCTGTTGTGAAGTGTCATTCCCATAATCTGAAATGACTGAAAGTGCTTGATATCCCAGTACTTAAAATAAAAAAAAATAAAGAAAGAAAGAGAGAAAAAAGTTTAGATTATCAGCACAAGTGACACACAGGAATTGAAGTCCATCTGTTTCATCTAAGACTTACCTCTAGGTCTATTACCAAACCAGGCTGGCACAGCTGCGTCTCAAAACTCAGAGAGTGAAGCTCTTCTGTTACAATGAGAGGACCCTTCAAAAAAAATAAAAGAAAACTTTTCAGGGACTGAAAATTCCTAAGGTGACATAATGGGCCTTTATCATGGGGAAAACCCTTTTTTGCCCATGGTCATATGCTCTAGACCTCAGTAAAAGCTCACAGGTCAAAGTCAAGTGACAATACTGACTTCCTAAAACTGCCTCTCCAGGCATATGTTTTTTGGGTTTTTTGTGGCTACCACCTGTAAGCCATAGAAAAAGCTGTGCTTGCCAGGAAGCCCTGTTAAAGGCAGATGCCAGTGTGGGAGAGTCCCTCACTGCCATGCTGGCATTAGTTCTCCTTGAAGACTCTTCCTACATGGATCATTTTGTAGAAACACTGAACTCCTCTCCTCTCATCCCACGTATGTCATCATGGGCCTGAGCAGAGAGCATTGTCTGAAATGAATGCCTTGTTAGTATTATGCTGAAACTTTACAAAGACAAGGTTAGTGCTGCTTACCTCATTTGTTCTGCTCCCTGTGTTTTTCTGTTCTTTCAGTTGCTGCAAACAAACAAAAAACCTGTCACTCGTTTATGTCAGCCACAAATGGAAGTGGTAGAGGAGGTCTGCATGCTCCACTTGCTCAACTGCATGCAAACTTGCTGCACTAGTCTCTGATTCTATTTGGTTCTAAGTTGTGGGAGCCAAAGGATTAAACTGTAGGTAACTACTACTCTTTTATAAACTGTTCATCTGTGAAAAAAGATATTGCATGGTTATGATGCAATGCCTTTATGCAAGAGGCCTTTTAAGAACAGAAGCAGTATGAAATCAGGATCAGATGGAATGCTGGTTTATCAAAGCAGCCCTCTGAATCAGATGATAAACTCTAGACAGTCTCAGTTTTCGACAATGAAGGGAGAGCTCCATGTTTCCTGGATCTGGACTTGCATTTTTCCTTTCCAGTTGTGATGGAACCAATGTGTTCCTGCCAAAGGCACTGACTTCCTTGCAGCTGCCCGCTCCTTGACAATTTTCATCTTCCAGACTCAAAGCTCTTTAAACTATTCCAAGCTTCCCTGCCTATGGACCTCCCTCTGAAAGGCCCAGGCCAGCCTTTCTAGGCTTTTTTACCTTCCTCCTGTAAAGACCCCATTGCAGCAGAAGCTGTGTGGCAACAAATACTCTTGTTTGCATTCCTGTTCCTATTTCAGTGACAAGCAATCACATTTTGATTGAAACAGGCAAAATATTTGAAAAAGGACAAAACAAAGAAAAAGGAGAGATAATCACAGTTCCTCTTTACACAAAAATGAATAATGACTTCAATAACAAAACCAATTTGTTTCCTTCCTACCATGCTCTACCAACAAAATTAAGTGGCTGTGTCAGTAATAGAAAGAAAAAAACAACCCCCTACCAAGTGCCTGAATTCTGCTGCTAGACTTCCATTAGTAGATTCTTCCATGTTCATTACTTTCGTGTTTGTTCCCAAAATATTAAATTTCCTGAACCTACGCAAAGAGAGAGAGAAAATGTAATTAAATCTCACATTCATTGAAAGAACCTAACATTAATATACCAAACTCTGATGCCACATACCCTTTGACTGAGTTCTTCTCAGTTACATCTCTGTCAAGAAAAAAAAAGACAAAATAAGAGTCTTTTAAAGATTCTGCCAGAGACAGAGAAAATGTGCATGTTTTAGTAGCTGACAGAGCTGATTGAGAACTGGTAAAATGCTTTTGTGAAATTCTTGTGCAAAAAATGAGGCAATTGGTTCAAGTAGTCCAAATAAATACTGTGCTACACAGCCTGTGTTTTACTGAGGTTAATATTGCTATGGGGGCTTTATAATCAAAAGAAGTACTTCCTTTTACTATATAGATTTTAACTCTTGCTCTGAGGAAAAAAAATAAAGTTCTGCCACTCTAAATCTGATTTCAAACTTGTTGAATAAATCGCTGCATCACTTGAATTGGTTTTCCCAGCACTTGGGATTTTACTGAGTTGCATTCTATCTAGTGCACTTCTAAAAGCCTCACTTCCCATAACCACAAAAGAATTTTTTTTTACTTTTTCCCTATTCTATGCAAGTTTCTGGACCCTAGAGCCATTTCAAGTGAACAAAATTACTTGGCTGGGAAGCCAAAAACCCACTTGCTTTCTTGAAAGCACAGTCCCTGTCATTATTTTGGACAGCCTGTCACATTTCTTTCCCTGCCCCTGAAGTAAGGACTAAACTCACCTGAACTGCTTAAGAAATACAAAAGATTGGTAATAATCTGTTTCATCTGCTGTAAATTTTTTCTCTGATTGAGAACACACCCTATGTTACAGGTAGGCAGATTATACCCCTAATTCAAAGGCAGCCTGAGGATAACTATATTCCTTACTAGACACTACCCAAAAAGTAAGGTATTCTAGAGACATGACTGAATTATGTGATTATAAATAGTGGAGTCCAGTTCCACACTGTCACCTCGTGCTAATCCAGGTGGAACACTCCAGCAGAGCCATGGCTGTTGCCCAGGTGCTGCCCTGTGCCTGATTCAGCAGTAGTGAGCTCTCCTCTGTGGAGCTGATGACGAGAAGCTGAGGCCATCTGCTCTTTGTGACATGTGACACAAAGAGATTTAGAGCAAGGGAATGGGTAAGAAAAAGGGAAGGATGTACCTGCTGCCACAGAGAACCAGCCTGCTCCTGGCCTGCTCAACACTTATAATGTGACTGCTCTTTGCTTTCTGAATGTGGGGACGGTTTACCATTACATAGGAGGGATGAAATAAATGCAACATACTTATCAAATAAAACTTTCACTTTCAAGTTGTAGTTCAGTTCCTGCAGTTTCACCAGCAATCTGGAAAGAGAAGTATTTTTTTTTAATGTTAGCAACTGAAAAAGATGGGTTCTCTTCTATTGTGTTGCCTACCACAGATACTTAAGGAGCACACTTGGGGCCACATGCAGGCTCCAAGCTTGCTCCATACCAGACAGCATCTAGAAATGAAACTAAATTGGCAAATGAGTTACTCTTTGGCATGACAAAGTGCTCTGCATGTGTCTTCTTGCTGTTTGGTTGTGTTTATTACACGCTCAGTACACCCCACTTCTGGGAAAGGGTAAAAGCTGTGTGGACGTGCAGTCCTAAGAATTTTCTCCTTCTCACGAACCGTGTAGGAAAACAAAGATAAACTGGAACATTTTTACTCTCTTTCTAATCTTATGTTTTGCTAACTGGAGCTGTAAGGCTTCAGCCAATCACCCTGGCGGGTGGGACGACACTGTCCAATTACTATTATGCATATATCTCAGTATAAAAGTTAGAATCAAAATAAAGTCTGACACACTTCTGCTTTCTGCACTGCTTGGCGTGGTTCTTGGCTCTTTACTGCCGCACACAGTGACAAAGCTGAATGTGTTAAGCTCTGCCAGAAGAAAGCCCCTGCCCGTGGCACTTCCCTCCTCGTGGCCTCAGCCCTTGGGCTGCAGGGCAGGCCGTGCAATCCCCTTGGCTGCAGGACGCCAGTGACAGGAAAGCTTTGCCACGAAACAGGAACTAGGAAAGGGGAAAACATACCTCAGCTTCACTGTAAACTGCACTCCAGTCTTCAGGACGAGTGGCCTCTGAGGATGTGTTGGCATGCAAGGCTGCCTCTCTACCACAAAGGAGCTATGGGAAGAACAGATTAAAGGCACTATGATTCATCTGTGCTATCCTTAAAAGAGAAACCACATAAAAAGTGAACTATAAAAGAATGTTGATTTACCAGTAATACCATACACTTTATTCACTCAGTTTCAACCTACGCAGAGGTGTGTGCATATCGGTTCCTTTCAATTGTTTCAGTGGGGCTAGAAATAGTGATTTCTGCAATACACTGATGGCTTGAGGAGGGAGATTGCTACATCAAACTTCCCTAAAATCAAACAGCAAGGAAACACTGTGCTGTAATTAGCATGGTGCAAGTGAGGAGTGTTGCTTTGTTTGTCATTCCCAGGACTTCCTGAATTCTTACAGTGACAGTGCTGTGTGACAGTGACACATGCTCAAGGGTTGGATACACTAGCAGGGGATTTGATGAGGGCCAGCTAACCCAATGAAACAAACTTCTGGGGCTAACCTGTTTGGATGCACCCCAAATTTCTGTCTACTGTGTGTTTACAGAATGGGACTCTGATCTTATGTGAGGCAATTACCAGCAACAGTAACTTGCATCACAGAGGTGGTACAGAGGCAGGGCTGGCCTCCCCGTGCTAGAGGCAAAGATGATGTGTCCAGTGACAAAGGACCGGAGAATTTAGCGTGTATCTATCTTGGGCACAGCTTGATGCAGATTGTTTCTTGCCTCTCTTCACTTGAACTTTGCAGGGTTGAAGCAAGAAGTGGACTTGTAACAGACTGGGAGTTTGACTCTGTAATCAATGTGTACTGCAGCAAAACTCCTGCTGACTTCAATAATGACTGATCACAAACCCTTTCCACAGGCCTGAATCTGTGGAAATCCTACACAGGGTAAATATCAAAAGGAGTAATTCAGTTTAATGTTTTTGACAAACTTAGGAAAACCTTGGAAACTGGAAAGTTAGCATGAAGGAAATACTGAGCGAATAGTAGGGAAGGTGCTCTTCATCTATTTATTCATGGTAACACCAAAAAAATCCTTCTGGTCTATTACCTTTGGATGAGTTGTTTGAAAAGACTGTGTGTTAGGTCCTGCAGAAGTTGTTTATTTTTTGTGATGGGATCAGGCTCGTAGGTAAACTTCTGTTCCAGTTCCTCCAGCTTCTTGAGCTGCTGACGAACTTGCTGTAGACTTTCAGCAACAATGGTGAACCTATAATTGACACGATCTTATTACTTTTTGTTAGTTTTTATATTGTACTAATGCAGAGGCACCCGCCAGGTGACTGTCCCTGAGGATGTGGCAGTGCCTGGAGAACACTTTGTGCTCACTGGAAATGTGGTGAGGTAATAAAATGAGTGTAGTTACGGTAAGACAGAATGAAAATGGATAGTATAAATAATCAGTGCATTTCCTAGATGTGGTGTTCCTTCCTTCATAACACGGTTCAAATGTAGTCTTACAAAAGACTTACCAGTTCTGCAGCTGGTCGAGGCAGGCGTTGGGTGGCCCACCAATGCACGCTGTCTGCTGCCTGTGCTTCCACTCCACCAGCTCATCATTAATAAGGGCAGCCTGTGTGTGCTCTGTGTTCTGCAGCAGCTGTATTATCTTATTCACCACCTCCTACAGAGAATACAAGATTACCCCATTTTTTAAAAATACTTCATACAGGAGAACTAAGTACTGTTTTAGCTAGTGCTCATCTGTCTTGCAAAACTCTGCAAGTTCAACTGACACATTAAAAAAAACCTTTTCTACTGCTAATTTATGTCAATTCAATGAAAATTAACATGTGCTTAAGATGAAGAGCTGCTCACTTCTGAAAGAAAACTTGAGCACTACCTTTCTCTTCTGGTCCAGTGATAAAAACATCTGCTGAAGATTCAGCTGCTCTTTCTTGTATTCCTCCTGAGACGTATTATTGGACTCGTGTTCTGTAAAGTCAGTCCAAATTGTGAATGTGAGGCTGAAGGAATGCTGAAGGTGGGGGAAATGCTGAGGGGAGAAGGGGACAAATACAAAAAGCAAGACCATGGCTCAGTGCTTCCTTTAGTGCCTTCTGAACATGTCCCTGTTCTGAGGGATAGTCAGCTCTGCCAAGTTGTGTTGGAAACTAAAGCCTTTTCTAGAACAAAGAATTTGACAACAGAGACAGATTTGTATAATGAAACCAGCGTGGACTCTGTGTGTTTCCCTTGGTGCACAAGGGCCTACAAAACCTAAAGCTGGTCTGGCATTTGTGAAACATCACTAATTAAGTGTATGGCTGAATGGTCACAGACCCTATAGAGTTTGCTACTTCTAGTGGCAAAGGGATGTAAAGGGCAAAGGAATGCTGTATTAACAAGGAGACTCTCTTACTTGGAACAAAAGACAGACGCAGAAATTTAGGTTTCAGTGTGAAGCAGGGTTAATAAAGGAGGGACATTACCAGTAAGTTTGGCTGTGTATCATTAGGCTCAATATCTTGACATAAAGAGCAGTTTACTCTGATAAACTATATACAATAGGGGATTTCCTTGAAAAATGACTCACCTCTGTTCTGCAGGGTTTTACATTTGAAGTCATATTCATCTTGCATATCCTCTAATGTCTTGATGTCCTGCTCCACATCCTGTAATGCACAAGTGAGGGCGGCCACAGTTATTTAATATTTTCAAGTAATGCAAGACTACATCTGATTAGGAACTGCCCGGTACCAGCCCTTGACAGACATGAAGTCAAGTGTTGTAGCCACGCTTTTTCCTGGAACTCCCTAACAGGAAATACCCCTAAATTTCATCACCTTCTATTCACCCTTCTTCCCTCTCAGCTAACTGAAATCTGTTAATTATAAAGTATGGAAATGCCCTTGTGGTCAAGCCATGTAAGTTCACAGAGTTTAGGAGAACCTAGGCTACAGTGGAAAAACTTGAAACAGCACGTGGCATTTTAAACTTTCAAATTCTTATTTGGAGAAAAGCTTTCTGTTGTGACTGTATTTATTAAGACAAACATCTATATGCTAAAAAAAAATACATCTTCTAGTTAGCAACAAACTGGTCAGTTATGATTTAAGAGGTTTTTTTTCCTCAGTTGCTAGTATTTCAGATGGGTAAAATGCTTTTGTTGCTAAAACTGAGGCACAAGGTACTTTCTATCTTCAGACAATCACTGGTTATAGACTTGAAAAACCCTACCTTACTTTTATTTGTCATTTTATCAAGTCTAATGTACTACTGAAAGCTATTCAACATCCGTGAATCAACAAGCACTACTATGAAAAGTTATATTATACTTACTGTAACACTGCTTTTTACAGCCCTAACTTTGGCATCAAGCTCCTTCTGTTTGTCCAGCATCCCAATCACAGTGTTCTGTATACTCCCTACTTCCATCTGAGGGAAGAAGCAGAACAAGTCAAAACAGAGTGACCCATAACTTTTTCATTAATGTAAATTAGTGGCTTTTGCTGACAGACAACCTGAGGAAGCATGGCTTGTTCTGATGAATCATACTAAAATTTTGTAGTATACAAAAATCAAGTTCAGGTGAATTTGAAAGAAACAAAGTATTTACTTTGGTAAACTGCCAAAGATCCCCTATCACGGATTTAAGTCAGTGGTGGAAGTGACGGCCAGCCTGGATAGGGCTTTGAGCAACTCAGTCTAGAGGAAGATAGATGATCTCTAAAGTCCCTTCCAACCCAAACCATTCTGTAATTAATTCCCTTTCCCTTTTTGACGCAAATATCATGTGCCAGGACTGAACAGCTGTGCTGCAGCTACAGGGGCTCTGTCACAGTCACACTCCTAGAGCAGCTGCCTTGGACACTGTTCCAAAGGGCCCCTTGTCGAAAGCCTGTGCCCAAGTGCTCTTCCCACGCTGCACATTCAAAGCCTTGCTATAAACTGAGGTATTTCAATGCTGGGAATTAACATGCTTGGTCAGCCATCACTTTATTTCTACATAAGTGGATTACAGCTACCTATACATTTTGCATGCCTTTCCCAGCTGCCAAATTTTTATTGCAAAACAGTTCTTGCAAAGGAAAAGAAAAAGTGAGAAGCTGGAGAACAGGTGACAAAGGAGAAGATATGGCTTTACCTTTACCTTTATAATTCAGAGAAAGGAAAAGGGCTTCATTAAAAAAAACACCCCAAAACTCCACCAAAAATAGAAAGAAATACTTGGAAACAACTGGGAAAGAGACTGATGCATCATTTTTCCAGAGACAGTTCAGAGAAACATACTTAGCTGCTTAACAGAGAATAAACTGGGGAGCAAAATGCAGAAGAACAAACCTAAAATCTTGCTGGATAAATTAAGCACTAATTATTTAAATAAAATCCAATTAGCACATCAGGCTACATCATACTACAGAAGCATTAAAACAACCAGCATAGCTTTTACATCACTCAAGGAACAAAAATTATTTCCTGGCCATTTATCCTCCAAACACTTCATCCAGCAGAAAAAAGCCATGCTGTCCAGCTGGTACAAATTAGTGTTCTCCAGCTGGTACACATCAGTGCTCATTCTTCTGTTTTTTAAGGAACCTCTTATTGGGCAGAGAGAGAGAGAGGACAGCCTGTTTCCCCTTCCAGTCTTCATCCACCTCCCTTGTCCCAAACAATAGCAAAGGCGAGATACAACTGCAGCAGACATTTCAAGATTGTTACCTCATTTGATGCCTGGGCACAGTTCAGTATTTTCCTCTCTTCTTTCAGACAGTTGTGGATGATCATTGCCATGTGTATTGGGTCTTCTTGGAAGTTATCCTAGCATTAGAGACACAGTCTACTGTTAAAGTCCATACACGTAATTTCTTGTCCTTCAGTAACTTTCAGACTGGCAAAAAAAATCAGGGAATGACCAGTGTGTGAGCCTCAGGGAACACACCGGTCATAGCCTGCTCCAGGATTACAGGGTGTGATGGACACAACCAGCTCCAAGAGCGAGTTTCCATTGTAGTTCATACAAAGAGACAGGAGTGGCACAAAACAGCAGGAAAGGGTCAGGGACATTACTGGGAGAAGTGGGATACTACCGTACAGCCCTGGAGAGAGCTCATCCCTTAAGAGCCAGCCTCCCACACCTGCGTATGGCTGCTGGTTTAACACACAGTCCAGGCTGGATGCAAATTCAACCTTATTGTTTTACCTGCACACAAAGCTGAAATGTGCTGTGGATTGAGTACTGCCCTGCTCTGCTCAGGATGGTGCTACCCTGGGGGGTTTTCTTTTTCCTAGAGTTTTCAAACCGTAATTGTACTGATAATTAACCTGTTACATTCTAACTCTAGCCAATCAAAACAAAAATGGAGCAACACTTAAATTCTGGCTTTTAAATCAGGATTCTCACACATCCTCTGTGAAAATCCCTCATGGCAGGGTAGCTGCTTAGAGGCATCCAACTTCACTGAAGCAAATCAAGCAAATTTATAGATATAGAACCCAGGCATACCTGAAGATTACGTTTGCTTTTCCTTATGTTGTGCTGCAGCAAAAAGTTGTTTTCTATCAAGAATCTACTAAATTGATCATCAAGCTGTGACAGCAGGTCATGGAATAACAGTGTAGCAAATGATATATTGCTGGCCGCATGTTCCCTAGAACAATTTAAAGCATGCTTGGGTTACATACACTTCCAGTACAAGATCCAAGAAATACATACTGGTGTACTTGATTTTTAATCCCCAACTGCAGTTGTAGGATATGCAAACAGTGAGAATTACCTTCAAATGTAAGCCTGTTTCATTGTCTTAACTTTGACTTTACTTTTCTTGCTACAGAAATGTTGTTTCTCTATCCTTTTTGCCACATTCTGTTCAAATCCATTTACTCATTCCATGTACATCAGGAACTTAAAAGTGCCCCTGATGCATGTGCATGTTGTACCACTCCTCAAAGAGAAGACACACTACAGAAAGTCTGGCAGAAGTTCAGAGTCTTTGAAGAGTGAGAGACTGAGCTACCAAGGTAGTAACTAATTGGTCTTAAACCAGCCACTTTTGTTCTAGACCACTGAGAGCAATATGAGCAAGGACACTTACTCCAGGTATCAGGCCCCTCTAGAAAGCCCTGAAGAGAGGCAGGAACACAAGCTGTAGCACCCACACAGCTACTGAAGCATCCTACCAGCAAAGGTTCACCTAGCAGCTTCCTTCCCCAGCATTCTGCTGCTGCCTGTAACTGCACCTCTGAGGGCATTGCTTATCACACAAGCCAAACCTAATTAACTTCTGTGCTTACCAATCCTGGTTTTCCAGCCACTGTGCCAGGTACTGCCTGATCTCCATAGGAAAGCTGTCATCATACAGCTGGTGAACTTGCTCCAAAAACTTGGAATCAAGTTGCTGTAGCTGATACCACTGAGTCATCCTGAGGAAGGGGTGAAAAAAAAGTCAGTGTAAATGTTTAACTAGTATTTGGACTGAACCGGTGAAAAACAGCTCATTTAAAGTTTTCATGAACATTGACAAAATTGGAGGATGTGCTGATTTTGACTGGGATAAAGTTTATTTTGTCCACAGTAGCTAGTATGGGGCTGTTTTGGATTTGTGCAGGAAACAGTGTTGGTAACACAGGCACGTTTTTGTTACAGCTGAGCAGGGCTTACACAGAATCGAGGCCCTTTCTGCTCCTCACCCCACCCCACCAGTGAGGGGGCTGCACAAGGAGTTGGGAGGGAACACAGCTGGACAGCTGACCCCAACTGACCAAAGGGATATTCCAGACCATGTGGCACCAAGCTCATAGAGCTGGGGGAAGGAGGAGGAGGAAAGTGGGATATTTTGCATGATGGTGTTTATCTTCCCAAGCCACTTTTAGGTGTCATGGAGCCTGGCTTTTCTGGGATGGCTGAACATCTGCCTTTTGCTTTGCTTGTGTACATGGCTTTTGCTTTACTTGTTATACTGTCTTTATCTCACAATGTTCCTCACTTTTACCCTTCTGATTCTCTCCCCATCCCACCATGTGGGGAGGAGGGGGAAGTGAGCGAGTGGCTTTCTTGTTTTTCTTTTCCTCTGAACCCATTTTCACGGCATTTAGGGTACTGCTAGAGTTACTGCTCTCTTGCTTAGCAGGGATACGGGAATGAGGACCTGTGTGTTTGATACCTATACTCTACATAATTGAGATCTTTCATGTGGAATTTTACCTTTTGTTGGTGCAGATGTACTCCCAAAAACCAAGAGTGTGAGTGAAAAATCAGAGACCCCTCTAAGTGCCCATTTTCAGTTGCTATTTGTGTCCACACTTGCCTGCTCAGAAAATGGACTAGATCTCAAGTCATTTTAAATGTTGAAGTACTGGAAAGATGTTTTTCCTATGCGTTTTAGCTCTCAGGATCATATTTTCAGGCTAAATTCAAGTATCCTGTGCAGCAGATACAGAGTGCTTAAATGAACTAATACTAAGTACAGAACGGCTTCTCTCAGTCCTAACACTTTCGTGACAGAGTGCCTTTAGTTCTGACGTGTGGTCTCTAGCAGCAGATCAGTTAGCCTTTTAGGCTGCAGGTTACCATCTTGCAGTGGAAATAGCATGTAAAGATACATCCAAGGAACAGTCCAGGCTGAGAATATGGGTGGTGAGATGCAAATTCACTAACATCATTGTTTTTTAATGGCTGCTTATAAGACCTATCCAAAAGAACAGGGCAGCATCAGGGTGAAGGACTACCTTCTATGCACCTTCATGCCAAATCCTTTCGTGTTTGTATGCCAGTGCCCTTGGCTGCTGAGTGGCATGTGCTATGTGTGAGAAGCAAAGGAGTTAAAAATGTTATGTTTAAAGTGAGGGCTTTGAGGCTTTTGATGTGTATGCTTTTCAGATTACAGGTAACGAAGCATTTGAGTGTGCTGTTAGCAGTCCCAAAGACGGAGAATCCACGACCTCCCTGGGCAGCCTGTTCCAGTGCTCTGCCACCCTCAATGTAAAGAAGTTCTTCCTCATGTTGAGGTGGAACTTGTGTTTTAATTCGTGGCCATTGCTCCTCATCCTGTCACTGGGCACCACTGAAAAGACTCTGGCACTCACCTTTGAGGTATTTATATGTAATGATGAGATCCTCTCTCAGTCTCCTCTTCTCCAGACTAAACAGGCCCTGCTCCGGCAGTCTCTCCTCGTAAGAGAGATCCCTCATCATCTTTGTGGCCTCTGCTAGACTCTCTCCAAGCAGCTCCTCGTGTCTTTCGTACCGAGGAGCCCACAACTGGACACAGCACTCCAGATGTGCCTCAGGAGGGCTGAGCAGAGGCGGCTGGTCAACTCTTTCGACCTGCCGGCCACCCGATGCACCCCAGGACTCCTTCCTGGCCCTCCTCTACCTCCTTTCCTGCCATTCCCCGGGGAT